>JADLZK010008530.1:0-472432 GCA_015847255.1 Hyparrhenia diplandra | reverse complement strand
CGTGAAGGACAAAGTTAAACGGATTAAAACATACCAAGGATTTCCTCAAATAAATTATTATATATATGTTTTATTGCATTATCAGAAGTTGTCACCTGTCCAACATATCTAAATATTTCTATTCAATTTTGGTTTAGCTTAGAGTTTAAAACATAAGATTAAATAATCTTTTTGCGTATAATTTTAGTGATTACACAATTCAATCCTTTAACAATATAATACCCCTTTCTACCCGCTGCAACGCTGAACGCTGGAATACCTCTAGTTATTACTACTCTCCAACCGAAGCGCCACACAACGCTGCTCACCTCCCCACCTCCCGCCGCGCTCAGAGCTACTAGCTTCTAGCAAAAAGCTCCCCCACCGTGCCGCTTGCCAAGGCCATGGAGAACATTTCAGAGCACTTGCTTGGGAGCTTGCGATGCACGCCGCCATGCACGCAAAGCATCCTATGGAGGTCCTCTTCAAATCACGGGCCACCTGTTTGCGAGATGAAAGCGGCGTGCCGCGACCCCTGGTAGGACGGAGATCCGCTAGACCGGGTGCTGTCTCAGCGGGTCACGACCGGGCCGGGGGCCGCTGTACTACTTCCATGCGAAGTTCGACAAGAAGCTTGCTCTAGGTCGCAACCCCAGGGGTGTGGCTTCGTGAGCAGGCATGTCTACCGTGTGCGTGGAAGGCCGCGACACCGTCTCGCCGCCTCGACAAGCTGAAACAAGCCGCCGACTCGGGGCAAGCGCTGGCCCGTATGTTCACGCCTTCTCGCCTCTAGAGGCGGAACGCCACGCCGAACTCGATGACGATGCGTCTGAGAGGTGTTAAGTGGAGATCGAGCGACTCGGCGGCGACGCTGCCTCGACGCTGGACGAACGTGAACCGCCGCAAAGCACTTCATGCAGGCACTGGAACTGTAGCACAAACGATCTGCCGCCGCCGCAATAGTTTATTTATATTTTTGGGAATTTTCTGCTTGAAAAAATGTAGTTTTCGTTCCTCCATGTACGATTTCTGCGCACGTAGCATTTACCTAGCGGCTGATGCGCGGGTCCAGATGCTGCAGTTGGGACCTGGCCTCTTCCTTCTCTTAGCATGTAGACTTGTGGGTCCCACAACCTCTCCCTCCCTTTTCTCTCTTCCCGCATGGAGCAACACAATGGAGGTTCTCATTGCGAAGTTTCATACGGTTTCATAGGTGTTGGAAACAACGCTAGAGAGTTTCACCATGATGAAACTTTTCCCTCTCTCCTCCCAGTTTCATGAAAAAAAGTTAATGTGGCACCCTATTGAAACCCCATTGAGATCGGCCTATGCATGAAAAATGAGAGGTTTTATTAGTTGTAAACATGCATTGTGTTATATTTTTCCTAATTTGTGTTGTTTGATGTTTGATTGCAGTTGAGGGGCCCCTTTTGATAGAAGGAGAGCAAAATGATAGGAAAAGGAAAAACATAAGAAACGAGTTGGCATAAGCCGAATCCCGTGAAAATCCTATCCTAGATGCGAAATTCCTTTACTTCACCGGTGAACCAAAGGACCCCGAAATGATTATAGTGAAATGCATTGCCGGGGAAAAAATAAATAATACACTCTGTACAGACACCGTGTAGTAATAAGTTTTTTACAGACCCGCATTTGCGAAAAAGGAGTTTGTAGGAGTAGTCGGCGCCCGTCCCGGCCCTTCGTTCGCCTCTTCCTAATGACGGCCATCCATCACCGTCTTTGGTGCAGATGACCACTATGACTGCCTCGCACCAAAAGGATTGACGGAATGACGGTGGCGACATATGGGCCCTATTCTACGTACCTGTGAAGGATTCGCGATGCAAGTGTATTGATGATTTTATACTGTACTAGTAGTACTCCCAAACCGCTTGACCAAAACCTACTACTGTACACCTTTTACGACTCATACGGCGGCCGACCGTGTCCGGTTGTGCGCCGGTTTAATAGCCGCCAGCGTTCTCGGCTTCCCCGTGCTGCGGAAGGGCAAGAGGCCGGCTACTCAGAGCCTCGGAGAGGCAAGGAGGGCGCAGCGAGAAAGGAAGAGGGCCGCAACACCGCCCAGACGCGATGGCGCGTATGCCGCGGACGACGCAAGCCTCGGCCGCGCAGGTACCGAGGGAGTGAACCGCCAGCGTGATCCTCCAGCGCGCACCAAGCAGAGGACAAGAAACTTCCGTGAAGCAACGTACCTGCCGTTTTCGACTCGCCCCACGCAGTTCCAGTTATTAATCGGACACCGAGGAGGCGATCCGCCCAGAACAAGCCCGGCCGCCTTCTTTCACCGAGGCCGGGCGATGCGAAGAGTTGTTCCCCAGGGCTGGGAGCGCTCCGCAGCGGCGCTTCCTCACGCCGATCATCCGAGGCCATATGCTACGAGGGGATCGTGGAAGATGACGGCGCGCCGTGCCGATCCCAAGGGGCCGGAGCTCCTCGTGAAAGCCGGGCCGATGCCGGGGGACTCCGGCACGGCTTACTTCTTGGCGATGCTGCACGGTCGGAACCCCGCGGACCAAGAAGCGCCGGGCGCCGCCTATAAAAATCAGCGGCGTCTCGCAGTACGACGGTACGGGCGAATCCATCGCCGCCGAAAAGCGCGTGTTTTTGCCCGTGCAGACCTCAACGAGGCCGTTAGCCGCAACCCAACCTTTGATTCGCGGTCTTACCGCAACGACCATGTAGAGCCGCTGGATCGCCAATGACCCCCACGCCCGTGTATGGGTCGGAAGGATGCATGCACCGCGGGCGCGAGGGAAGCGCCTTCATCCGGTATTGCAGCCGCCGCATCCGCCTTGAGTTCTTCTTCTTTCCACGTAAATTGACCGCTTTTAGCGAGATACGCTTTCATGAGGATGTGCAAGGTGTCCCTAAACTAGCTTTATATGGTTTTCGTCATATGGTTGTGTAAACATTGGTTCTCGCTTTAATTTGCAACATGTGTTTATTTCCTTGTGTTGAACTGTAATATAATTATTATTAGAAACTTAGGCGAGCTCGCCGGGCAACCATGGCGCGACAACGGCGGTGTCGAGCACGCCGTCGGGGAAGTCAGCCGCTTTGGGTCACCAGCCACCATTGCCCGATCTATCCTACCCAAAAGGCCAAAACATCCGTCCGACGAGAGGAACTTGGAACGCACAAAACAAAGAAGAACAAGGAACGGAGCAACGACTACGACGGCGAACTCGCCGCGGCGCGGTGGGTGCTTTCCGCAACGGAGTAGGACGCGGCCAGGAGGTTGACCGGTTGAGGTTGCGGCAACGCCTACTTCTCACAACAATGTGTGGCAACACGTATACCCTAATCTCTAATTATAAACCCTAAACCTAACCCCCTCAACGCTAAACACTAAACATTACCTTTGTATAAAGATAAACTATATATGTCTCAATTTCAAAAAAATTGGAAATTGAAATTTAAATTGTTTTGTGACGTTCTCCCGGTTGGGGAGGCCACCGGTCATGGGTTCGAGTCCTCGACGGCTGATTTCCCACAAAAATCCCCTCGCCGTCCCCGCGGTGCCAAAGCATGGTGTGAAGCCCCACTCTTCTCACGGGTCCGTGGGCCCCGCGTCGTGGCGGGGCTGGGTTCGGGGGTTTTCCAGGATCCGTGGGAAGATCTTCTTCTTAAAGAAATACGGTGGGGACATCGCCCCCGCCAGGTCCCCCGTTTTTTAAATATCCATGAAACTTTGTAATTCGTAAGCTACAACATTTTGATTTGAGATCATCTTGTCATGGGAAAACATGTAACAGCTTTGAAAACATTTATCTTACGTGACTCAAGACTACGGGGACTCCTTGCGCGGCCGGCAGAGGCGTGGGCCGGCCGTGGGGCAACGCGAACGCTTCTAGTTCCTTGTCGTAGAAGCGCCGGGATTAATTATAGACGAGAGAGAGAAAAAATGGCCACCGATGGGCCCCACAATTTAAAAATACCTAAAAAATGTTTTAACCGAGAAACCAAAAATCTAAATTAAATTCGATTACACTACTAAATTTGTTTCAATTAATTATTCAAAACAAGATATCACATGGATATATTTAGATAAAATTACAAAGTGGCCCACACGATGGTAGTTGGGATAGAGTAGGACAAACTTTTTCAGTGGCCAAATTCCTAATTCTCTAAATAATGTTTAAAATTTCGAAATACTAGCACACAAGTTACAGTCGCCCTTTTACATTAACCGGTGGGACCATGGTGTTCCAGATCGAACACTCTACGTTAGGCCACCTCGATTCCTTTATAGTGCTACTATTTACGTTTTCTCGCAGCCTCTCGTCACTTCCTTTCTCCCACACTACACCTCTTCTCATACCGCGTACTAGTTAGTAGTACTCTTCTCACCTCTTCTCTCGTCCCGACTTTCCAAACTCATCTCAAGATTCTCAACCAAACCTCGAAAGTACAGAGCGATCCGACATTAGGGTTCGCTTCGCCTTTTCGCCTCCGTCCCAGGCAGGTGGTGCTCTTTATCACATCCATGCAGCTAGATATGGTTTTTCGTGTGTGGTTTTTGAAGCAAAGAAATACAAAAGTTTTTCCTTTTTTGTGGTTGCAGATCCGGGAACCACAAGCGAAGCACATCTTCTTTTCTTTTATTGGTGGTTGCAGATCTGGGGTCCGTCGCGAAGCACATCTTGGGTAAGCACCAAATCTAGATTGTAAAGTGCATTATCCTTCCTTTTTTGAAGGGTTTTTTGAATGGCTATAAAAAGGTTTTGTTTTGTCTTGCATATCCGTGGTGACTCATGCTATCTACTAGCTTGTACAACATTGCTCAATTATTTTGTTGTCTTATACCTTTTCCCGATTCATCCTAGGTACAAACACAAAGACCTACGCTGGAGATTATAAAAGGATGGCCTCTATTTTCTATCTTTTGCGTGCGGGCCGCTCAGTTAGATTGGATGGATGCGGCCGCAAATGATGACGCCGATCCGATCGAGTCCCGGCCGTTCAGATCTATAGTGGTCTATGAAGTCCCTACCGCTCTGATCTCTAGTGTAGTGTTGGGTTGGGAAGGAGGCCGAAGAAAATGTCGCAAAAGAAGCACATCTTCTTGGGTAAACACCGCCGAGATCTCTAAAATGCAATTCCTTTTTGAAGTTTTTTAATGGCTCTAAAAAAAGGTTTTGTTTTGTCTTTATATTTTTGTGATTCATGCTAGTCACAAAGATCTACGCGGGAGATTATAAAAAGGATGGGGAGAGGATGGGGAGGAGGTCGAAGAAAATGTGGCAAGAAAAGCACATTTTCTTTGTGCTTGTGAAGTCAAGGTCCTCGAGGAATGGATGTCTCCTTCCGAGGCACTTCTTGGCACTTCCAAAGAGCATCTAGCACCGGATGCAGCGCAACGCCGTAAATAGGTCCGTTGTCTTACAAATTTATGTGACTCCCGCTATATTGCTCAATAATTTGGTTCTTACATAGTAGTTTCTATTTTAAAGTTTGGCTCAGGTGCCGGAGGTCGCCGGGCGGGCCGCCCGGCTCTCCTCGAAAGTTGAGTATTTTTCTCGAGAAGTCGCGCTGAAAGACTTCGAGAGACTCGTGTTCTCGCTTGTTTCACTACAACTTCGCGAGACCCTTTCACTATAACTTCGGAGATTATAATCCGCCGCGAAGCTCCTCGAGTGTGTCGTCGTCCCTACTGAAGTCCGACCCGGAGGGACGCCCATATATGTCTTCGTAGCTTAGGTCTTGCTTTTTTTTTTTGACAATGTTAAACTTGCTCTTGCTTCATCTAGTTTCAGACTTGTTATGTCTCACGGAATACTATTAAATCAGCCAAAAATCAGCGCTAGCAAAACAACCTCGTTTCTTCGTAATGTTGTTATATTATCAAAAAATTGTTCAAATTTGGAATGCTCGCTCTCCAAGAATCAGACGAACCTATATTGCTAGTTTGTGCATTGTGGCTCAACAAACGAATTCAAATTTTGATTTATTCCGTAAAGAGGCAAATTTTGGCCTTGTGTTGAAACAAATTTGGCATCGAACACTCACCTCCTTCTCTCTCTCTCGACCGATCGAATGGGCATGTGAAATGACTCCATATTGACCCCCCGATGTACAGTACACCTACTGTACACAGTGTTCAGGCATGTCATCATCATGATTACGATTCTACAGACCCGTGCTGGTGCAGATGACACTGCGAGGATGGACGGAACGACAAGTTTTTATATTTCCCAAAAAAGTTTTGACCAAAACCTTTTCCAACAATACTACGGGGACTCGCGCGGCCGGCAGAGGCAGAGACGGGAGACGGCCGTGGCAACGTGAACGCTTCTGGTTCCTTGTCGCAGAAGCGTCGGATTAATTATAGACGAGAGAGAGAAAATGGCCACCGGCGGGCCCCACAATTTGAAATACCTAAAAAATGTTTTACACCAACTGAGAAACCAAAAATCTAAATTAAATTCTGATTGCTACACCATTAAATTTGTTTCAATTAATTCTTCAAAACAAGATATCACATGGATATACGTGCATTTATTTAGATAAAATTACAAGTGGGCCCACACGATGGTATTTTTTTTTTTGACTAGGAACACGATGGTAGTTGGGATAGAGTAGAGGACAAACTTTTTTTTCAGTGGGCCAAATTCCTAATTCTCCCATAGTCCTAGTACCTCCAAACAATGTTTGAAAAATTTTGAAATAGACACAAGTTACAGTCGCCCTTTACATTAACCGTGGGACCATGGTGTCCGCGCATTCGAACACTCTACAGCTTGCCACCTCGGATTCCTTTTTATAGTGCTACTATGGGCGCTTTTCTCGCAGATCTCTCACTCTCGCCTCTTTCCCTCGTTCCTTCTCCCATACTACACCTACCGTACTAGTAGTACTCTTCTCACCTCTTCTCCGGCCCGACTTTCCAAACTCATCTCAAGCAAACAAGAGTAGAGAGCGGTCCGACACGAGGGGACTGCCTCGCCTTTGCCTTCGCTCCATCCTAGGCGGTGGTGCTCTTTATCACATCCATGCAAATTTGTAGATATGGGTTTTCATGTGGTTTTTGAAGCAAAAGAAATACAAAAGTTTTTTCTTTTTTTGGTGGTTGCGGATCCGGGTCCGTCGCGGAAGCACATCTTCTTTTCTTTTTGGAGGTTGCAGATCCGGGGTCCGCCGCTGAAGCACATCTTCTTTTTTTTTTTTGGTGGTTGCAGACTGGGGTCCGTCGCGGAAGCACGTCTTCTTGGGTAAGCACCAAAATCTAGATTGTATAGTGCATTATCCTTCCTTTCTTGAAGTGATTTCTAAATGGATCTAAAAAGTTTTTGTGTTTGTCTTACATATCTGTGTGACTCATGCTACCTTCTACAACCACAGAGATCTACGTGGGAGATTATTAAAGGATGAAGGAGGAGCCATGTGCAAAAACCAATGTGAGCAAGCTTCATCTTGTTCTCCTCTGATCGACACCACAGCTCCAGGGCAGAGATAGATTACTAGACGTTTCAGATTGGTGTTTATCCCTGACCCAAGTGTTTGAGAGCCCTAAAAACTCAAAACTCAAGTTTTGCTTGTTTCTCTAGAACTTGCAGAGAGACCCTTTGAGTGGACTTTGACGAGTGGGGCTCACTGTAACACCTGGTTTTCCAAAGAATACCAAGCGTTCACCATATGTGTGCCCAGGATGTCCACACGACACATATATAGCAACAAAAATGGTAAATATCAGAAGCAATGCTTTATTACATAGCGAAATATATTTACATCAACTTACATATATATCAGAGTACAACAGAAACTATTCTTAATCTTCAGTCTTCGGGTCTCCAAACTCCACAGGGACGGTTGACTGGGGGAGCACTCGCCTAGTACTCATGGATCTCCAAAGGAAACTCTTCACTTTAACCGCCATCTGGTACCCATCCGGGATTTTCATTGGTGAAACAACAAGCGTCAGCTCACCATGCTCAGCAAGTATAACATGAGGGGATGCAAGGCTCGAAAGGCTAGACACGGTTTAACTGCGATAAGCATTTTTAGTTGGTCATATTTTATTTATTGAACCTATATTGCTAGGTTATGCTTAGGGCTCCCATAAGAGTATATATCATTATCATCATCAGGATTCATCATCAAGCTCCATCATCATCATCTGAACCATCCATAGAACCATCTATCTCGAAAAGGATCCAGGCCGCTCATGACCGTGAGCACGGCCGATATATCAGTTTGATCAAACTCTGCTGCCAGAGGTGTACACTTTCACCTTGAGCCGTGATTGCCCATTGCCCGAGGTGGCCGGCCTCTTAACTCACTACCAAGGTAAGCCCGCCAGGAAAATCACTACGAAGCCTTTCACTAGTCTCTCTAACAAGTTAGCGGCCGCTGGGTTTTTTCAACGGCTAGGCGAATGGAGGCCCCCTTCAAGACCGCACACCCGACGGCCACCCGGCCTACACGGCTTGACAGGCAAGGAAGCCATTCTAGAACCGAGGTCCCCTTTTGCGCTGAATAAATTCAGTAACTACTAAACAATATTAGAGAGTGCTAGTTATACGACTAAGGTCGTGCCCACTTTGACACTCAAGGCTGTCTTGTTTTCTGGGTTGCCGCTTTAAGATTCGGTCCTTCACGGAGGGCAAACTAGAGCACCAAAAAAGGCCCAATGCTCTAGCTCCCTTCTTTCCATATTGCTCAAAAGCGCCTTATGTCCATGTCACTCAACATCATCATCTTGATCATTGATCCATATGTCATTAATCAAAGTTAACATTGTATTGTTTGGTTATTGCAAACTAAGCAAAAGCTATCCATATGCATGAACCCAAGGTAAACAAGGAATACTTTTGGATATCAAAAGTACTAGGTAAATCCTTAGCATCAATTTAGACACATGCATATGAAAGTGATTAAATGGTTATTAGGTAACAAGGAAACTCATGCTACACTTGCCTCAAAGTGCTCAAGCGTTTCCAACTTTCCCTCGCTTTTCCTTCGAACCTTCCTCCATAGCTCTTCTATCGATAGAAACAACGAACACAAGCACCTGAACAGACCCTAGAAACAATACACCAAACATTACAAAAAATAATCTATGTAGGTTTTAAAAAGCGAATGTCTTGTTCTATGATCGTTAACGCATAAACTAACCAAAACAGGAGGTATGATCAAAAGATGTGAGACTTGAAAAGTATATATGGAAATGGTTGAATTCATGTGAAAAAGTGGAGTTTGGACTAGAATAAACATATTGAGGCAAAATTACATGATGTCGACAATTGGATAGACAAGGAACAATATTGCAAGATGGCAAACAAAGGCATTGCGTAGATGTTGGCATGGTAGGAGCAGCAGCATAGCGATGCCTATAACTCTAATGTTGAGGTGCATATGGCCAAGAAAACTTGTAGATATGTGTGTGACTTTATGGTATACATTGTGGTCTAATGACATGACTACTGCTGTAGAGATTCAATGGGAACGCGCATGCGAACCGACATCAACACGGCTGCAGGACAGCAAGGATATCAAACAACAAAAGGTTAATATATCTTTCATAATTAATCCTATGACATTGAATCTTTGCAGGGGCATGTGCAACTATATAAAGGATATTTATGCCAAAGGATGCATCAAGGGTTCCAATATATATCAACGGGAACACCACTGCCAACAACAGGGGGGTTTGCTGTTTGGACAGGCCGGGGTAGCAGACACTTTGGCTTTGATATCTCATCCATAGGGGATTGGAGAGCCAAACAAACTAGCAGGATCATGTTCAAGGATGTTATGGACATGTAGGTTCGAGGGCTTGATGATTTGGTCAGTGGATTAGCGGGGAACGCCAAAAAGCACACAGAGCTGAAATCTGTCAAGGTAGCAGGAACAGCAGGCACGGTGATGACCATATCTGTGATTTCACAACACCTATGGAGAAACCCTTTTACAGAGGCGTGTTCAAGGTTGTTGTCTACAACTCCACCAAAGGGATTGAGGATTGACTCCACGAAACAGCGGGGAACGCCGATTCCATATGAAGCAGCAACGCTGGCTGCGAGGACAGCAACACATACAACCGGTAGACTTCACCGGGGATCAACCGTACATCATCTAAGGTACTTGATATGCAGCAAGGGATAGGTAAACAAGATGGGGATGATGATAGAGTGTTCTCACCATGGGGATGGCGTGGTGGATTGATCGACGCATAGACCTATCACGAATCGACGATGACATTGTGGTGCGACAAGGGCTTCCTTCTTGCGTTCGGTTGATCGGGGCAGCCATGGGGAAGGAGGAGGAGGTGCAGGGGCGTCCCTCCTCTGTTCTTGGCGTGGGAAATGAAGAGGGAGGCGTGAGTGGGCTGGTGGAGGTATATATGAAGGGTAGGGATGGGAGGCAAAGGGGTGGGAAGGCAAAGGGGTCACAACTTGATATTTCTTGTCTTGCTTGATATTTTTTTGTGCAAGATGGAGATGGCTGCCAAGGGGTGACGTGGGAGAAGGGAGAGAAGAGTTAGTGGGCTGGTTGGGCTTCACTTTGGATCACAAGGGAGAGGAGGATGGTTGGGCTTTGATCCGAGGCGTGGGTTAAGGCATGATTTGGACCCGATTCGCCCCGACGCGACGATAGAGTTATAGGGTTGGTTTCTTGTGGTATTTTGGGTTGTAGGCTTTGCTCAAGACAAGAAGAGATAGAGAGGAAAGAGTGCATTGAAATATTATCCAAAGTGAGCAAAGGAGTGAAAAGAATAACTCTATTAGAAAAGAAGGAACAAAGTTAGGGTTTGTGAGAAGATTAAAGATTGACAACCCATAAAAGCTTTTGGAACACGGATCAAGGAGTATGGTTTCAAGAATTTGATCATGGTTTTGAGGTTATGGAAAATTGGTCAAAGATCAAGAGAGATATGATTTGGATTAAACCCTATACGCATTTGAAAACATTTGAACTCATTTTTCAAACAAAAACACTATGCAAAGGCATGAGATGCAACACAACAACTTAGTTGATTATAAAACTTTAAGAAACACACATTTTTCGCTATCTAAAATGTCAACAACTTAACTAAGTTGATAAATTTTAGAAAATAATAAAATCATTTGTTGTCATTTTAATGTTTTCTAAGTCATATCCCAAAATAGAAAATTTTGGGGTATGACAAACTACCCCTAATGTAATCTCGTCCCGAGATTCCGGAGAAGAGGCATTCATTACAAAGAACCAAATCACACATGGACACCATAACAAAACAATCAACTGTGTAAGAACACACTAAAAAGATGTTTTCCTTAGTCGAGAGCACACTAGCACAAACCTTAGCATCGTTGCTAGCGTAAAGACACTTGGGTAAAAACTTCCTATAACACGCTTAGGTTTGGCGAGCTTGAACTCTTCAATCTCCATTGATGCTTATTAATGATGTAGAGTCTTCAACTTCATAGCCATCTTTGTAGATCTTGACAAAGCGAGGGGCTTGCGATAAAAAGATTTTTTTTCACAAAGCATCAAGGATAAAGAAGTTAAGATTTGTTTATGCCAAAATAAGTTTATAAAAACGGCCATTTCTAACTAGGCTGAAGGCCCTACAGTCAACACTTTGCTTTGATACCACTTTTGTAACACCCGGTTTTCCAAAGAATACCAGCGTTCACCATATGTGTGCCCAGGATGTCCACACGACACATATATAGCAACAAAAATGGTAAATATCGAAGCAATGCTTTATTACATAGCGAAATATATTTACATCAACTTACATATATATCGGTACAACGAAAACTATTCTTAATCTTCAGCCTTGGTCTCCAAACTCCACAGGGGACGGTTGACTGGGGGAGCACTCGCCTAGTACTCATGGATCTCCAAAGGAAACTCTTCACTTTAACCGCCATCCGGTACCCATCCGGGATTTTCATTGGTGAAACAACAAAGCGTCACTCACCATGCTCGGCAAGTATAACATGAGGGGATGCAAGGCTCGAAAAGGCTAGACACGGTTTAACTGCGATAAGCATTTTTAGTTGGTCATATTTTATTTATTGAACCTATATTGCTAGGTTATGCTTAGGGCTCCCATAAGAGTATATATCATTATCATCATCGAGGATTCATCATCAAGCTCCATCATCATCATCCGAACCATCCATAGAACCATCTATCTCGAAAAGGATCCAGGCCGCTCATGACCGTGAGCACGCCGATATATCGGTTGATCAAACTCTGCTGCAGAGGTGTACACTTTCACCTTGAGCCGTGATTGCCCATTGCCCGAGGTGGCCGGCCTCTTAACTCACTACCAAGGTAAGCCGGCCAGGGAAAAATCACTACGAAGCCTTTCACTAGTCTCTCTAACAAGTTAGCGGTACCGCTGGTTTCAACGGCTAGGCGAATGGAGGCCCCCTTCAAGACCGGCACACCCGACAGCCCCGGCAAAGACACAAAAGGCACAGGGAAGCCATTCTAGAACCGAGGTCCCCTTTTGCGCTGAATAAATTCAGTAACTACTAAACAATATTAGAGAGTGCTAGTTATACGACTAAGGTCGTGCCCACTTTGACACTCAAGGTCATCTTTGTTTTCTGGGTTGCCGCTTTAAGATTCAGATCCTTACGGGAGGGCAAACTAGAGCACCAAAAAGGCCCAATGCTCTAGCTCCCTTCTTTCCATATTGCTCAAAAGCGCCTTATGTCCATGTCACTCAACATCATCATCTTGATCATTGATCCATATGTCATTAATCAAAGTTAACATTGTATTGTTTGGTTATTGCAAACTAAGCAAAGCTATCCATATGCATGAACCCAAGGTAAACAAGGAATACTGGATATCAAAAGTACTAGGTAAATCCTTAGCATCAATTTAGACACATGCATATGAAAGTGATTAAATGGTTATTAGGTAACAAGGAAACTCATGCTACACTTGCCTCAAAGTGCTCAAAAGCGTTTCCAACTTTCCTGCTTTTCATTCGAACCTTCCTCCATAGCTCTTCTATCGATAGAAACAACGAACACAAGCACCTGAACAGACCCTAGAAACAATACACCAAACATTACAAAAAATAATCTATGTAGGTTTTAAAAGCGAATGTCTTGTTCTATGATCGTTAACGCATAAACTAACCAAAAAACAGGAGGTATGATCAAAAGATGTGAGACTTGAAAAGTATATATGGAAATGGTTGAATTCATGTGAAAAAGTGGAGTTTGGACTAGAATAAACATATTGAGGCAAAATTACATGATGTCGACAATTGGATAGACAAGGAACAATATTGCAAGATGGCAAACAAAGGCATTGCGTAGATGTTGGCATGGTAGGAGCAGCAGCATAGCGATGCCTATAACTCTAATGTTGAGGTGCATATGGCCAAGAAAACTTGTAGATATGTGTGTGACTTTATGGTATACATTGTGGTCTAATGACATGACTACTGCTGTAGAGATTCAATGGGAACGCGCATGCGAACCGACATCAACACGGCTGCAGGACAGCAAGGATATCAAACAACAAAAGGTTAATATATCTTTCATAATTAATCCTATGACATTGAATCTTTGCAGGGGCATGTGCAACTATATAAAGGATATTTATGCCAAAGGATGCATCAAGGGTTCCAATATATATCAACGGGAACACCACTGCCAACAACAGGGGGGTTTGCTGTTTGGACAGGCCGGGGTAGCAGACACTTTGGCTTTGATATCTCATCCATAGGGGATTGGAGAGCCAAACAAACTAGCAGGATCATGTTCAAGGATGTTATGGACATGTAGGTTCGAGGGCTTGATGATTTGGTCAGTGGATTAGCGGGGAACGCCAAAAGCACACAGAGCTGAAATCTGTCAAGGTAGCAGGAACAGCAGGCACGGTGATGACCATATCTGTGATTTCACAACACCTATGGAGAAACCCTTTTACAGAGGCGTGTTCAAGGTTGTTGTCTACAACTCCACCAAAGGGATTGAGGATTGACTCCACGAAACAGCGGGGAACGCCGATTCCATATGAAGCAGCAACGCTGGCTGCGAGGACAGCAACACATACAACCGTAGACTTCACGGGGATCAACCGTACATCATCTAAGGTACTTGATATGCAGCAAGGGATAGGTAAACAAGATGGGGATGATGATAGAGTGTTCTCACCATGGGGGATGGCGTGGTGGATTGATCAGACGCATAGACGACGACCGACGATGACATTGTGGTGCGACAGGGCTTCCTTCTTGCGTTCCGGTTGATCGGGGCAGCCATGGGGAAGGAGGAGGAGGTGCAGGGGCGTCCCTCCTCTGTTCTTGGCGTGGGAAATGAAGAGGGAGGCGTGAGTGGGCTGGTGGAGGTATATATGAAGGGTAGGGGATGGGAGGCAAAGGGGTGGGAAGGCAAAGGGGTCACAACTTGATATTTCTTGTCTTGCTTGATATTTTTTTGTGCAAGATGGAGATGGCTGCCAAGGGGTGACGTGGGAGAAGGGAGAGGAAGAGTTAGTGGGCTGGTTGGGCTTCACTTTGGATCACAAGGGAGAGGAGGATGGTTGGGCTTTGATCCGAGGCGTGGGTTAAGGCATGATTTGGACCCGATTCGGCCCGACGCGACGATAGAGTTATAGGGTTGGTTTCTTGTGGTATTTTGGGTTGTAGGCTTTGCTCAAGACAAGAAGAGATAGAGAGGAAAGAGTGCATTGAAATATTATCCAAAGTGAGCAAAGGAGTGAAAAGAATAACTCTATTAGAAAGAAGGAACAAAGTTAGGGTTTGTGAGAAGATTAAAGATTGACAACCCATAAAAGCTTTTTGGAACACGGATCAAGGAGTATGGTTTCGAAGAATTTGATCATGGTTTTGAGGTTATGGAAAATTGGTCAAAGATCAAGAGAGATATGATTTGGATTAAACCCTATAATGCATTTGAAAACATTTGAACTCATTTTTCAAACAAAACACTATGCAAAGGCATGAGATGCAACACAACAACTTAGTTGATTATAAAACTTTAAGAAACACACATTTTAAGCTATCTAAAATGTCAACAACTTAACTAAGTTGATAAATTTTAGAAAATAATAAAATCATTTGTTGTCATTTTAATGTTTTCTAAGTCATATCCCAAAATAGAAAATTTTGGGGTATGACACTCACGGCCGTAGGACTATAATCTCCCTCGTAGGTCTCAGAGCCCTAGTCATGGCCATGGCTAGCGCTTAAGACCTGCGCTGGAGATTATAATCCGGCCGCAAGCTCCTGGAGGGTGTTGTCGTCCCTACTCGAGTCTGGACCCGAGGGACGTCCATATATGTCTTTGTAGCTTAGGTCTTGCTTCCTTCTCTTTGACAATATTCGCTTGCTCTTGCTTCATCTTGTTTCAGCTTGTTATGTCTCACGGAATACTATTAAATCAGCCAAAATCAGGCGCTAGCAAAAACAACCTGTTATCTGTAATGTTGTTACATTATCAAAAAATTGTTCAAATTTGGAATGCTCGCTCTCCAAGAATCAGATCGAACCTCAGATTGCTAGTTTGTGCAATTGTGGCTCAACAAAACGAATTCAAATTTGATTTGTTCCGTAAAAGAGGCAAATTTTGGCCTTGTGTTGAAACAAATTTGGCATCGAACACTCACCTCCTTCTCTCTCTCGATCGATCGAACAGGCATGTGAAATGACTCCATACGTGACCCCTGATGTACAGTACACCTACTGTAGGCATGTCATCATGATTACGATTCTACAGACCCGTGCTTGAAAAAACGAGTCTGTAGGATGGTGCAGATGACACTGCGAGGATGGACGGAATGACAAGTTTTTTTATATTTCCCAAAAAAGTTTTGACCAAAACCTTTTCCAACAATACTACGGGGACTCGCCCGGCCGGCAGAGGCAGAGACGGGAGACGGCCGTGGCAACGTGAACGCTTCTGGTTCCTTGTCGCAGAAGCATCGGATTAATTATAGACGAGAGAGAGAAAATGGCCACCGGCGGGCCCCACAATTTGAAATACCTAAAAAATGTTTTACACCAACTGAGAAACCAAAAATCTAAATTAAATTCCGATTGCTACACCATTAAATTTGTTTCAATTAATTCTTCAAAACAAGATATCACATGGATATACGTACGTATTTAGATAAAATTACAAGTGGGCCCACACGATGGTAGTTTTTTTTTTTTGACTAGGAACACGATGGTAGTTGGGATAGAGTAGAGGACAAACTTTTTTCAGGGGCCAAATTCTAATTCTCCCATAGTCCTAGTACCTCCAAACAATGTTTGAAAATTTGAAATAGACACAAGTTACAAATTAAGCCCTTTTACATTAACCGTGGGACCATGGTGTTCGCATCGAACACTCTACAGCTTGCCACCTCGGATTCCTTTATAGTGCTACTATGGGCGTTTTTCTCTCTCGCAGCTCTCTCTCTCGTCTCTTCCCCGGTTCCTTCTCCCATACTACACCTACTGTACTAGTAGTACTCTTCTCACCTCTTCTCCGGCCTCGACTTTCCAAACTCATCTCAAGCAAACAAGAGTAGAGAGTGGTCCGACACAGGGACTGCCTGCGCCTTCGTCTCCATCCCGGGCGGGTGCACCTCTTTATCACATCCATGCACCGATATGTTTTTTCATGTGGTTCTAGAAAAACAAAGAAATACAAAAGTTTTTTTTTTTTTTTGGTGGTTGCAGATTCGGGGTCCGTCAGCGGAAGCACATCTTCTTTTTCTTTTTGGTGGTTGCAGATCTGGGCTCCGCCGCGGAAGCACTTCTTGGGTAAGCACCGAAATCTAGATTGTAAAGTGCATTATCCTTCCTTTTTTGAAGGTTTTTGAATGGCTCTAAAAGGTTTTGTTTTGTCCTCGCATATCTATGTGACTCGTGCTATCTATAAGCTTGTACAACATTGCTCAATAATTTTGTTGCCTTATACCTTTTCCTGATTCATCCTAGGACACCGAGGTACAAACACAAAGACCTACGCAGGAGATTATAAAAGGATGGGGAGGAGGCAAGATCTAGATTGCCTTTCTCAAATAAGCAGATAACAAACAAAGGAATATCGAAATGCCTTTCTCACCGCAGATGACAAACAAAGCAATATCTGAATGTTGTACGAGATTGAAGGTATGCAAGACGTTGATATCTACTCAATGGTGCACTTCTTCATGCATGTGAACAACTATGTACTATCTTCTTGGGTGAGCACCGAAATCTAGATTGTAAAGTGCATTATCCTTCCTTTTTTGAAGGTTTTTTTGAATGGCTCTAAAAGGTTTTGTTTTGTCTTGCATATATTGTGTGTCTCATGCTATAGCTTGTACAGCATTGCTCAATAATTTTTTTGTCTTAAATACTTTTTTCCGATTGATCCTAGGTACAAACCCAAAGACCCACGCGGGGAGATTATAAAAGGATGGGAGGCGTGAAAAGCACATCCTGTTCATTTAGCGGGGCTACTTGCTTGAGTTGCACAACTTCGTCCTCATGTTGCGCCTTGGCCGCCTTTCGATCGTGGGTGTTTTTTGGGCGAGGCCGAAAAAATGTCGCAAGAGAAGCATATCTTCTTTCTTGGTGAGCACCGAAATCTAGATTGTAAAGTGCATTATCCTTCCTTTTTTGAAGGTTTTTTTTGAATGGCTCTAAAAAAGGTTTTGTTTTGTCTTGCATATCTGTGTGTCTCATGCTATAGCTTGTACAACATTGCTCAATAATTTTGTTGTCTTAAATACTTTTTTTCCGATTGATCCTAGGTACAAACCCAAAGACCCACGCTGGAGATTATAAAAGGATGGAGGCGTGAAAAGCACATCCTCGGTTGGTGTGCTCCTGCTCGAGATTGGCAACCACAACGGCATGCTCTTCTTGATATTTGCAACCACCTCTGCCTTTGCCATCCTCCAAATCGGCTAGCCTCGGCCTGTTTTGCCTTTTTGGGCTCATCATTTAGCGTGGCTCTTGCTTGAGTTGCACAACTGTCTCTCATGTTGCGCCTTGGCCCGCAATTGCCTACTTTTGATGCGCAATGTCAGCTTCATGCTTGGGCCTTAGCCGCGCCCTCCTACTCATCTACACGCCGGAGTAATTTGAAGATAATAAATCTTATGTTCTAGGCCCAAGGTGTGGTGCGCTCCAAGTGAATAGTAGCGCCTCTACCTTGACGTGCACATTAGGGATATGCATCCCATGATATGAGTATTGTTGATCTTTATGAGCATCCATTGTGTGTGACCAAGCATATTACGACCTATGTTGCTTGTAAACTCTCGCGTCATATCTTCGCATATTGTGGAGAGTTTACAATGGATGGAACTTCTACCTATGTGTCAAATTTGATTGTGTGAACGTCCTAGCTTGTCATATTTTTCTTTTGTCATATTTAAAAAATTGAGATGCCGACTCCACAAGACTAATGATAGAACTTGTTTGTTTATTGTGGCACTCACGCCGCGGTTGATAGTGCGCTTTTATGGTTTATTGGAACTTTGCCGCCAAGATGACTGCCAGGTGGTTTCTCGGTTTCGAACTGATTTCTTTCGTACACATCCGTAGTGATTACTTTGGTTGTGTGAAGGCTAGTGCTTTGTCAATGCATTCTCGCGTGTCCGATTGAGCTTTATCATGGCAATGAAGCAAGACTGAATGGAAGGGTCATTCAAAGGTTTTTTTTTGGTGATCGATCTTATGCCGTCTTGACTTACTTTTGGTGATGATGTACTATCTAGCTAAGCTAGTATTAAAACTATGTGATGATCGATGCAAACTCGATAACTGCTTGCTCAATTTGATAAAATATATGATGCTAGTAGCTTGTTCGCACAAATTGTTGACCACACATACATATGCTTCGCCCGTGGCCGGATACAGGCGACTGTAAAATACGTATATATTATTATATTGAACTTGTTGCCCGTGGGACCTTCTTGTCTGTGTCTGCATCCCAACTCCACTCCGCTCTGCGTGGGGAGTGGACGAACAATACCGACGGCCTGTTGAACAATTCAGGTGCTCGGGCCAACTTGGGCCGTGAATTCTTAGCCCTGAGGCTGCGTTGCTTAAGAATCGAGGCGACCTTAGCGGTTCGATCAAATCGGACGGCCACGGTTCGCGATGTTGCAAAAATATCGCCCGCCACCGCCGCTTTCTACCGCAGAAACCTAGTACTGCACTACTTTAGCCGTCAAGAAAGAAACGCCGCAACAATTTTCGCAAATAGATAGATCCAAAGATGAAGAAACCTAGGTTCACCGGAAATGGCGAGTCATCCGCCGATCCATCAAAAACCGCCCAAACCCCCGCCCGCTAGCTCCGATCTTATCAAGCAACCTCCCGCACGCCATTCTCACCACCATCATCTCCCTCCTACCAATCGATAGCGGCGCCGGGACGCAAGTATTATCTACCCGGTGGTGCCCCCCTATGGCGGAACTCTCCGCTCAACCTCTCCTCGCGACGGCGACATCAAGCTCATCAAGCGCAAGCGCAAGCGCCAAATTTCTATATTTGACGTCGTACGGATCGTATCTCGGATCATCTCCGATCATTCGGGTCCTTTCCTCGGGCTGTCCCTTGGTTGGCAAAGAATAGACGACATCTATCCGATCTACAGTGTCCGGCTTCAATCCCCTAAATCTGATAGCCTTGAGCATCTCGAGCTTTGGAACGCATTCAAATATCCGTGCCGGAGCTGCCGCCCATTTCCTCAAGTATCCTCCTCCCTTTGCGCCTCACCATCGCGATGATAGACCTGACCAAGACTACACCATGAGTTCGCCAAGTTTCCTAAGGTGCGATTTAGATAGTTTACATTTCGCCAATATGAAAGAGCTTACCATCCAAATAAGATGGCTATCGGGGACAAAATGCTCCATACGCTTCTCTCCAAATGCCCTATACTACGTAGTTTGGTACCGTCCCGTAAATGTCGGACTTTCTTGCATCCGCATAACTAATTGTACACTTAGGTCGTTTGGTCTTTCCGACGAAGATTGATCTCGAAGTCCGAGCAAATTCTGAACGAAGTGGTGATTGAGGATGCTCCTCTTTTAGAAAAGCTATTCATTGAACGCCACCATTACTCGCCCCCCATTCTAATATTGTGCCCAAGTCTCGCTGAACGTTCGCATCCAAATGGCTCCAAAGCTTCAGTTCTTGGGGCCCCTCGAATTCGGCCCTACGACATTCGAGTTTGGTATTTGTAAGGTGTGTAGTTTGTAAGTTCACCATGCCGTTACTTGATTTACTTTATTATTTATACATTATGTCAAGATAATGTATAACCAAAGTTTTGTTTTGCGTATGTCTATACCTCCATGTCTGATGGGAACTATTAAAGTTTTGGTTGTGTGCATGCCATCTCCCTCGACATTAATGATATTGTTAGTCTTCTTGAATTGTTTCCCCTACAAAAAAGCTCTATGTGAAGGTAACTAACATTTGATAAAAATTTATATGTACCTTTACATTCCACATTTAGTTTCTAGCTTATATTGCTTGATGAGATTTTTTTACACTCAAATGTAGCTGATATTTCTTGATATTTATGAATTGAATTTGTTTATGTGTAATCCGAATTATGTCCAATAAAAGTTCATTTAGTCAAATTGTGCAATCGTTGTCATTACGTTTTGCGTGTGTTCAAATCCCGCATTTTTTTGTTTGTTTCATTTGCGTGTCTCTTTGAAGGCCAGGTCAAAAGGGTGAAGTACCATTATGCCCTTGATCATCTTGATTGTCTTCAAAGCCACCTTAAGAAACCGGTACTTTTGTTAGGGGTTACAAGGGCAGAACAGAGATGTGGAATTTGTCAACTTTTTATTGAAAACGCCAAAGTTCTGGAGAAAATAGAATTTCGGACAGGGCGTGCCAAATGCGACAGAATATGTGGATGGACAAATAGCGTAAACCAAAACTAATGTTTAGCGCTTCCAAGGACATAAAAGTAACATTTTGCCTTGTGCCGGTCTCTTCCTTGACTTTGTGCACATCGTGGATATGCATGATAGAGTATTGTTGATCTTTATGAGCATGCGCTGTGTGTGACCGAGCATTACGACCCACATGGCTTGTAAAAAACTCTTTGTGTCATATTTTGTACATTGTCTAGAGTTTACAATGGATGGAACTTCTACTCATGAACGCCTAGCTTGTCATCTTTTTCTTTTGTCATATTTTAAAAATTGAGATGCCGACTTCATAAGCCTAATGACGTAACTTGTTTGTTTATGTGGGCACTCATTTGCACGGTGGTTGATAGTGCACTTTTATGGTTTATTGAAACTTTGCTTTCAAGATGACCGCCTTGTGGTGTGGAACTGATTTCTTTGTGTACACATCCGTAGTGATTACTTTGGTTGTGTGAAGGCTAGTGTTATCAATGCATTCTCGCTGCGGTGTCGGATTGAGCTTTATCATGGCAATGAATCAAGACCCGGAATGGAAGGGTCATTCGAAAGTTTTTTTTTTTCCACACTTTCGAGGACAAGCACCGCAAAAACCGAGGCTACCTATGCTGAATTGCGGATGCTTGTGGATTGGATTACAATGAAATGAAGCAAGGCGTAAAGCCTCGTCTTTGTGAGTTTGTGGATGATGAGGAACAGATTTTGTTAGGCTATCCTTCTAGATGGAGGATGAATTTGGAGCCCAACAAAGCAGCCAAACCAACGACAAGCCCAGTAGTTTGTGCAATCGTTGATCTCGGTTGATTCAACGGTTGAGATTGCTTCTTGGGAAGCATGTATGGGGTAAGGAAAAACCCTAGCCTCCATTCAACTGAAAACTATGCCGCCTCCGATCATGCCGGCGTGACGACGACGCAGCTTCGCTGCAAAATTTGCCGAGGACCCGCCGAGTAGAAGATCCTCCAGCATCCAACAGAGGAACAACTTCCAACTTGGAGCCTCGTCGCGTCTGGCGGCAGGTTCCGGCAGTACACGGACACCAAGGAGGCGATCCAAATACGCGATATAGCGGCCGAACGTAGCAAATCAATCATCAACGCGATATAGCTGCCATCCCGTGCGTCGCCGCTCCTCCACGCCCGCCCCCACCCTCGCGGTGTGCCGCCACCACCGCAGAGAGAGACGGTGTTGAAGTGTGTGGCAACGCATTATATTTATATAATAATATGTCCGCAGATGTTATAACCTTACGCAATGAAAACGCCCGGCTTCGTTGTACCACAAGAGAACGGCTAACATGCGTGTCCAAAATTCGTGCCCAAAGGAAGGCCGGCTTCGCCGGAGCGGCGGATGCCCGTTCAAAACCGGATGCGCCCCACCAAATTCAGCCTGGGTACAGACGTGTGTCAACATCCATCGCCTCTAGCGTGACGGGCGACAGAAGACTTCGAGACAAATACAGCGCTGCGGCACCTGCCGAGCGCCTCTCATCGACATGTGTCTCCGCAATGCTTTCAAACACCACGCAGACACTTGTGGACTACGGCGGCAAGAACACACGACTCAACATCACGACGATTCACGCAGGCACGCGCACCCACGAAGCGTCTCGCTTACGATACGTGTCCGCAATACCAAAGAACAAGCATAGACAACCGGCGACAACACACATCAGTAAATGATCGTAGCGTTTAGCGGTTGCGACATGTACGCACACCCGCTACACATCTCGCCCAAAAACTATACGCGCATCGGTAGTGGCTGAGACATGTACGACACCGATAACACAACTCGTCTGAAACTATACGCTGCGTCGGTAGGCGCCGCGACATGTACGCATACACCGCTAACACAACTCGTTTGAAAATAAACGCGCGTCGGTAGTGGTTGCGACATGTATAGACACCTCCTAACACAACTCGTCTGAAAATAAACGCGGTAGTGGGTTGCGGTACGTACGCATTACCCCGATAACACAACTCGTCTAAAAATAAACGCTCCGGTAGTGGTTGGGACATGTACGTACACCTCCTAACACAACTCGTTCTTGGAAAATAAACGCGCGACTTTTTAATTTACGCGGGCCGTTACGCACCCTTACTGCTCCAAGCGCCGGTATCTGCGGCACGCGTCTGTACCGGTGTCAAGCAACACGGACGGGTATCACCACGCGAAGTTCGGAATCCACGCGTGCCTCGTAATACTCGTGAATTCGTACATGCACGGGCGGCGCTGAAAAAGGTGTCCGTAAGTAAAACACGCGTCAATTAGGGGTTGCATCCACAGCCGATCGGTCTCAAAATACGCCCGTGATGAAACGCGCGTTCCGATATACGTTGAATTCTCGCAGACACCGGTTTCAAAAAACGCCCCGCCGTAGCCGCCACACGTCGTGCCAAATTAAGGAAAAACGCTGCCCGGATTAAGAAAACAGACGCCGTTACATGAACACGCCATGCAGTAATGACCTCCTATTATCGACGCTGCGTATTGGTCCTATGGGACCATCCGATGCCTATTACGACGCCACCCCCGCGCTGCCAAGAATGACACAAATACGACGCCGTTATTAGCGACGTCCTCTCGGCTCACTAGCGGTTATTAGCCTTTTATATAGTGTTAGGCATTTAGCAAACAGTTCGTTTAGTAGGAAAATTTTTGTAACACAAGATAGTAGTAGTACTTTCGGCGGAGCGTCCGTTGTTCTCAAGCTTGTGTATTCATCTATGAAGAAAATATGCAAATGCATTAACACCTTTCCTCACTACCCGGGCGAATGAAAATTTCAGCGACACCGGATGATGCGTTGATGCCTGAAAATGGAAATCACCAAGTAGCTACGTCGCCTGAACAGATTTGAAAAATTTCATCCACCGAAATTAGCAAGGCCCTAATATTATACGCGTTCAATTTTGTAATAGGCGATGTCAGACTACAAAATCCACAGAGGCAATGTATCACAAAAAATTGCACTCCCTCCTCCAAATTGTAAAATTTTTGACTTTTTTTGTTCGTCCATTTCGCTATGTATCGAGGCATATTATTGTATCTAGATACATAGCTAAATGGATGTACCAAAAAGTCAAAGCGACTTACAAATTGAAACGAGGAAGTAGTTCAGAATAGAGGAATACAAACAAACTTTAGTTTAGCAACAGGTTCGTTTAGTGGGAAAAATTTTTGTAAGACAAGATAGTAGTAGTACTTTTCCAGGCAGCTTAGTGTTCTCGAGCTTGTGTATTCATCTATGAAGAAAATAAGCAGCAGAATTATCACCTTTCCTCACTTTGTGATGACTGAAAAATTCAGCGACACCGATGGCGCTGTTGATGCCAAATGTTGGATGGAAATCACCGAAGTATCCATGTGAGGCTAATATTATACGCTTCAATTCTCGCAATAGGCGCCTATTAGGACTACAAGAAACACAAAGTCACGTAACACAAAATAAATTAAATATAGTTCGTGAATAGAATAGTATAGACAAATCTGCAGCTTTAGTAACATTTCATTTAATAGAGCATCCATTGTTCTTGAGCATGTATATTCATCTATAAAGAAAATAAGGTAAGTAGTTGCGCCTCCTAAAACAAAAACACAAACGTAACAACATTAATGTAGTAGCCAGTGTCAAGTTCAAGATGTACAACTCAATACATCCATCTCGTGATACGCTTATACAGCTTCAATTCTCAGAATAGACAGTCTATGAGGAGTAGACGAGCCCCTGTTAAACTTGTTCTTGTAATTTTGCTTCATCTTGTTTCAAATTTTTCTTCTCTCACAGATACTATTAAACAAGTTTAACAAAGCTCTCGGGGGCATAGATCACCAAAAAAAAAGTAGTTCAGAATAGTGGAGTATAAAGAAACTATAGTTTCATGGTGGTTCATTTAATATGCACATTTTTGTATGACAAGATACCTCGTAGTACTCTACAAGGCGGTTAATGTTTACTTGAGCACGCATATTCATCTATAAATAAAATAAGCAAAGCAAGGGATAACAACAACATTGTAGTTATATATAGTAGCAGTCAGCCCGGTAGCGTTGAGGTGTCAAGTTCAAGATGTACAACTCAATTATATCCATATTATGAGGATAAAATTATAGTTCAATTTCATGCGTAATAGATAGTATGTGAGGACTAGTCAACATGTTCGCTTGTGCTTTCTTCATCTTGTTTCAGCTTATTCTCTCTCACGTATGTAATACTATATATTAAACACAAGCGAACAAAGCTTTAGAGGCAATGTGTATCACTTTAAAACAAAAAGGTAGTTCAGAATAGTGGAATCTAAGAAACTCAGAAGTTCAAGAATGCGAGGGCACGCATAAGATTGATGGGCTAGATATGAAACCCTAGAATGGTCGGGCGGCCCGGTGGAGGAAGAAGCCGTCGGAGAAGGAGGTCGCCGGGCGAAGCGGCATCGCTTGAATGGCGCGGATGCGTCGGGCGGTGGCGGTGGCCGATGAGGCGGCCGGAAAAACCTAGAGTCGCCTCGTGAGGAGTGTGGCTAGGAACCAAACACCCCCGATCGAAATGAATCGCCCGCCTCGTGGACGAGGCGGGTAAATTTTTTGAGTTTTTAAAGGCTCGGCGCGTAAAAATCGTAGCGAAAAATTGGGCGGGCACAAGTAAGTTGTTCGCTAATTTTGGTTGATTGAATAGTATTATTTCGTGAAAGAGAAGCCACTTCACCGCACCGGTATGCGTGGTGGGGCCGCCCCGTCGTGGTCATAGTGCACACCCGTGGAGGGGGGCCGCCCCGTCGGGATCTACTACCTGCATTTGCTCTCCCTCCAGACCCGCGCCGCCTCTCGCGATTCATTCCATCTCTCGCTCTCTTCCATCCCTTCTCCCAGGTGAAGCTTGAGCCCGATGTCTCGGCCTCCTTTGGCGAGTCGCCCGAGGTGGACGGGCGAGGAATAGGCTTCAATGGGATCCAGTTGGTGAGCTCAGTGGGTTCCCGCCATCGCTTGTCCGGACTATGGTCTTGCTCGGGTGGTGGAGGCGCCGGACCAAGAAGGATGGTGATAACCGCGCCGACTCTACTTCAAGTGTGCTAGGAAATGGGGTGAGTATTTCGCTCGTAGTGTTGATCGTGTTGTCCCGGCCTCCTCGCCCTAGTTTTGCACTCAATTTGTGTGCCTGCTTTTCAAGACTTAATAAGTAGCAGCACATTACTACCGATTTGAAAAGGAATACTTCGAGGTCTTGAAGGATCTTGGCATCATAGTCGTTAAGCCTTTGAATTGGAAAGAGGAGTTGGTGCCGGATGAAGAAGAAGCTTCAATGGGCGGTCCAAGTGGTGACACCAAGAAGAAAAACTTGGAGTAGATGCCGGAGGACTTGATGAGGAAGACAAACATGTTTATTATTCGTCTCTTGTCCGTGGTTGTCATTGATGTGTTCTGATGTACCCTTTATGTGTGTGTCGCCGTGTTTGTAAAACATGTAATGCCCGATGCAATGTTATTATTGTGGTAATTTGCGGCCATCACAACGCTGTCAGCCGCAATGCTTGGTGTCAAGATTCTGCACCTGTGAAAAGTCAATCGAAAGTGGAGTGGATCCACCGTGCTTAATAGGGATGTCATCCGCTGACCCGCGTTGTGTAAAGGCGTGAGTGATACTCCCTCCTCCGCTCATAAAAAAAAACGTAATTTTTTGACCTTTTCAAAATCTAATTTGACTATTCGTCTTGCTCAATATATTTGTGTAAATTCCAAAATAAATTAGCTATTGTTATAATATCTTTAATGATCTAATAAGTCATAACAAAATTGATAATATTTATATACATTATTCAAATAAAACGAATGGTCAAATTAGATTTTGAAAGGTCAAAGAATTGCGTTTTTTGGTTGACGGAGGAGTACTCCACGCTTGCCGATCGCGTGGGTTCGCAACTACACTCTACACACACATGCGATACTAAAAAAGCGCGTGAGTAATAAAGCGACCGCCTCGCGGCCGAAGTCTCTACTCTGCTCTACGACGCCGTCCGCCACACCTCTCTCGCGATCACAAGAATTGGAGAGCGAACTCACTTCCGCGCCCGGCTACATCTATCTCATCTGCCGCCGCCGCGATAAGCTTAGATTCACGCAGACGCCTTCACGTCTGCACCACCACGCCGCCGGCCGGGCGCCGCGTCGCCCCTCGCCCGCACCACATGCAGCGCTCGCCGGAGATGCTTGCATTGGTTGCCATCCGCCGCCAAGGAGGCGAGGATCCCATGGACGACCTCACCATTCTACCGCCGCACCTATAAGCATGGCGCAGGTGTGCGGCGACGCCATGGTGGGACGGGCATCCCAATCGAGCGGGTTTTCCAACAAAACAAGGAATGGCGCACTCGTCACCAATCTCGCCATCGCCGGGCAACCCGAGGCGTCTTCAAAGCAGCTTGTTCGCCTCGCTGTTCGTCGATGGCCGCTGCAATCGCCGCTACGCTTCCCCCGACATGCCGCGCTTATGCCGCCGATGCGGGGCATGAACTCGCTCTGCACGCAGCATGCCCTTTTCTACAGGATGAACACCGGCGCCGGCGACAACGACACCGCATCGAAAGGTGTTATGGGATTTATCGGCGAGCGCGTGATGGCAAATGACGTGGCGCACGATAAGAATCGCGGCATGTCTCAGCGCCGCGACCAATTCGCGGTGTTGAGCGACGAGGCCGATGGTGGCGCCCATATCCAGCGGGTTTCGTTTCTCTCGTCGTCTCCTCGCTCGCCCAACCGCCGGTGCCTGCCAACACGGGCATCTTCGATGCAATGGTTTCGGGCTGTGGGCGACATTGCCTGGATGGTCGAGTCGAGCGTGGAAGTCAACCGTGGGGAGTGTACGGCGGTCACGGGATCGGCGACGCAGTCTACTTTGTTCTTCGTTGATGGCTTGTGGGCATGAGTGTACTTCATTCTTCCAATGCAAGGGAGTTGGCTCATAGTTTGCGTGACGCCTAGCTAGATATAACAACTTTTGGTAGCTTTTGGAAGTGTGCACGCGTCGTAAGTGATGCATATATGGTGTGCATATGTTCGATCCTTACCAAAGGATGTTCAAGAAACGTAGATCTAGATGGAACGAAGACCGAGATGTTTTAATTAGTTGTAATATAATCCGCGTGTTATAATGCCACTTTGTTTCTGTCTACCATTAATTCTCGCGCGCCACGCAGCCATGGCCGCCATGAGCACCCCCGGCCGGCATGGCTATAGTTAGCCTCTCGGGGCTGAACTCTCTCCCTTCTTTCTTACCTTGCCACCTCGAGGCTCGGCTTGAAGGCGCGCGCTATTCACATCCGAGGTCACCTTTGGAACGCCGTGTCGCGTGGTTCACCGGTTCACACGCTAGCCGGCCGGCGTTGAAAGCGTTCACCACGCAGCGGTAACAACCCCTCTGCGACGTCCCGCCTGCGACCGTTTTTGAAAACTGTTTTACGCCAGCGCTCGATGCCTCCATCCCGTCCATGTAACCTCGGCCTGTCTCGGTCGTCGAGAGTGTCGCTCCCACTCCGCGTGGCGCCACTACCCGCCAGCGTCGGGCGTCGACTGGCTGGGGCGGAGCCTATTCAAACCCGCTCATCCGAGCAGTAGATAGGAACTCTAGGTTCGGGGATCCGCGCTTGTCCTCCCTCGGCCGCTAGAGACATCATCTCTCCCGTGTGCCGCGCCATGATGGACTTCTCCTCGAAGGGGTGATTCACCGTTGGCGCGGTTTCTAAGACGAGGGAACAAGAGAACGCAAATGATAGAAAAAGATTGACACGCATCATATTAATTAAACCGATACAAGGAAACAACTATAGCGGAGCTAATAGTGGGCTATAGCGAGCTTTAATAGCGGCTAAATTGTACTTACATGAACGTAAATAGCGGCACCGCCTTTGAAAGGCTATAGCAGTCTATTTAAAATGTAGTGTACGGGGCTCAAAAACTCTAATTTTCCTTTTTTTAATCTAGTCAAAACTTGTAACTAGTCTTTCTCCCTCATAGTAACTCCAAAATTGATGGTTTTTTCTTTCTAATTTTTTTTAAAATCATGCTCTATCAAGCGATTGTATTATTATTACTTGTATTACTACTAGTAAATATGCCCGTATGCTGTAAATCGGAGAAACAAAAATCAAATATTTACGACTAACAATGTTATTTTTATGAAATTTGAAATATAGAATTTATTTGTTTAGGATAATGATTTATATTTAATCTATACTCTTCGCACCGGCTTTGGAGTAGATTGTCTAAGGGTGTTACATGCCCTTAAACATGATTACACTCACCGATTGAAAAGAACTTAACAAAATTTCAATTATCATTTTTTATTTGGTTTTGATTCTATATGGATTTTATAAGTCGTAGTCAATTTGTTCATTTTTGACAATAGACAAGAAGCTAACAAAACACTTTGTATTGGGAAATCCTCATGTCTATATAAATCTTGATCAACTTTACAATCATTTGTTTATATTTCTTTGCATCTTTTGCTCATGAAACCCTCCATTTTTTTTTCTCTTCTTGACATTAGGCCCATGCCCCACTAGATCACAAACTCTTGAAAGTTGGAAGTCTCTCCATCGATGACAAAGATGTATGCGTGCATGTGGGTATGCGTGCATGTGGCCTCTTCTTCGATCTTATGACGGCTACTTTTGCATGCTACTTATCAAACTTCGGTCGCGATGGCTAGGCACTACTCTTATTAGACTTGAAGTTTTAATGATTTGGTGGATCATATATACCTTGTATCATCGCACGATTCACACGTAACAATAGATCCGTGTGAGGCTGCTAGGGGACATAAAAAAAGAAATAGGCGCGAAAAAAAAGGGTGAAAAAGATGGTAGAAATTTTGGCACTTTATCATGTATACTTGTATTCTTGTACGCCACGACGTATTGTCAAATCACCGCCCCGCCAGAGTTGCTTAAGAACGCAGACTCTAATACAATCCTATTTTATCACGCCTTGGCACACGGGGATCAAATACTTGGACCCACTTATTTTTGGTATTTTCATGGACTTTCTTAAAGTCCCAATAGATACGGGAAGAGAGGTGAAAGAAAACGATGGTGAAAAAAAAAAGGCGTAAATTTTCGTGCTTTAATAGTAGGTATATAGATTTGTCATGTTTCATCAATAACATTTGAAATTTGAATTTCAAAATTACAACTTCAAACAACATTTTTTTGGATCATCTAATGATTTCAGCCAGAAGAAGTCATGAACATATAAAAGTTGTACAACTTATGATGTACACCTTTTACATCGGTCATTTCTTCACCCGACGACGCCACGGTAACATTGTTCACAAGATTTACACATCCACATATAGTTTATATGAAACTACGAGAGACATCTCTAAGATTTGTGAACAATGTCTAACACTATGTCGGATGGGGAAACAACCAAATTAAAAATAAGAATTAGTGAACAGAGTCTTTGGAAAAAAAAAACGAAAAAAGTTACGTGCCTAGGAACAAGGAGTCTGTGAGTAGTGGGCGCCCGGCCCTTCGCTCGCCGCCCGCCCGGTGCCTCTACCGGCCCGGTGCTGATTTGTTGTGTGAGAAAATTATCGCTATCCGGGTCGCTTTTTGTGAGAGAAAAGCACTCTTGGTCGGGTGGCTAAACCAAAATTTAACGATCCGATCTGTGTCACTACGATCACACCGCCGCCTTTGCAAAGAAAGATGGATGGAACGACGGTGGCGCGTGGGCCCCCATTCTACAAATGAGGTGTGTAGGATACGCAAAGGATTCACATGCAAGGGTGTGTATAGACGCGCTTTTGTGTAAGTATAGATGAGTCAGTAGGAAAAGGGCGCCGCCCCAATTTTTCGTCGCAACGCTCCATGTCGCCATTGCGCCGGAGTGCACCGCCGGCCGATCATTAAGGGCGTGTTTGGTTGCTCGTGGCATCCCGCCTAGCTCGCATGGCTCAGCCCCGGCCAGAGTTAATTTGGCCGCCAAATGCATGCAACAAAGCCCCTCTGCTTGGTTGCCCTCCGATGAACCCAAACGTGCTAGCTAGAGCTGTTGTTTGGCAATGCATTTGCGTGAATTTGTGCATGCATGGTTGTTGTTTGGTTGCCCGCATACATGCTAGTTGCATCACATTCAAATTGTCACAAGCTACAAGCCGATCACAATAAAAGTAACTAGTCTTTTACCATAGCTTCCAAACTAAAAACCCTATGACTACAACAATAATTAGGACTACTACGAGCACTAGTAAAAGTGCCACTTATCTCCAACAAAGTTGGTTTACGTGTGGATTAACAAGTGGTAGTAGAAGGGGTGGATCCACCTCGCCGCCCACGACCACTGTACCAAAAGCTTGCTCGGCCTCCACTTTTGTGTTATATTTCCTCAGCAATTTCCCCTGAACCTATATACTTGCTTGTGTGCTTCTTTCCGTGTTGAGTACACCCTGTGTTCCCCGCCATGATGAACCACATACCATGCCATTGCCGCAAAAAGAAACAAATTGTAGGGAAACATAACACAAAGATGGCTTATGTGTGCTCGAGTTCATGTAGAAACATCATTGGCTAGGTCATGTGCTCGCATTATAGGAACAATGATCACAGCCCCAAGGCATGTGCTTAAAAGTATAGGAAAAAACATCACAAGCATATAGGGCATGTGCTCGATTTTATGAAAAAAAAAAATCACAGCAATAAGGCATATGTAATCCCGTGCTAGGGTTTCAAGAACAAGGAGAGAGGGAAAAAATCACCCGAGAGAGGAGAGGGCTCGAGATCCACTACTACAACACAAGAGAGAGAGAGAGAGAGAGAGAGGTCTCGATCCACGATTCACAAAGAAAGAACAAATCGAGAGGGAGAGAAAACCGACCGGTGGCGAAGAACTTCGAAAGCGGAAAGAGCAGAGGAGGAGGGAGCGAGGGGATATATAGGCGCAGATTGGCGCCGGGGAGGAGGAAACCCTAGAGAGTTGTCATCTCCGCGGCCGAATCGCCGCCGAGCACGCGCTGCACGAGGGAGCACGGAGCGAGCCTCGGCCGGGGAGGAACGCCGATTCGCCGGCCGCCCTCCGTTCGAAAGCATGGCCGTGGAGCACTTTTTGCATGAGAGGGGGAGCCCGGGCTCCGACGGGAGCGGCTGAGGCATATACACCAAACACCGAAAAATCCCACGCTCGCGACGGACCGCGGGGGTTTAACCGTCACACCAAATACGGCATTTCCCATCGCATATGGAGACATGCTTGCTAGGGATGAAAATCACGCCTTAAATCCCCCATATCCTAATCCTCCTTTTCTAAACGGATTCGAGCGATGGGATTTAACTTGATTTGGCCTTTATGGATTTTTTGATGTCGGAAATGGTACGGGTTCGGAGCGGTGCTCGCCTTTTTAAGTCCAACCAAATTATTTTTATGATGAGAACAAATTTTTAACCAAAGACTTGCATCTCCATCTGAGTAACGCATTTGGGGACATAAATGCATGCAAAAGATCAACATATGAAGTGTTGGATCATTCGCTCATTCAATCAAAAAGAAATATAAATTTTCTTTTTTTGAGTCTGATGGCAAGCCACCGTTGGTAAATAAAAGTAAGCAAAAAGAATCCCGCCTACAAATTAGGCGTTCAATTATAGGATTATCATTTTATATACAACAAAAATATATTTAAAATATTTTTACCATTTGGGCTGAATATTGATATCCATTATAATGGGGCATCATGGAAATGTCGGATCATATCCGGGATTTTGCCAATACCATTCTTCATCCGATATTCCTCCACTCGTTTGGCAAGCCACCTCCATATCCTTAAATAAATTCTTTTTTGAAATGGAGGATTATGCACCCTTTCTTCTCTTGCAGAGTGTTCTCCCAAGAACTTTTTTTGATTAATGACACGTGTACTAATTCTCACTTGTAACCCAAATGTGATAATTTTTCGGTTTGTTTATTAGCAATCATAGGGGTATTTTGGTAATTTCCACTCTACATTGGGAAGTGTGCCGGTTATTAAAACGCTTGCATTCTTTGATTGGAGGTCAAGCACGGAGGGAGTAACTAGTCTTTCTCCCTCATAGTAGTAACTCCAAATGTGATAGTTTTTCTTTCTATTTTTTAAAGAATAATCTTTGTATATATCAAGATATTGTATTCTTTTTGCTATTACTTTTTAACGTCATGTTTTATTGAGAACATTTGAAATTTGAATTTCAAAATTACAACTTCATGCACAACATTTTTGGTTCATCCAATGATTTCAGCTTAGAAGAAGTCAAGCACGTAAAAGTTGTATAACTTCTAAAGATGTAGTACACCTTTTATATTGGCCATTTCTTCATCCGATGATGTCCAAAGGTAACATTGTTCACAAGATTTACACATATCTCATATATAGTTGATGAAACTATGAGAGAGATTTCTAAGATTTGTGAACAATGTCACTAGCACTACTATGTCGGATGGGGAAGCGCCAACTTTTGTTCACCTCCCCCGCCACGCCTGTGAGCTTCCAACAAGAACCCTAATTTTTCTTTTTAATCTATGGTCAAAACTTGTATAACTTCTTAAAATGTACATCTTTTATGTAGGTCATTTATTCATATGATGATGTCGCGTAACACCGTCCCACTAGATTTACACATGTGTCATAGAGTTTATGAAAGTAGAAGACAAATTTCTAAGATTCGTGAACAATGTCACTAGCACTATGTCGGATGGGGAAACAACCAAAATAAGAATTGTAGGTCTTGCTAAGTTGTGAAACTCTCTAGTTGAAAACTTTTTGGTTTCACATTATCTTGTAAAGATAAACTATATATATATAGGTCTCAATTTCAAAAAAAAATGGAAATTGAAATTGAAATTTTTTAAGTGACGCTCTGATAGACAAACCACCAACATAATGATTGTAGTTCTCAAATATCCATGAAACTTTATAGCTTACAACATTTTGATTTGAGATCATCTTGTCATGGGAAAACATGTACGCTTTGAAAACATTTATCTTACGTGACGCGACCGGGATAGTTCGCTCGCCCATTTGGCTCGACACCTCCGCCGGACCGCACCGGCCGCTGGCTGCCCGCCCATAACCCACGCCCCTCGCACCGGTCTTCGCGACCCGCATTATTGCCGCCGACCAACTCTTCGCCGCACAAAACGTAGCTAGAGCGCGCGCGAGCATCCCACCAAACTTTCAGCCCGGCCGCCCTCAGCGCCATGGAAAACCTTCCGCTGCGACATGCTTGTAGAGATTGCGATTTGGTCGCTGTCTCGCCGAATCCCATGGAGGACCTCCACAATCAAGGGGCCACCGTTCCTCACGGATGAAAGCCGGCAGGCGGCGACCGGTGGGACGGAGCATCCTACGGACCGGGTCTGTACCCGACGAGGGGGTCAGAGTGGCAGCATTTCACCGCTCAGCGATCGCGAGAATCTTATCACCGTTCGCCGTCAAGAACCCGGAGCGTGCTTCAAAGCCGCATGTATGCCGCCTTCGCCGAAGGCCGACTCACCGCCACGCCGTCGTCGAGAAGCCGTGGCGCCGCCGCCGTCGCATGAAACCGCCAAGTATGTTCTGCTCTTGTGTTTCACGGGGCCACCGGTGCCGCCGAACGACGACTATGCGCGCTGGGCGGGTGTTGCGTGAATCGAAGCGACCACCCGCGACTGGCCGGGCTGGACGCACGCGAACCGCAGAACCGGAACTCGCGAATGGCCCCGGTGACATGCATGGGATTTCTTGAGGAGCGACTTGATGACGGCACATATACCGCCAAATTGGAGTAGAGAATACCGTCCTCCAAAGACCACCGGTGCCTCGCCATGACGGGCATCGGTCAGGGCGAAACGCTGCGCCGCCATTCACGGATGGACAATTCATTTCAGATGTGGAGGATGTTACCCCGGCCGAGGAGTGTAGGATCCGCAAGGAGTGTCAAAGTTTCTTCGTGTGGTGTTGTGTGGGCACTATAAGCAAGTTTTAAATTGGGATTGATCGATCTATCGATCACATGCGTGATGAAAAGTTGGATGTTTTGTTAATCGTAACCATGCATATTTTCCAAAAGTGACGAAAGGCCTGATTCCTAACAAATTTTCGTTTTGGGGGCAGATACCAAATTCAAAAAAAATGGTTCCATTCCTAAGACAAACTTATTTCAGGGCCAAATTCCTAATTCTCCCATAGTCCTATTACTCCAAACAATGTTTGAAATTTCGAAATAGGCCCTTTTTACATTAACCGTGGGACCATGGTGTATGCACATCGAACACTCTACGCTTGCCACCTCGGATTCCTTTATAGTGCTACTATGGGCGTTTTTCTCTCAGCCTCTCGTCTCTTCCTTCTCCCATACTACACCTACTAGTACTCTTCTCACCTCTTCTCCGTCCCGACTTTCCAAATTCATCTCAACCAAACCCGAGTACGTAGCGATCCGACATTGGTCGGGGGTCGCCGCCCTTCGTCTCCATCCCGTGGGTGGTGCTCTTAATCACATCCATGCAGATATGGTTTTTCATGTGGTTTTTGAAACAAAGAAATACGTAAGTTTTTTCTTTTTTGGTGGTTGCGATCTGGATCGAAGTCCCTAGCTTCGGATCTCGACTTCATGTGGTCTCAAGTCCCTACGCCTCGATCTCGTGTTTTAGCTAGTGTTGGGTTGGGAAGGAGGCCGAAGAAAATGTCGCAAAAGAAGCACATCTTCTTGGGTAAACACCGCTGAGATCTCCTCGAAATGCACTTTTTTTTTGAAGTTTTTTTAGTGGCTCTAAAAAGGTTTTGTTTTGTCTTGTATATTTGTGTGATTCATGCTATAGCTTGTACAACCACAAAGACCTACGCTGGAGATTATAAAAGTATGGGTGCCGGAGGTCGCCGGCGGGCCACTCCCCCTCTCCTCGCCGAGTCAAGCATTTTTCCGAGTCGCGCTTCGACTCCAGCTCAACAAGTTTGGCAAAAGAAGCTTTGGCTCCCGCTCCTCCTGCACCCCACCGTAGCTAGGAGCCACTTTTCTCTCTCCCTCCCTCTCCCTCTCAACATTGGGCCATGTCGCTTAGAGCCGGAGAAGCTCGATTTTGGGCTCCCGGCCCGCTCTCTTGCGCCGCCATGCTGCCTTCGTAGCTTAGGTCTTGCTTCCTCTTTTGACAATGTTCGCTTGCTTTGCTTCATCTTGTTTCAAATTTTGTTGTGTCTCACGGAATACTATTAAATCAGCCAAAATTAGGCGTTAGCAAAACAACCTGTTCTCCGTAATGTTGTTATATTATCAAAAAAAATTGTTAAAAATTGGAACGCCTGGCTCTCCAAGAATGCAGATCGAACCTCGTATTGCTAGTTTGTGCATTGTGGCTCAACAAACGAATTCAGCTTGATTTGTTCCTAAAAGAGGCAAATTTTGGCCTTGTGTTGAAACAAATTTGGCATCGAACACTCACCTCATTCTCTCTCTCTCTCTCTCGACGAACAAGCATGTGAAATGACTCCATACGTGACCCCTGATGTACAAGACACCTACTACATACACGGTGTTCGTGCATGTCAACATCATCATGATTACGATTCTACGTAATCGTCCCGATGAGCCGGTCGCCGTGGCAACGTGAACGCTCGGTTCCTTTGTCGCGAAGCGCCAAATTATAGACGAGAGAGAGAGCATGGCCACCGCCAGCCCCACAATTTAAACAACAACAACAATCATGGTTCAGCACATTGAGGACCCCACAATTTAAAAATACCTAAAAATGTTTTAACCGACAAACCAAAAATCTAAATTAAATTCGACATTACACCGTGAAATTTGTTTTAATTAATTCTTGAAAACAAGACATCACATGGATATAGTATTTAGATAAAATTAACAAAGGCGCCCACACGATGGTAGTTGGGATAGAGTAGGACAAACTTTTTTTCGGGGCCAATTCCTAATTCTCCCTAGTCCTATTACTCCAAATAATGTTTGAAATTTTGAAATAGCACACAAGTTACACGCCCTTTTACATTAACCGTGGGACCATGGTGTCGCAGATCGAACACTCTACGCTTGCCACCTTGGATTCCTTTATAGTTGCATCGAACACTCTACGATTGCCACCTCGATTCCTTTATAGTGCTACTATGGGCAGTTTTCTCTCGCAGCTCTCTCGGTCTCTTCCTTCTCCCATACTACACCTACTAGTACTCTTCTCACCTCTTCTTCGTCCCCGACTTTCCAAATTCATCTCAACCAAACTCTGAGTAGTACGTAGCCGTCTGACATTGTGGGATCCTTTCCTCGCCTTCGCCTCCATCCATCAGGCGGTGGTGCTCTTTATCACATCCATGCAAACTAGATATGTTTTTTTCATGTGGTTTTTGAAGCAAAATTAATACAAAAGTTTTTCCTTTTTTTTTTTTGGTGGTTGCGCATCTAGGGTCCGTCGTGGAAGCACATCTTCTTTTCTTTTGGTGGTTGCAGATCCGGGGTCCATCGCGAAGCACATCTTCTTGGGTAAGCACCGAAATCTAGATTATAAAGTGCATTATCCTTCCTTTTTTGAAGGGTTTTTTTGAATGGCTATAAAAAGGTTTTGTTTTATCTTGCATACAAGATCTGCGGTGACTCATGCTATCTACTAGCAGCTTGTACAACTTTGCTCAATAATTTTGTCGCGTCTTATACCTTTTCCCGATTCTTCCTAGGTACAAACACAAAGACCTACGCTGGAGATTATAAAAGGATGGAGAGGAGGCGAAGAAAATGTCGCAAGAAAAGCACATCTTCTTCGCTTGGAGATCCTTTTCCACCTCTCAACCTTCTTCTTGCATGCTATCGGCTAGCCTCGCCTTGCTTCACGTGGATTCCACTTCACGTATCATGCGCATGGCTAGAGCTTAAGGGGTGTCGATCACGCCCAACTCGCCTTCGTAAGATTAGGCATGCCACGCACCCAAGGCGAGTGCTTGGTTCAACTTTTCTCACGTGGGCCGCCACACCCCGCATGCTTCCCCTGCTTTTTCTATTTTTGCTCATCGCTTAGTGTGTGGGCGAGTGTGGCAAGTGTGGCGACCGCTTTGCCGCCACCGATGTGTGGCCGCCACACCGCGGCGTGGTCAGCGCATGTGGCAAGGCGCATGCCGGGCCGGGAGACCTGCCGAGATTATATATAATCCCCGCCAAGGGTCGCAAGCGCCTCGACGGTGCCGCCGTCTCTACACGAAGTCCGACAGGAGGAGGCCGCCTTCTAAATAGATGCTCCCTACTCGAATCGTGATCGAACCCTGTATTGCTAGTTTGTGCATTGTGGCTCAAAACAATTGATTTGTTCCGTAAAGAGGCAAATTTTGGCCTTGTGTTGAAACAAATTTGGCAACGAACACTCACCCTCCTCTCTCTCTCGATCGATCGAACAGCATGTGAAATGACTCCATACGTGACCCCGATGTACAAGACACCCACTGCACACATGTGATTCTGGCCCGTCATCTCATGGTTACGGGTCTACGCATGACACCGCGAGGATGGACGGAACGACGAGTTTTTTATATTCCCAAAAAGTTTTGACCCAAACCCTTTTTCCAACAATACTACGGGGACTCGCGGCGCCGGCAGGGCAGAGGGCAGCCGGCCGGCCATGCCAACGTGAACGCTTCGGTTCCTTGTCGCAGAAGCGGCGTCGGATTAATTATAGATGAGAGAGAGCATGGCCACCGCGGGCCCCACAATTTAAAATACCTAAAAAATGTTTTAACCGACAAACCAAAAATTTAAATTAAATTCGATTACACCATTAAATTTGTTTCAATTAATTCTTCAAAACAAGATGTCACATGGATATACGTATTTAGAAAATTACAAGTGGGCCCACACAATGAATGCAAAGAAACTGGAAATCTTGATGACTAGGATGTAATATTCCTTCTAAAGGAAGCAAATAGAGGAACGTGAGTCAATTTTTTTTTTTTTCATTTTTGCAAAAATCCAAGGATGGTAATTTAGACTAGTTTAGCAAACTCTTGGAGACGACCGTCATTTTACTTTTTAATTGTGAGAAATTATGAAATTTAATCCCGCCGCTGAAATATGACATAGAATTCGCTTGCTTTTACGAAATATGACCCATGTTGTGCGATTTGCTATGAAATCTAGACTTTTCGAATTTTCCAGATTTCAATAATTGCGAGGGCCATTTTTCACTCGCTTAGGGCATTAGGCCGCTTACCAACGCTGGCCACCGACCGTCACGGCACTTTGCCACGCCACGCGGCCACCCTATGGATGTGGGCCGGGCAAATGAGGCGCCGGGAGGAGTAGTGGAGAGCGCGGGCGTGGAGACTTGGGGCAAATGGACGGCGGTTCGGTGGCAACGGCGCTTATCAGTACTGCACTTCACAGACGGACTCAAGACGAAAGGTCGTGCTCGGTTCGACTCTCCGCGGAGCCAGCCGACGGGCTCAAGAGGAATTGAGGAAAGGGTAATGATGTCCTTTCCCATTCTCAAATAGTTAAAGAAATTTTCTAAATTTATAGAAAATACAAAAATCCCAAAAAATCCAGATTTCATAAGAACTCGCACGACATGGGTCATATTTCATAAGGCATGCGAATTCCGGCCATATTTCTAGCGGCACACGATAATGGGTTAAATTTCATAATTTCTCGTTAATTGTATAAATGAAGCCGCTAGGAAGCAATGGTTTAGCAGCTCCCCTCAGTAGTCATATCTTGTTGGCTACTCTACTAAGCAGCTCCCCTTTCGTAGTCATATCTTGTTGGCTACTCTACTACAAGCAGCCCCCTCGTCGTATTTTTTAGGGCGAAAATCTAGATGAAAAACTCGATACTAACACTCCCGCCCACACCAAGGGTGGCCTTGTCATCCGCCTTACCAACCTCATGATCTTTGTGGATGCACCATGTGGGCGACCTTGGAGGCGTATCCAAAGACCGGATCTAGCGCAAACGCTAGGAACAGTCCGTTGTGTCGCCTTACAAATCTACTCAGTATGTGACTCAATCTAACTTGTACAAAAAATTGTGTTGTCTTAAATATCTTTTTTTCGGTTGATCCCTGCATAAACCATAAAGAACTAGTGGGCGTGAAATTATAAAAGGATTAAAGAGAAGATCACATCCATCTATCTACGGTGCTCGAAAGCAATTTGAAGATAATACTAGATCTTTGTGGTGCGGTCCAAGTGAATAGTAGTAGGAGTAGGTGTGCGGATCGATGGTGCCTTTGTGCAAATGGAGGGTGTTTAGTTCCCATGCAACCCAAAAAGTGCTACAAAGACTGGCACATCAAATCTTTTAACGCATGCATGGAGTATTTAAATATAGAGAAACAAAAAAAAATTACACGCTTTAGCTGAAAAGAGCGAGATGAATCTTAAGCCTAATTACTCTACGGTAAGACAATAAATACCAAATACAAACGAAAAGTGCTACAAATCGAATATTTCACCAACTAATTGTGTCGAAACAAATTTGGCAGCCCTATATCAAATGGAGATGCAGGAGCTTGGCCAAACTCTCTCTCTCTCCTCCTTCTCCCAAGATCGCATCGAACAAAGCCTATGAAATGATTTCATATGTGACCCTACAGCCGGTCATGGAAAAAAGGAGTCGCAGTGCGCATGACACCGAGCGACCTCGCACCAAGGATGGACGGAACGACGATAGGCAGCGTGGGCCCTATTGTACTCGGAGGATTCGCATGCACGGTATACGAGTACTACTCCCAGAGCCCCTGTGCCCCCGTCCCTCCCTCGCTCGACTCTTCACAAAAAGAAAAAGAAAAAAATGATTTCTATTTTTAATGCGGGAGTGCCGCCAAAAGCCTAACGGTCGAGGACCGAGCGTAGCTCGGTTGGTTAGAAGAGATGGCAAAGCGGCTTAGTACCGGGCACGGAGAGAAAAGCCTCCTAAACTTCGCCCGGTGAGCGAGTAACCGGATGCTAGTTCGATTCCCGTGATAGTGTGTGTACTAGTTGTAGTTAGGTCCGGTTGTACACGGGGTAGTGTGTGTCGTAATGCGTGTAGTGTGTGTGTGAGTGTGTATGAACAGATACTACAACTATACCCGCAGTAAGAGGCAACTCAAAAAAGCCTAAAACAGTCTTTTCTCCCTCCTATTAATCCAAACTCTTTCAAATTCGAAATAGTACACAAGTTACGCCGCCCTTAGCAAGATTTAAGAAGCAAAAATGTGTCGCCCCTACATTAACCGGTGCCCGTGGGGCCATGGTGTCAAGATCAAACACTCTACAAAACTACTACTACATATTGAATATGTTCGGCTGATTTTTGGTGATTGAATAGTATTATAAGCTTGAAATAAGATAAGCCGTTTTTTTTTTCATTTTTGCATAAAAAAATCCAAGGATGGCAAACTAGTTTAGCAAACTCTTGTAGATGCTATGTCATTTTATAGTTAAATGTATATATGAAGTCTGCTAGGAAGCAATAGTTTAGCTCCCCTGTAGTACTCATATATCTTGTTGGCTATTCTATTCTTTAGGGTGAAAAACTCAATGAAAGTGAAGAAAAGACATTTTCCCGACAACTTGTGGAGGTAACATATGTTATTGTTAATTATATACATAAAGAAGCAATGGTTTATTAGCTCCCCTGTAGTACTCATATCTTGTTGGCTATTCTATTTTTCAAGGTGTAAAACTGATGCTAAGACTCTCCACAACATTCTGTGCTCAAAAGGATCTAACCCCGCAAATCGGTAGAGCCGGGTGTGCCTCCTTCCGCCAAATCGGCCTAAGTGAATAGTAGTAGTAGTTGTAGTTGGTACTCATTGTCCCTGCTAACATCGACGAGAGGGGCTCGTGGGTCGTAGGACTATAATAATTAATAATCTTCCATATAGGTCTCGAGCTCGGTCATGGACATGGCTAGCGCTTAAGACTTGCGCTGGACATTATAATCCTCGCCGAGGGCCGCAAGCGCCTCAACGGTGTTGTTGTCATCCCTATTCGAGTCCGGACCCGAGGGACGCCCATATTTGTCTACGTAGCTTAGGTCTGTCCTCCTCCTTTCTTTGGCAAATTTCCTGATTTGAATACATATTTGAAGTCCAACCACACTCGCTACAAGTGTCCCCTACCGAAGTGAAATGAAACAAAACTACTCTTGCTTTCTCCACCCTTCTCCCACCCTCTCCGCTCAAAATTGAAATTGAGGAGTGTGGCTCCAAAAAGCCTAAAACATTCTCGTCTCCCTCCTCCAAACTCTGTTTAAATTCAAAATACTAGGTGTACGTGTATTACACAAGTTATAGTCGCTCTTAGCAAAGTTAAGTCTGAAAAATCGGGTGCCCGTGGGGCCATGGTGTCCGCATCAAACACTCTACTAAAAGTTCTTGTCTTTCTCTCTCCCGTCTCTCACTCACTCGCCGCTTCCTTCTCCTCCCATACTAGTACTAGTAGTACCACCACTCTTCTCGCCTGCTCGCGACTTCCAAACTCTTCTCACCAAATCTTACCAAATAAAGAGTAGAGAGCGGTCCGACATAGGGATCTGCCTCGCCCCTCGGTGCCTCAAGCGTCTCCATCCTTGGCGGGTGCACCTCTTTATCACACCCATGGATCTAGATATGATTTTTCATGTGGTTTTCAAACAAAGAAATACGAAGTTTTTTTTGGGTGGTTGCAGATCCGGGATCCGTCGGGGGCCTCGTGTCCCCGTAGTAGCGCCTACGGTGAGGTTGCGTCATCGCCTTGACTTCTCGACCGGGGATCTCGGCCGGCGTGGGAGCGCGGGGGAGAACGAGGCGTTTATCGCGGGCGTTCGACAGGATTGCCGACGCCGCCGTCTGCGCGTCCCGCCCTCCGGATCTCCGGTGTTTTACTTGTGGGTTGGGGCGGCGGCCGAAGAAAAAAGTCACAAGAGAAGCACATCTTGTTGGGTAAACACCCAAATCTAAATTGTAAAGTGCATTACCCTTTTTTTTGAAGTTTTTTTTTTGAATGGCTCTAAAAAGGTTTTGTTTTGTCTTGCATATCTGCCTGTGATTCATTTTATCTCGTCTTAAATACCTTTTTCCCATTGATTCGGGTATAAACACAAAGATCTATGCGGGAGATTATAAAAGTGTGGGAGGAGGCCTAAGAAAAACGAAAAAAAACACATTTCTTCTTAGGTAAACCCCGAATCTAATCCCAAAGTGCATTTCATTTTTCACTAACCAACCAATCCCGGATCTATAAACTTCCCACTTTAACAAACTTGCGCCAGGAACCCCGAGAGTGAAACTAAATTATATTTCCACCCTTCGTTTACCTCTTCTCGTCTGTTCTTTTTTTTTTTTTTTTTTTTGGTGTTCCCATGTACGATAGATGGGCCGTCCACTAGGCTATAACTTTGCTAAGAGTGATCAGAACTTGTGTAGTACAAAGACACATGCTACTAGTATTTCCAAATTTCGTTTACCTCTTCTCGTCTGTTACTGTTCCCATGTACGATAGATGTGCCGTCCACTAGGCACTAAACTACCTCTTCCGGTAGGAGCCAAGTTTTTTTTTTTTTTTTGCAAAAATCCAAGGATGGAAAACTAGTTTAGCAAACTCTAGGAGATGACTCCGCCCGCAAAATTAGAGGCGCAACCAAACACACGGCAGGAGATGTTTGTCATTTTATTGTTAATTGTAGTACATGAAGTCGCTACGAAGCAATGGTTTAGCAGCTCTCTATCATACTCATATCTTGTTGACTATATTTTTTCAAGGTGAAAAACTCAATGAAAAGCGGAGGAAGGTGAAGAAAATAATTCTTCCATGTTCACCGTGATAATATTAACACTCTGCTCACACCTAAGTACTCACTGCCCCATAATGGGGGAGGAAGAGGCCTTGTCAAGGAGATGTCACCCTCATCGTCTTTGTTGATGCGGACCATGAGGACGACCTTGGAGGCAATATCTAGCATCGGATCCCGTCGCGAAACGCCGAAAAGGTATCTTCTTGTGTTACAAATTTATGTGACTCCCGCCATCTAACTTGTATAAAAATTGTGTTGTCTTAAATACCTTTTTTCGGGTTGATCCTGTGTACAACCACAAAGAAGATTTTAAAAGGATCAAAGAGAAGATCATATACACATCTATCTATCCTCCCGGAGCAATTTGAAGATAATAGATCTTGTGTTGTGGGCACAAGTTGTGGTGCGGTCCAAGTGAATATATACAGCCAGCCAGTAGCTCTCTATCGTCCCTTTTAACATCTTAGAGAGGGGGCTCGTGGGTCGTGGGACTATAATCTCCCGTGTAGGTCTCGAGCCCTGGTCATGGCCATGGCTAGCGCTTAAGACCTACGCTGGAGATTATAATCCTGTTGAGGGTCACAAGCGTCTCGATGGTGTTCGAGTCTGGACCCGAGGGATGTCCATATTTGTCTTCATAGCTTAGGTCTTTCGGCAAAATATGTAGTGCAAACCACCATCTTCGTGTAAACCTGTGTAAACCACGGCAAAAAAATTATGTAAATTCATCAAAAAAATCACACATGTTGAGGGTCACAAGCGTCTCGACAATGTTCTTGCTTCATCTTGTTTCATCTTATATTGTCTCACAGGGTACTATTAAATCAGCCGAAATCAGCCTTTAGCAGAACAACCCGTTTCTCTCAGAATGTTATTATTATCAAAATTTTGTTCAAATTTGGAATGCTCTAGCTCTCCAAGAATCTTGAAATAAATAACTTAAGATCGAGAGAGTATTTATCTATACAAAGTTTGATAAATTTCCTAATTTGAATATATTTGGAAGTCCAACCCACGCTCACTACAAAAAAACTCATTCGATGCGGTGTCCCCCACGGAAGTGAAACGAAACAAAACAACTCTCGCTTTCTCCACTCTCCTCCCCCCTCCGCTCAAAATTGAAATTCGGGCGAGCACGGCGCCAATGTCCTCGGCTCCTCGCTCGGCCCGTCACAAAAAAAAAAACCCCCGATTTCTATTTTTAATGCCGGAGTGCCGTGTAGTGCCGCCAAAAGCCTAGTCTTTCTCCCTCCTAACTCCAAACTCGTTTCAAATTCCAAATACTAGTAGTACACAAGTTACTGATTAAGCCCCTACTAGCAAACTTGTGTGCGAAAACCGGTGCCCGTGGGGCCATGGTGTCTCACCCGAACAATCTACATTACTAGTAGTATTGTCTCGTCTCTCTCGCAGATCTCTCGTCACTTCCTTCTCCCGTCATCAGTACTTACTAGTACTAGTAGTGCCCCTCTTCTCGCCACTTCGCTGACTTCCAAACTCTTCTCACCAAACAAAGAGAGTAGAGAGCGGTCCAACACGGGGTCTACTTCACCCTCGGCGCCGCTTCTACATCCTTGGCGGGTGCACCTCTTTATCACACCCATGGATCTATATATGATTTTTGATGCCGTTTTTGAAATAGCAAATACGAGGCGTTCTTGGGTGGTTGCAAATCTGGGGTCCGTCGTGGGGCCTCCGTGGCGGCTACGGCAAGATCGCGCCATCGTCTTGACTTCCTCACCGGTGATCCCGGCCGGCGTGGGCGCGGGCGAGAACGAGGCGTTTATCGCGGCGTTCGACCGGGATTGCCGACACCTTCGTGTTCAAGTCCCTACCGCTCGGATCTCCGGTGTTTTACTAGTGGGTTGGGGTGGCGGCCGAAGAAAAAGTCGCAAGAGAAGCACGTCTTGTTGGGTAAACACCAAAATCTAAATTGTAAAGTGCATTAACCTTTTTTTGAAGGTTTTTTTTTTATTGGCTCTAAAAAGGTTTTGTTTTGTCTTGCATATCTGTGTGATTCATTTTATCTGTCTTAAATACCTTTTTCCGATTGATTCGTATAAAACACAAAGATCTATGCGGGAGATTATAAAAGTGTGGGAGGCGCCCCATCGGGAACCCTATTATATTTGACCTCACGAAAGGAGAAGGAGATGGAGAAAAAAGATTGTTCAATGTCCAGGCTCCCATCATGGCGGCGGAGGCCTCGCCATCGCCGATGACCCATCCTCCACCCTCATCGTCTTTGTTGATGCGGACCATGAGGGGGCGACCTTGGAGGCGGGGATCTAGCACCGGATCCAGCCGAGCAACGCCGAAACATGTATCTTGTCTTGTGTTACAAATTTATGTGATCGCCGCTATCTAACTTGTACAAAAATTGTGTTGTCTTCAATACCTTTTTCGGGTTGATTCCAGTACAACCACAAAGAGCTACGTCCATATTTGTCTTCGTAGCTTAGGTCTTTCTTTCTTCGACAATGTTTGCTTGTTCTTGCTTCATCTTGCTTCATCTTATTTTGTCTCACAGATACTAATTAATCACCAAGTTAGCGTAACAACCCGTTTCTCTAATGTTATTATTACCAAAATTCCTTGCATTGTAGTATGATTGTATCTCTTGCCTCTAAAATAGCTTTTCAACTTGGCTTAAACCTATGTTTCACAATTTGGTCGGTAGGGTCTTTTATTGTTTTCTCGAACCCCGAAGAACATACTTTGCCTGGCAGGTTATTATTTATAGAAATGCAGTTTCTAGTGGAAGTGATCAAGAGATCTCAGTATTGTGCATTTCAGCTACCGAGGATGACCCCATTACTAAGAATGTTTACAGCTCGATTCACCCGCACCGTGCATAGCAACCAAAAGAATAGCCATCACAGGCACTTTCTAACGACCTACAGTTCACCAAACTCGAACCATACAAAAAAAACATCCATTTTGATCTCCCAACTCGCCCAATTTCTTTCTCACCTTACCTTAGCCGGGTGCGGTACTACAAACTAAGCATCTCCCTCGTTGATAAGGGCGTCGATGTCGACCTCATGGACCACCACGCCCACCGTAGGCGCGCCGTAGCCATCGAGGAGATCTCACGTAGTTCGCCAGTGCTGCCCCTTCGGGAACCCCTCCACCCCGCCGAGGTCCGCCTCGCACCATCGACTCCGCCATCGCCAGGTGCCATCACGGCGCCACGACGGCGCGCTGGCGTACAACCACCGGCACGCATGCGGTTCTTCTCCCGGCTCCAACTCCCGGGTACGCCGCAAGCAAACAACAAAGATTAGGAAAACCGGTGTAAGCACAAGGGCAATCAAGCGACTCACCGGGCGAGGTGGAAGTCGGCGTTCTCCCCGCCGGGATGCGAAGCGAGCGCCATATCCCCGCTCCATACCGGCAGCCAGGTCATACATGGAATTCAGGTGCTGGCGGGCGGCGCTCAATCGGAGTGGGAGGAGGAGGAGACGGAGCCGGATCGGGGAGCACGTGGAGGCGGGGAGCCACAACCCGAGCGTAGGTCCCGCGGCGGCGGCGGCGGCGAGCCGGGTTGCGGTGACGGACGCCTGACCCCCACGGCTCCAGCCATAGAACCACCCTCCATCGTGCTCACAAGTAGGAGTGGTAGAAGATGAGGGGTGCGTAAGAGGAACCGACGTAAGAGTGGAGTGAACCCGCACGCGGGGAGGGGGCAAGCCTGAACTCTTCCCCTCCCTTTTCAAAAAAAAAAAAAACCCAAAGGTGTGGCGGGACGCCGTCGGAAAAACCCTTCCCTCCTCCCTTCGCGGTTGGCGGTCGATTTTGCCGCCGCACCCCATCCGTGGCGCCTCCTAGAATATGTATTTATTCTTCTAAAAAAAGAATATATATATATATATATATATATATATATATATATATATATATATATATATATAGGGTAAATTTTTCCTACACCTGGGTGTAGTTACACCCGCCTACATGCAGCTGTATTTCTCTCCTCCCGCATGCCTGACTGACGATTAGCGGGTCAATTAGGTGGATCCGTTAGCTGGCATAAAACCATCGGTCCTATCCTCTCGGCCTCCCCATTATTAGATCGGTCGGTGCCCCACAGAGAGAAGCGGCGGCGACGACAGCCTCCACCAGGGGTCTTCCTCACCCCCTCCTCGCTCCTTCCCATCGGCGCATCGCAGGACGGCATCTCTCCCGACGTCAACAAACCGGCGGTAGAAAGCGGCCTCGTGAAGGTAGTAGCCAGCGGTGGTCTCCTCGTGGCCAGATGCGATCGTGTCGCCCATGACATGCGCCACCTCGTCGCACTAGATCCGGCACTTCCTCTACAGGGCGAGGTAGCATCCATGGATTGGATCCAGGTACGTTCGAGACAATCCTAACTCAGACTGTATGATCGATTTGTCTATTCCAATCTAATATTCCTGCACGTATATCCGTAACTCCGGCAACATGTTGCCACAACTTTTCAGTATAGTATATGCATAATGCATCAATACATCTTTCTTGTTGTTAGATCGATATATTTATTCTACCTCTTTGCAGATTTTTTTTTACATCCGTGTGCCCTGATAGAGATGCATCGTCAGTGTTTCGTGTTCTTCACCAAACTACTATTTGAGATTCGTCAATGATCAGGATCAGGCATGGGTAGTGAAGACTGATTCAATTATCTTTAGATTTTTATTACAGATTAATTGACCAGTACGGTGTATTTTTTTGTTGTTGAGAAAAGTATGCATATACACATACCCCGTTCTCAGGAAAGTAGCACATATATGTTACTGTAAAAATTTTATGAATACATACTCTCTTCGTTTTGTCATCTCGTGAATGTTTGGGCATATACTCTGATCGTGTGATTTGATACTATCTAAACCTTGGGCATGTATGGATACTCCATTCCAAAAAGTATGTATAAATACTCTAATTTTAAAAGTATGTATGGATACTCCATTCCAAAAGTATGTATAAATACTCTAATTTAAAAGGTATGTACGGATATACTCCCTTTCTAAAAATATATATATCAAAAAGTATGTACATATACCAATTTAATTTAAAAATATACATACTTTCAAAAGCTACTAGGTATATATGCACATACGGATATACATGTTAAAATAAAAAGTAACTACGGCCATGTGCCCCAGGTAACAAATCCGTGACCATGAATGGCGCCTGATTTTTTTAATTATCCCTGAACTAACGCAGGCTCCACATTCCTATAGAACCCGCTAGCTTCAGCGCCGGCCCATTAACAAGCTGCCTGTGCAGGACTGGCTCTCCTCACGTGCATATACTCTTGGTGGGTGTAGATACACCCGGTGTATAGAAAGTGCACCCTATATATATATATATATATATATATATATATATATATATTGGTTCTAAAAAAGAATATATATATATATATATTGGTTCTAAGAAAAAGAATATATATTTATTCATGCTTGTAATATTGTTCAAACATGTCGGGTTGTCACGATTTGTTCATGTAAAATATTGTGCTATGGGAGATGGGGACACGAATCTAACCGGATGTGACGGGGTTGAGATTTGTTTGAGGTGTCCAACAAAAAAAAACGCAATTCTTTGACTTTTTAAAATCTAATTTGACCAAATTGCACGCTGCGCGCCAATTTTTTTAATAGGCGTCGTCGCCTATCCCAATTTTTTTGGACCGAGAGGATCGGGGTTCAATAACTCTTGACATTTTTTTTATACTTGGACCCGTGTTGGATACATGCGATCAAAAATGCCCGCGTCGTAGCCTATACGTCTTTGCTTCTACTCCTTCCTCCACTCGCTTTTTTTTTTTCGTGCTCCACTCTCTGCTTCAACTCCTTCACTTCCCCGCCAGCGTGCGCCGCCTCAAGCGCCTCGTTGACTACCGGTCACTAACGACATTTTTTTAACGTCAACATTCTACCAATTAGGGGTTGAAACTATACCTTACTACACACATATACATTTATTATTGACATAATTCCACTTGTAGTGCCAAAATATTATTGTGCAGATTTATATAAGAAACAAGTGGAAAATGCACCAAAAGGCGCCTCCCCCACGAAAGCGCATTCCTGAGGAACATCAAGCCCAAGGGAGAAATGGACCAAACACGCAGAACCGGGCCGAGCAAACACCGCCACATAACTTTTCAAGCCCAAACACGCCCGCCTGCCAAGGCGGCCGCCGAACCGAAGCCCAGCAGTGCGCGCGCTGGTGGTGCGCCGCACCCATCCCGAGGCGGTTCGTGCCCGTGTTTGGCGAGGCGGTTTGTTACCTTCCAAAACCGGCCGTGTCGACGCGTTGGATGGTCGGTTCAAGCAGATTTGGAAGGTGCCCAAGGACGGTTTTTGTTCCTTCCATGTGGGGAGGGGCATTTTCCAATGAGCCCCCTCTCCTCTACCTATAAAAGGAGGCCCTCTCCCCTCATTCAACACACACCACACAATGTAGCCTCTCTCTTCTTTCTTCTTCTTCTTCTCCCCTTTCTTCTTCTTCTTTCTTCTTCTTCTTCTTCTTCTTCTTCTTCTTTTTCTTCTTCTTAGTTTGTACTTAGGAGGAGTTTGGCAAGGATTAACAAAGGAGAGCAAGACATTTTGGAGCTATTTGGTATGATCAATTTAGAGTTCTTCATCTTGTTCTTGTTCTCCACTTATCAATATAGTCATGTTCTAGAATTAGAGCAAAGTTCTTATGATATAATCTTGATTGATGAACTAGCCTATAGTTTCTATATCATGATCTTGTCATTTAGAATATTGTGCTTAGTATTTCAAGCATACATGTTTAGACCAAGAGCTAGATTGATATGTTGAGTTCTACCTAGAGTTAGACTTGGTCGATGTTGGGTTGCGGGTTCGTTAAAACCGTCCCTCCTGGCGGTTGCTCTCGTGAAGGACCCGTTTACGGGTAAGCCTTGTACACGCTAGAGTATGTGGTTAATGGCGTAGACATGGTGTCTAGGCTAGAGGCTGCCTTCGTTTGCCTCGGCTACGTGCGGTTGAGGTGGTAGGCGGCGGTGGTGACGGCCCCGTCCGTCCTTAGTAATCCCCACGTCCCGTGGTCGGCGTAGAGTCGTAGGCCTAACAACGCTTAGCGCACCGTGTGTTATCCGGTGCCCGAAGTAATTCAGCAGAGACCTTGGCTTTCTTGAACTAGAATCTCTAACAGTAAAACATGTGTGTATCTGCTATCTTGACATGACTATCTAGGATATGCCCGCTCCATATTAGATTTATTCTTTTATTCTTTCTTTTACTTTTATCCTTGAGATTGGCTTGAGTGTGTGTGTCAAGTTATCTTATCTACCTATCCTATTTTACCCCTATTATGAGTATTGGTCTATTATACATTCGTGTTATCTTGACCATGTCCGAATTAGAGACTTTTATACCATACCTTCCTTTGGGAAAAATATAAATAACGATACCCTGAATACTTCCGGGTGAAATGCTACAATGATAGATCCGTGCGCTTGCGGATGAATATCTTCTTTGGCAAGATCTATCACCGTTGATGTACCTAGTGTTATCACCGACACGGTGGTTTCACTTAGGAATGTCAACGGCGCATTTCTGGCGCCGTTATTAGAGATGGGTTCTAAACCTGTTTCTAGTGATTGCTCTTAAGAAATGCAACAAGCATTTCTGGCGCCGTTGCCGGGGAAGGCGTTGGTTAAAGGGATGATCTATTAGGACATGTTCCTGATAATATGCATGTGTAGTGATCTTTGTTCATCTTAGGTTTATCTAAAAGAAAAAAAAATCTCTTTTATAAAAAAACTCTTATAAAAAAAAAAAAATCTTATAAATAAAAAAGCAAGGAAATGTTATCAAGTTAGTAGGCACCTTCGGGTATTCTTGTCACTAACCATTTTAGGTGGAGACTAAGAAGAACAAAGGGGCATGCAACGCTTGAAAACATGGAGGCTACATCAACAAGAAAAACTTTGATACTCTTGGGCGGAGGAACACACTCAAAAGGAGACCACGACTTTGCACATTTGACTTTTTTTTATGAAAGTCCAAGTGTGTGAGGGAAGATGGTGAGAATATCAAGTTCCAAGTGCACCAAGGGGATTATAAAAAAAGAGCTCGAGTAAAAAGAAAAAAAAATATGATGAAAAAAAAAAAAAGAGAGATGAATAAGAGATTAGCCTCCCCTTGCTATAAAGGAAAAGAAAAAAAAAAAGAGAGTTAAAAAAAAAAAGAGAGAGATATATATAGAAAAAAAAAAAGAAAAAAAAAAATTATATAATAAGAGGAGAGAGGAGCAGGTTAGGCCTACATGGTCAAAGTAAAACAATGAAGACACGTGACTCCACCCCCGCATTGCTTCCATGTAAGCAAGAAGGGATCTTTCTCTCCCAAGACCTTTGTTACACTGAGTGAGTTCGGTATGTCTCCCTCCGCTCCCGCCGGAAGTCATAACCAAACCAAGATCATCATGCCACCGACACAAAGAATTATGAACTCTATCCTCAAGTCGTCTCGGTCAAGTACACTCAGTACACAAAGGTCCAAAAAAGAAAAAAAAAAAAAGAGTAAAGAAAAGAAAAAAAAAAGAAGGTAAAGGAAAGGAGGAACATCCTCCTTTACACCTTTGTGACCACTAAGGCCCATGGTCCATATACACTACATGTGTGTATCACCTAAGCCTTGTGGTCTCCGCCTCGAGATGGATCATCAAGCTACCACCACGGGAGTTTCAACATCTTGCCTTCATGCGCGGTTGGTACACACACACTCGTGTATGCAAAGGTAATCGATCACCAATCCTTTTACTCATACTTATCTCCATATTAAAAAAATCCATGTTTCATCATGGAGATAAAACAAGGCTAGACTTATATTGCATCTTTATCTTAGGCTTGTTTGAGTATGAAATGTTTGGTGAAGCTTTTATGTTCTCCCTTGATAATAAAATCCTAAAATAAAAATATTTGAAAAACAAAAACAAGTCATCTTTTGCTCCTTCCCATATGTTTCAAATTTGGTAATCATGAAGGATGATAAATCCACTCGTGAATCTACCATATACTAACCATGCAGAAAAGCCAAAAGCACTGGGAAACCCCGATCCAATAGGCTTTGAGCCGCCTTTGGGGAGGACCAAAAACATGGTAATGTGAACCTTTCACTCTCATCTTTTTCATTACCATGCCAAAAAAATAAATAAATATATTATATATATATATATATATAAATATGTGTTTTATAAAATATTTTATTATTAAAATAAACAAAAAAAAAATTACTACACAAAAATCTATAATATTTTCAAAAAAAAAAAAAAAGGGGTATATTTCAAAAAAAAAAAAAAAATGGGGTATATTTCAAAAAGAAAAAAAAAAAATGGGGTATATTTCAAAAAGAAAAAAAATGGGGTATATTTCAAAAGAAAAAAATGGGGTATATTTAAAAAAATATGTTTTATAAAATATTTTATTATCAAAATTAACAAAAATATTTATTACATAAAATCTATATATATAAAAAAAAAAAAATTCACCTTTCAAAATCTTCATCTTCATTGGATGAATCTTATTGCTCTCAAATCTATGGACTAACCCCTCGCAGGATTTTATCAAACATCATGAGGGTAAGTCTAAGAGATGACAATGGAGATCGAAGTTGTTTGGTGAACCTAAAATAATAATAATAATAATAATAATAATAATAATAATAATAATAATAATAATAATAATAATAATAATAATAATAATAATAATAATAATAATGATAAAAAAACCCTTTGAAACCCCAAGAATGATTGTCCCACTCTTCCAAGATCATCACAAGACAAGCTTGGGGGAGTCTCCCCGCACGCTCAAAAGACGATGTTAATCAAAGATCTACTCATAGCGTTCACAAGCTAGCAACGCTCATAAACCTAAGGTAAGTCAAAAGCTAGCTTGGGGAGGACTCCCACAAAGGTAACTCGTATTTCACATTCCATTCAGTTATTTCCTTATCTTGTATGAATGATGAGGTATGAGAACAAAAAAAATAATAATAATAACAAAAAAAAGAGGGGAAGAAGAAAGAGAGAGAGGAGATTTATTCCACTCCATATATATGTGTTGTAGAAATGTTTAGTTCTACCCCCGTTGAAATGATGAATAGTTGCTCGTCTTATGTTTTGCATGTGCCTAGTTTATAATTCGAATTTCTCTAAAGTTTGGGTTTAGTGGCTAAGTCTAAAAAACTCATCTAAAAAAAAAAAAACCCGATTCATGTGGGTTGCATAGGCTCTATCTAGTCTAAGTTGTTGCCAAGTATGATATGGTACAAATGGATTTGCTATGATTTCGTCCAAAAAAAGTAAAACTTGACATCCGGGAATCTAATTTAAAAGAAAAGAGAAATGATATGGGCTATGCTAAAAAAAAAAAAAAAAGAAGAGATGAAAAATGGACATGTGTCCGAGGGCGAGTAGAGCCCACATCTCTAAAAAAAGAGAGAGAGAGGAAAAAAAGACAAAAGTCTAGGCTTAGCAGAGCCCACCTCTCCAAAAAAAAATATATATATATATATATATATATATATATATATATATATATATATATATATATATATATATATATATATATATATATATATATATAGCAATAAAGCCCATACTTTCTCGAAAAAAAAAATAGAACTTAAATAAATAAATCCCGGATGAGAAAGTTGATCCAAAGGATGAATGAAAAGTATCTCTGTTATAACCGTTCTATCGGCAACCGCCCAAGGCTTTGAGAAAAGCTAAAAAGCCCCGCAATGATGAAAGGTAATAAAGGGTGAGCAAAGGCATGCCATTTTATTCAAACTCTAGTAGAAATCTTATTATAACCCCGACACTTGAAAAACATAATCGGCATAGTAGCAACTCCCCGATCAACAACCAAGTACTTATCTTTTTTGCTCGAGGACGTGCAAAGGGTAAGCTTGGGGAGTTTGTTGACGGTCACTAACGACATTTTTTTTAACGTCAACATTCTACCAATTAGGGGTTGAAACTATACCTTGCTACACACATATACATTTATTATTGACATAATTCCACTTGTAGTGCCAAAATATTATTGTGCAGATTTATATAAGAAACAAGTGGAAAATACACCAAAAGGCGCCCCTAGAAAGCGCATTCCCGAGGAACATCAAGCCCAAGGGAGAAATGGACCAAACACGCAGTAATCGGGCCGAGCAAACACCGCCACACAACTTTTCAAGCCCAAACACGCCAGCTGCCAAGGCCCGGCCCGAACCGAGCCCTGCCGGTCTGCGCCACAAGACCACCGGTGCGCCGCACCCATCCCGAGGCGGTTCGGCCTAGGTTTGGCGAGGCGGTTTGTTACCTTCCAAAACCGGGTCGTGGCCGACGTTGGATGGTCGGTTCAAGCAGATTTGGAAGGTGCCCAAGGACGGTTTTGGTTCCTTCCATGTGGGGAGGGGCATTTTCCAATGAGCCCCCTCTCCTCTACCTATAAAAAAGGAGGCCCTCTCCCCCCTCATTCAACACACACCACACAATGTAGCCTCTCTCTTCTTTTTCTTCTTCTTCTTCTCCCTTTCTTCTTCTTCTTTCTTTCTTCTTCTTCTTCTTCTTCTTCTTTTTCTTCTTCTTAGTTTGTACTTAGGAGGAGTTTGGCAAGGATTAATAAAGGAGAGCAAGACATTTTGGAGCTATTTGGTATGATCAATTTAGAGTTCTTCATCTTGTTCTTGTTCTCCACTTATCAATATAGTCATGTTCTTGAATTAGAGCAAAGTTCTTATGATATAATCTTGATTGATGAACTAGCCTATAGTTTCTATATCATGATCTTGTCATTTAGAATATTGTGCTTAGTATTTCATGCATACATGTTTAGACCAAGAGCTAGATTGATATGTTGAGTTCTACCTAGAGTTAGACTTGGTCGATGTTGGGTTCGGGTTCGCCGTCCGTCCTCGTGGCGGTTGCTCGTGAAGGACCCCGCTCTGGGTAAGCCTTGTACACGCTAGAGTATGTGGTCAATGGCGAGACATGGTGTCTAGGCTAGAGGCTGCCTTCGCTTGCCTCGGCCACGCACGGTTGAGGTGGTAGGCGGCGGTGGTGACGGCCCCCGTCCGGTCCTTAGTAATCCCCACGTCCGTGGCTGGCGTGAGAGCTATAGGCCGGCAACGCTATGCACTGTGTGTTATCCTGCCCGGCGCAATTCGCCAGAGACCTTGGCTTTCTTGAACTAGAATCTCTAACAAGAAAACATGTGTGTATCTCGCTATCTTGACATGACTATCTAGGATATGCCTGCTCCATATTAGATTTATTCTTTTATTCTTTCTTTTACTTTTATCCTTGAGATTGGCTTGAGTGTGTGTGTCAAGTTATCTTATCTACCTATCCTATTTTACCCCTATTATGAGTATTGGTCTATTATACATTCGTGTTATCTTGACCATGTCCGAATTAGAGACTTTTATACCATGCCTTCCTTTGGGAAAAATATAAATAACGATACCTCAATACTTCCCGGGTGAAATGCTACAATGATAGATCCGTGCGCTTTGGGATGAATATCTTCTTTGGCAAGATCTATCACCATTGATGTACCTAGTGTTATCACCCCACACGGTGGTTTCACTTAGGAATGTCAACGGCGCATTTACGGCGCCCGTTATTAGAGATGGGTTCTAAACCTGTTTCTAGTGATTGCGCTTAAGAAATGCAACAGCTCCTAGCCTCTTCCCCGCCCACCACGCGGCGCCGCCTCCATTCCTCCTCGCCCTCTCCCCTCCCCCCACCGCCATCGAAGATGAAGTGGCACGAGAAGAGGGACCCAAAGACGGGGGAGGTTCGGTCCTGGTTCCTCGCCCCCGGCGATGTCGACGGAGGTGAAGACGGAGGTGACGACACCGCCAAGGTTCAACAAGGGCGTCCCGCCGCCTCCACGGGTACAACAAGCCGGGCATCTCGTGCCGCAGATCCTTATCTCTGTGGAAGACTAGAAGCTCGTGGCCACTCACGGGCATCAAACCCTAGCGACGCCGATGATGGAGAGGTGGAAGCGGCATGCGGCGATGGCGTTGGAGGAGTTGCGCGTCGGCAACACCGGAGTTGGAGCGCCACCGCGGGCACGACATGTAGGTCGGGTGCGACGGCGCGGACGCCGCTACCGTTCGGTGTCTTGTACTTCGCCTCCGCAGGTGGCGCCGTTGAGGCGCTAGCGGCGAAGCCGGCGGAGGCGAGGGCGAAGGAGAAGTCCTCGGCGGCGCGGCGCCGAGGCAAAGGAGGAAGCCGGGCGGGCGAGGCGACGTCGAAGGAGAAGGAAGCGAGCTCGCCGTTGGCGCAGTAATAATGCCTCATTTAAAACTTTTTTCCACTCGGATGACCCCATTTCCATTACTTTTGATTACGGAAACACAAGCATTCATTAGAAGTTTTACGAGGAAGAGAAGCTACAAAAAACGCGGACATGCCTACGAGACTCTCATCGAGCTTAAAACCCAACACAACGTAACCTCCATTGAACCCATATATCACGGGCAATTAGACAACGACACAAATAGTTCAAAACGGTAACAAAGAAACACCAAAAGTAGACTAAGCCCTCTCCCGAGCACCCGAAACTTAGCATAACAACAACTCCCGACTTCTAATCATCTAGCCTATTAACATGGCCTCATGTCATATATATAGATTATAGACCTTTTGATTCTTGCGAGAACATGTTACTTGCGGATATCCTCATGATTTCCTGGATCTCCTTTTCCCGAGCACTTCTCGCCTTCCATCCCGCCATCTTCCCGGTATATATATATATACTCCCTCCGTCTCAAAATAGATGTCTCTCGCCTCCCGAGAAATCAACATTTTCAAAATGAGGGCAATTATATATTAAAATATATAAATAATAAAATATTTATGCTAAGTAATAAATATCATTGGAAAGATCTTTAAGTCTAGTTTTTTAACAAATTTATTTGTAGATTTAAATATTGCACGTATTTTCTACAAACCTAGCTAGTCAAAGTTGAGAAAGTTTGACCCAAGACGCATCCCATAGTGACATATATTTTGAGATGGAGGGAGTACTTGTTTAAAACTCAAAATTGTGGAAACCAATAGCCGTTTTGGCATATATATAGTTCTATGAATGGTACGTAGTACTATAGTTCTCTAGCCACTAGTTACTCGCATAGTTCACTTTTCTTCATCCTGTTGCGGTTTTACGAACGTGATTTGAGGATTGCTCAAAAAAACGTGATTTGAGGATTGTGATTTGTTTTTTGTTGACACGATCTTATCCGGACCCCTCATATAATTGTTTCTTGCATATATATATGTAGTGCCCGAGGTGGTGGTTGTGAAACCCATCATGCGAAGCTCCGGGAAGTTTCGCTATTGAGGATCTCAACAAAGGGAAGGCCGAGAAGGAGAGGCTCATGATGCAAAGGCTCGACCAAGTCTTCCGGCCGTTGAGTCTGCTTGTTGAGTACGTGAAGAATTAAAAGGCCGAGAAGGTACAAAGTGCTCGGGACCGAGGGTGCAAGGTGCCATTCGTTCGATGCCGACACCACACTAATTAATGTGATCGATCTTATGTCGTCTTGACTTACTTTTGTTGATGATGTACTATCTAGCTAAGTTAGTATTAAAACTATGTGTGATGATCGATGCAAACTCGATGATTTGCTTGCTCAATTTGATAAAATATATGATGCTAGTAGCTTGTTCGCACAAATTGTTGACCACACATACATATGCCCGCATATATAGCTAGCTATTTAATTTTACAAAGATAGACCATGTTCGGTTTTACAAAGACTCGAGACCATGTTTAGTTTTACATCATTGAGAGATGGTATGCCATCTCAAATCAACCTCAAGGCCAATATGTCACCACATAAAGCCGAGAAAATAAAAAGCTAGAGGTACTTTTATAACAAAAGAACAACAACCGGTTCAAACACTCAAACCACACCATAAACCTGCACGTCACATGAGCTTTAACAAACAAAGAATAGCTATGCATACTCATTTGCGCCGCTTTTTTTTCGCGCCTTTTGCCACGGGGCCCTCCTTCTCTTTATGTCCATCTCGGGGTATGGAGTCGCCTCGCCGCCCGTAATCCTAGGGATGATTTTTGCATCAAAAGAAGGGATTTCACCGAACTCATAGATACCTTCCTCTTCCACTTTGGATTTTCAAGTCCGATAACCCGCTTTTTCCTAGGGAGAGCCACTTGTAGGTTCTTGCTTCTAGTGTCGCGCACATAGAAGACTTGGCTAACTTGATTTGCGAGTACAAATGGCTCTTGCGTGTTCCCGCCTGTCAAAGGTCAACGCAAGTGTAGCCGTATTTGTCTTTCTTGAGACACCTTTGATTATCGGGAACCCATCTACACCGAAAAACGACGTACTTCATGTCTCCCCGGATACGAGAGTTCCCATATCTCTTCAATCACGCCGTAGTATGGTTTCCGCACCTTCTCGTAATCGGTTGCAACAATACGAACACCGTGAGTTCGGTACACACTTTTCTTGTCTTGATCAGCGGTGTAAAAGGTGTAGCCATTTATGTCATAGCCCCCGATAAGTTGTGATCGTGAAGAAAGGCCCCTTTGCCGCTTGTCGAGCTTTTTCGTTTATCGCAAAGAGTCATTTGAACGGCAAGTCGGGTCGGTCGATCCGGATGTTGAACCGTCTAATATGCGCCCTCGTTAACCGAGACTCGGTCCAATCCGGATTTTCTTCCCGCAACAACCGATAATGCTCGATGTAAGGATCTATCTACATTTTCGTGTAGCATCACAAGAGAGTGGGCTTTGTCAAAGTTGTCTTTCTTCGAGTAATTTGCTTCTTCCCAAGAAACCCCGTCCCTCGCTAGCCTTCCGTCATGGCGAGACTTGGAGATGCCGATTGGATTACGGGGTCGGATAACGGAGACACCAATCGACCACCTCCTCGAGAATAGCACCGTGCCATGCTTCCCTCGGGGTGGTGAACCCGACTCTTTGAAAACCCGTTCGTAGTACTCATAAATCTCTCATACGGATACATGTGGTGGAGGTACATCGGTCCAAGATACCTGATCTCCCTTAACCGGATGGACCATGAGATGGACGGATATGTCGAAGAAAGTCGGCGGGAAGTAAGCCTCAAGGAGACACATCGTGTCACACATGTTCTTTTCAAGATCGTTGGGTCGTTAGTCGATCACCTTCCGAGATTGCATTAAAGAAGGCGCAGAGGCTGATGATAGCCTTTCGGACCTTTTCCCTAAATATGTTTCGGATCCCGACCGCAAGCATCGTCGTGAGCATGACATCGCAATCGTGAGCCTTCATCGGAAGCATTTTGTTCTCTTTAGCGAGGCACAAGTTTCCTGGACTGGGGCCACAGTATCCGAGAGGGAAGTTTGACACTACGAAAAGAAGTCGCACAACTCCCCGCTTCTCTCGACGGGTCAGGTTTATGGCGGATAAAGGTGGATCGGCACCGGTTTCATCGTTAGGAAGGAGCTCGGGCCTTATGTCCATCTCCTCTAGGTCAGCTCTTGCTTTATCATGGTCCTTCGATTTCTATTTGTCATTCATGAGTGTCCCAAGCAAACTTCCAAAGACGTTCTTTTTCACATGCATGATATCTATCTTTGTGGGCGAACCGCTATGTCTTTCTAGTAAGGTAGCTCCCATAGGATTGACATTTTCTTCCACCTCTTCTTATCGGCGAGGCTTTTTTGCGGTTTCGGCTCTTCGAGCTGCTTTCTCTATCTCTTTCTCTTTGTTTCCTTTGGTTCATCGGCGCGCGGTCGATCGTATCCTTTACCACCTCGCCAGAAACTGTTCCCCATTGAAATGCCTTGGTGCACCGCTTTCTCCTTCGTCCCATCAAACTGCGTTTCATCTCACGGTATGGATGCTTTGTAGGAAGGAAACGTCGGTGCTTTTACATAAACCCCTTCTTTGAGTTATTCGACCAAACAGGTCTCGGTGTCGTCTAAGCAATGAAAGCGGTCTTTCTCTCCTTTGCTCGCCCGGACACGCTACGGTGTCCTAGAATATCGCTGATTGTGGTGAACAGTGAGGGGCACGTAAATTGAAGCGCTCTTTCTTGTAAGCATCGTACACACCGACACCACCCTCTTTCTAGAGCTCCTTGAGATCGTCAACAAGCGACCTCGGTACACATCGATGTCAATACCCGGGCCGATGAGGACCGGAGATCAAGATCGACATCATCATGTACCTCGTGTTACACGCCCACGGTGGAAGATTGTAGATAGTTAATAGCACCGGCCGGACACTATGTGTGCTACTCATGTTACCAAAGGGGTTCATGCCATCTCGTGCTTCGATGCAAACCGAATATTCCTTGGGTCATCGAAAAAAAGTTTTATGTTTGTGATCAATGTCCGCCATCAATACCATCTGGCGGGTGCCTTATATAATCATCACGCTCGGCCATCCGAGTGCCATGTCATCGGTCGTGCGTCCTCGGAGGTTGCAAAAAAGACATTTTAGGCGAGGAATTATTGGAAAGTACCATGCAACCTTCCGAGGAACTTTACGGCGCACCTCCCGCCTTCTTCACCATCATCGGTTGTTCGTTTGTAACGAGAGGTTTTACACTTGGGGCATGCGGCAAGATTTGCATAGTCACCCCGGGATGATGCGGTCATACATGCAAGCATGAATTTTCTCGAACTTCAATCCCGGTGGACAAACGATCTTTTTGGCCTCATATGTCGTCTTTGGCAACACATTACGTGGGGGAAGCATATCCCCAATCACCCCTAGCAATTGTCTAAAGCTCTTGTCGGTCCAATGGTTCTCTCCGCCTTGAGTTGGAGAAGCTTTAGTGTACCGTATAGCTTGGAAAAACTCTTTCCGCTAGGCGAAAGAGAGTGGTGTCCTCATATCTTTCAAGAGCTGTTCGGCTTCTTCAACTCTTCAGGCGGTGTATTCATCATAGCCCATGCCATCACGCAAAGAACTTGTCCATATCCTCAACAAGTAGGGGGCGGGGGCTCGCGACAAGCTCTGCTACTTCATCATCGATGGTATTTCCTCATCCTCAAATGTCGCTTCTTCCTCGCCACGGGCACCACTTTTTAGGAACTGCGCTTGTTCTCCGTCGTTGACACCTTCTTCAAGCTTGTTCCAACTTGTGTACCCACCATGAAAGCTCGAAGGATTAGGTGGGCATGGACTCGTAAATGAACTCGAGTATTGCATCCGGTTCCTGCAAATCCACACATGGGCACCACAAACCCGGCATCACGGGTCTCGCGCATATCGGCCTCCAGCGGCAGACTAGGAAAGATTGCAACCCATCTATGTACTCATGATTTGTCGCGTCTCACCCGGTACATCCAAAGGGCTTCGATCCCCATCGTCTACAAAATTAAGCATGGTGGAAATGGAAGAAATCTCGACCAATTTAAGTCAAGATATTGTTGCCAACAACTAGATGCTTTAATTCTATCTCGACCATTATGCATTAATCGATGCGAAGCACTATTGTATTTTAATTAGAAGCGTCTGTAGCTAGGTTTGCTCACCTACGAGTTCGAAGATCGGCGACCACCGTCTGGGCGACCCCACAGTAAATTTGCGAGGAGCACGGCCCGGCCCAGGCAAAATCCCTGCGGGGCTGGCGAACACGCCTCGGCACGAAGATGGCGGCGGCGGGGCGTGCGCCCTTCTTCTTCGTCGCTCGCCAAACGCCGCGAGCACCAATATAATGCCGGAGAGGAACGCGGTGACAAAGGAGGAGAGCTCTAAGCACGCCCGCAGTACTTCGACTCGATATGGCGGAGCACACACCGCCAGCGACCCGCCGTCACGTGCGTCGCGCTCCTCGCCCCCCTGCGTGTGCCGCCACCGCTAGAGAGAGCGGTGCTCAAGGTGTGGCGGCAACGCCTTATATATTTTAGAAGTACCCGAGCGGCTAACCGAGCGCACGTACAAGGTACAAAGCGCACGTACTAAAGAATCATCGCTAACGAGATAACCTAAGCCGGAATGCGCTTACAAATGCATATACGCTTTACTAGGTAGGAGTACTATGATTCTGAGACACATGGTACCACATACGGCGCTGTAACCCAACGAGCGTGGCGGCGTCTATGACAGGCCGATCCGCTTACACACGCATGCCGACATCCATCATCGGCGAGGGAAGCGGCCCGGCTCGTTGTACCACAAGAGAAGCGGGCCTAACATGCGGGTCCAAATTCAGGCCCAAAGGAAGGCCGGCCTGGGAGCGACGGAGGCCCATTCAAACCGGATGCGGGCCCGACCAAATCGGTGCGGTGCAGGCGGCGTGTCAACATCCATCGTCTCTAGCGGGACGGGGCGGCGTGCGACTTCGAGACAAATACTGCGCGCGTGCGGCCGGGCGTCGCCTTGATACATGTGCGCAGCGGCTTTCAAACACCCGGGAGACACGGTGGACTTTCAACCGGCAGCATGGGCGTAAAATCGCGGCGATTCTGAGGGCGCGCACCCCCGGCGACATTTCTGAATGCGTGTCCGCAATACCGACAAAGCGAAAACTATCGGTGGCGACAACACACGTCTGTAAATGACGAGGCGTCGGTGCGGTTGCGACATGTCTGTTCCCTCGTAACACAACTGGTGCGAAACTATACTGCGTCGGTAGGGGCTGCGACATGTCTGCGGACACCTGCTAACACAACTTCGTCTACGAAAATAAGCGGCGTCGGTAGTGGTTTGCGACATGTCACGGACACCTCCTAACACAACTCGTGCGAAAATAAGCGGCGTCGGTGGTGGTTGCGACATGTCACGGACACCGATAACACAACTCGTCACGAAAATAAGCGCCGCGTCGGCGGTGGTTGGGACATATGCGGACACCACCTAACACAGCTTCGTCGAAAATAAGCGGCGACTTTAATTTGCGTGGCCGTTCATGGACCCTTGTCTTGTTCCAAGCGTCGGTATCTGCGACGCAGCGTGCGTGCCGGTGTCAAAGCAACACGGACGGGTATCGACCGCGTGAGTGCGTGAATCCGCGGCGCGTAATGGCGTGAATAGCAGTCGCCGCATAAAGCGGCGCGAAAAAAGGTGTCTATAAAAAACGCGTCACGAATTAGGGGGTTGCATCCACGGTCGTCGGTCTCCGAAAATCGCTGTGATGAAAGCGCGTGTCACGAATACGTTGAATTCTGCGAACGCGATTTCAAAAGCGTCTGCCGTAACCCGCGCGCGTCTGTAACCAAACGTCTGCGATTAAGAAAGGCCAGACGCGTTACATGAACACGCTGCGTCTGTAATGACCCCTATTGCTGGCGTATTGGTCTTGTGGGACCATCCGGCGCCTATTATCGCCTTCCCCCGCCGCGGCGTCGGTATGTCTGGCGAGCGCTGTTATTAGCGACATCTCTGGGCTCACTGGCGGTTATTAGCCTTTTTTACATAGTGAACTCAACTTGGAAACCAAGTAAGAACACTCTAGAAGACCCCGGAAGACAGGCCCCTGAAGGAGGGACCCACCTGGCATAGAGCCAGGGCAGCCGCGCCTAGGGCCCACTAGTCAGCCTCCAGCTTCTTATGTAGGTTCACAACCGCCTCCAAGATTGCATCTCAACCATTGATCAAGGTCGGTTTGATCCAAGGGTCACGGTGCATCCCATGAAAGACTCTAGAACATGAGTTGTGGGAATAATTGGGCCCAAATCAGAATTTGGCCCATCTAAGCCTATGTGCATTATAACAAGATATGGTGGAAGGTTTAGTACCACGTCGCTTGCTAAAGGAGGAGGGAGGCCAGGAGACCCCTATATAACAAGACCCCCCTGCCCCCTGGGTGAAACCCTAATTCATTCCATTTATTATCTCATGATCTGTTGATCATCGAGGTGTCCCAATGTGAGGACAACCTCTCTTCCATACTAGAGAATTAGGGCTAGACTCTCCAATGTAGTAGATTAGAAACTCTAGTTAGGGAGAGCAGAGCTATGCTCTGGTTCTGGAGAAGTCTTTAGAGTTTGGTATGTCTTGTATCCTTTCTTTGTACGACTTATGATATATATATATTTATCTTCTCTATTTACTTCCATGTCTTTCATATAATTGGTTAGTATAGTTGTTATGCCATTGCATGGGATCTCCGCTCGTATTGAGGGCTCTAGTTATTCATGGTAGCTAATCAATAGTATAGACATGGTGTCTAGGCTATGGGTTACCTGAGGTTGCGCCCAATCCTACGGGTAGTTGTGGTAGCCCCAGGGGTGACAGCTTGTCAGGCCGAGGTAATCCACCATGTTTGGGTTGGTGTTTTCGTAGAGCTTTTGGCAGCCCTCTCCAAACTACTTTCTTCCTAGTTTTTTTCGAGAGTTGGAAAGGACTTGCTGCTCCAAAGTGCTTTTGTGTGATAGCTATCCTAGAACCTAAGTAATAGAGAAGTACATAGGAACCTTGATCTCTCCCGCCGTCCTCTCAACTTGCTAGCTACACATTTATCATGGAATTCTCTCACTACTACACAACCGATTTTGCACAACGTTTTGAAATCATTTTTCATGGCGGTTATTTAGAAAACCGCCATAGTTAATATCTCGATTTACCATGGTGATTATTTCTTATTAACCGTGGCGGTTATATAACCGTCATGGTTAATGTGGCCCAATCACCTAGCCCAAAGGAGCCCATACTAGCCCACTAACAGGTGGACCATTGTTGACACCTGTAATAGCATAATATTACTAGTCAACTAAACATGAATAAGGGCTTAAACTGAATATCAACATAAGTCTAGGGGCTTTACTAACATAATTCCACGAGCTTTGGTGATTTATGACTTTACAGGGACTAAACAGATAAAAATAGATAAGAACGGTGAGAATCGAAAGAGTTTACATCCCATACGATGACAAGACTTAACCGTGAAGTAACTTAACCCAAAATGTGGACTAAAACACTCTAGAAGATACCGGAAGACACCGAGAAACCTGACACGATTTGGCCACAAGACCACGGCGGCCACGGGGGCAATTTAGAAGGCGCCAAAGGGGGGTATTTCAATTAATCGGCTTCAACTTTTTATGTCGGGTTTACCACCAACCTTGAGGCTGTATCTATATTGACCGTTATTGAAGGTCGGTTTGATCCAATGGTCATCATTCATCGCCAAGGCCTATATAAGAAGACCCCCTGACCCTAGGGCTAAACCCAAATTCATTCTAACTCATTCTATTCATTATCTCTTGACTTGTTGGTCATAGAGGTGTCCCAATGTGAGGACAACCTCTCCTCTCTAGTTCCAGTCTATATTAGAAGATCATGTAGAACTAGAAGTATTAGAATGAGTTGAAGAGCAAAAGAATATCAAGTTGAGAGATTAGATCTGTAGTACCCCAAGAGAGTGACTAGATCTAGTCTTGAGAGCTAAATAGTGGGTGGAGGAGAAGGGGAAGCACTGTACCTGTCGGTGACTCCTCTATGCTTGTACCTCTGGGATCAAGGACCTCATGGCACTTGATCCTGAGACTTCTATGGTGGATCAACTTCTTGTTTGAGTAAGTAATCATGTTCTTATTGTTCTTATTGTTCATAACTCTTATTTGAGAACTTTAATCTATGGGAATCTATAGATTAGAGGAGTATGCTTAGGTTTAGGCGTGGTGCTTAGACCGAGGTTGCTTATGAATGCACCCTACATTCCGGGACGTGTGGTAGTTCGTGGTAGTGACAGTACCATTGATTCCTTTGGAAGTCCACCCCCTAAATGATAGGCCAAGCAGGACCATGTTGCTGGAGGATCGCATGTTTCGTCCATGTTTTCCTTTGAGTACGTCCCCCTAAGACAATATCAACATCGCTTACAAGGGTAAGAACTAGACAACTTTAGGAATCTCCTTATCTCTTTATCTTCTTTAGTTCCTTGATTGCTGCTCAGGAATTAGTTATATGCCTCAGTTATCCTCACACCATCCTCCCTCGTGGATTCGATATTAAAACCCTCTCCGGGTGAAATGCTCACCAATATCCGTTAAACTGCGGATTATTATAAATATTTACGTAGGCTTATCAAATACCAACAACCATATAAAAGCGAAACTCCCACACTCCACTAACCCTAGCACTCAGAACCTCTCTCTCATCCCCGGACGCCTCCACCGCTCTCATACGTCACCGCCGGTCCCCTCTTCACCCCCGACGTGGCCTCCTCCCTCCCCTCCCCATTCCTTCCTATTCTTCAACCCGATGGCGAGGGCGGAGCGGCGACCCTCCTTCCCACGGATGGCCTAGACCGGGGCGGGGGAGCCGGAGGCGGCTGCTGGAAGCCGCCCAGCGCCGCCTCCACCCGCGAGGCGAGCACGGGGCCGGCGGCCCAGCGCGGGGGCCGGAGTGGCGGGCGGGCTGCGGATCGAGGCGGCCGGACCTTGCGGGGGTGGATCCAGCGGCAGCGGCTGGCGGCGTCGTTAGCCGGACGGCGGTGGATCCAGGCGGCGAGGCGAGATCAAAGCGGCGGACTAGGCGGTAGACCGAAGCTGCTGGCCATCGATTTGGATCCCGATGGCGGTGGCGGCCGTGGAGGATCCCGACGCGGCGGCCGTGGCGGATCCCGACAAATATGCGGCGGTATCCCAATACGGGTAGCTTTGTCTTGGGGGCTGTTGGGTTTTGATTTGATTTTTTCTTCTTTTTTCCTTTTTTTTTATTATTTTTCTTTTTGGATTAACGTTGGCGGTTTTTAAAAAAAAAATGCCATGGTTAATATTTATCATGACATTTTTATGGTGCAAAAACCGCCAAAGTTAATCAAGCGATTACCGTGACCCTAACCGTGGCGGTTGGAAAAACCGCCACGGAAGTTCAAGGCGGTAGTAGTGTCTTGTGTGTGTTTTTTATATTATTCATAACTTTTATCATTTATCATTTACCCTCTCACTTTAGTCTAGTGGTTTTGCTAAGTTAGTAGATGCATGATTGTGACTTATTAGATTCTTTAACCTTTGCTTCCACAGTGAATAAATATGATACTGGAATATTCGGGTAAAAAGCTACAATGGTATTACGATAAACTTATGGAATCCTTCATATTCTTTTTAGCATTTAATAAATACCAACAAATACTTTGTGGCAACAACTTAGAATAATAAAAATAAGGAGTTGGCATACATGAAACCAAATACTAGCACAAGCACCAAAGTTAAATGAAACATAGCAATAACACCCTTAAGATATGGGTAGTGCAAACTTCTATATTGAGCATCACATAGATTTGTATCTGAACCTAGACATTGATACATACAAGGGTATAAAAAGAAATAAGTAGATCAAACTAGTTAAGACAAGTCGCATTAGAAAAAAAAAAATGACCAAAAGAGTGGGATTATAAAATGTATCCTTTTAGTTTTAACTTTGTGACGGATATCGATACTTCCAAATTGATTTTGCATTCAGTAGCACATAAGCAACAAAATTACTACAAGATCTGAGCAACTAACTAGATCACCGTCATCGGGTAAAGCATAGGTAGTGCACCAGGCAACACAATTGACTTGGGTGCTGCATGGTGTAAGGTCGTAGATGGCTAGAGAGGGGGTGAATAAGCTATAAAAATTTTCTACAAGGTCAACTTGACAAACCGATTAGTATAACAAATGGCGTAAATGCGGTTTGCACTAGCTCTAGTGGTCTTGCAAGCCTTCTAGTGACAAGTCTAAATATAACTATGATCTCTATGTCACTCAATTGCTATGTCACTACTCTAACTAGTGAACAATCCTAAATATGGTCCTTAGGCTAGCAAGAGCAACTAAACAAGCAAAGCTACCTCTCTACACAATATAAGCTAGGAAGGTAAATGCAAGAGATAGAGCTCGATATACCAACGTGTAGAGGCAATGAACCAATCACCGATGTTGAGGATGAACAATCAAACACAATAGGATGTTGAGCCAATCACCAAGACAAGAGACACATCGATGTGTTGACCCGGAGTTCACTTGTACACCGACAAGCTAGTCTCCGGTTGTGCCGACCAACACAAGGATGGTGCTTGAGCTAGGCGGTGCACTTGCTAGCTCCAAGCCACCACTCAAAAGTGAGGTACCCAAGACACGAGCAATGTAATACATGCAACTTTGTCTTCCCGACAAGGAATGTGTGATCCTCTTTACAAATCACCGGAGGTGGCCAAGAACAATCACCTTCTCTTGCCAACGCCTCCACCAAATCACCAAGCTCGCTAGGAGCGGTGTCTCCAAGAGCAAAAGGAAACCAACCGGCTCACAACAATCCCCAAGTGCCTCTAGATGCAAGAACTCGATGCAAATACACTTGGATGTCCACTTCTCTCAAGAATGAAGCTCACAATCAAGAATGAGAGAGGGGAGGGCTTGTTGCTCAGCTCTAGGATGTTAGGAGTGATTCAAATGACCAAGAGAGGGAGCACAAGCCGGCCAAAGGGGTATAAATAGGCTCCATCACGAAATGAAGCCATTGGGAGGAAGTATGCACCTCACAGCGTCTTAGGCCAGGGCCAGCCGTAGGACCCCGTCGATGAGTCCGGTCGGAAACGGACAAACCCAACTTCGCCCATCTTGAACCCCATTGCATGCGTCCGGTCAGTGAATCCGGTCGTGACCGGACTCACAAAGTCCAGCATCCGGTCGATCAAAACCCGGACCAAAAACATGCTTACTAGAACCGGCGATCGATCCTTCGACCGGACCGTCGGTCGACCCCCCCGCGTCCCGGTCAAGCGTCGGTCGCGGGTCCTGGCCGGCGTTTCACTACGAATGTCATCATTTCTCCGTCGCCTTTAACTCCGACATGCTATCCAACAAGTATACCAACTTGAGCATAAGGACTAGCATGTTTTCACCCCCACGATGCATCCGGCGCAATAGAAACTAGGCGTTTCATTTTCTCAAAAGTGTCGGCGGTACCCTAACCCATCTCAACCCTGCAAACCATCATCGCCTTCGCAAATGTGCCAACACCACCACGTGTACATCACCATGTGCTCGTGTGTTAGCATTTTCACAATCAATTTCGAAGGTTGGGTTAGCTCTCTAGGTTAGAATGCATGCATATGAATTTTCAACCTAAAAGCACTGGAGGACCGATATGTACGATAAATTTTCCCTCTTTATAGTATGTCTTATCGATCCTATAATCACTCACACCCTCTATGGTGTCTTGAGTGCAAAATCAAAAGGCCCTATGGTTATACCTTTGCCTTGAGCCAAATTGATCACCAAACATCTCCAAGTTGGACACTTGATCATCTTTTGGATCACATCGATCCATCCTCCATGATCACCATGCTCCAAGCTTGGCATGACCAATGTCCAATCTAGTCAAACACTTAGCATCGAGAGATTAGTCCTTAGGTGTCACTAATTATCCAAAACCAAACTAGAGATCTTCACATGGCCATCAACGCAAAGAACGATAAAAGTCTCATCGGTCTCATCTCCAATCTACATCACTAGAATACCCAAATTCCTTTGAAGAACTCTCTGTGAAACTTGGCTTAATGGCAAGGGGCCATTTCCAAATAAGCTTATTACGTACATTTTCTCGGCTTTTGCATGGGCTTTATGGGTGAATAGGAATAAAATGGCAATTGAAAGAAGGTTTCCAAAGGCTCCCTACGATATTGTATATAATGCTATATCCCTAATGCGGACACTGAGTCCTAAGTCTGCGGGGAGAATGATCAAGGGCGATCGAGAGGATCGGGGAGGATATTACAAGATGGATGAGGAATTTCAAGGCAACAAACATCCAACTTTTCGGATGTAGTTGAAATTTAATCCTTTTAATAAACCTTAAGATGTTTGTCTTCTTTTATGCTTTCCATGTAACTGGTAACCCCGGATGTAAACCTGGTGATCCGGCTTTCTAAAAAGTCGAGGTTTTCAACCTCTTTCTAAAAAATCTACATCACTAGAGAGAAAAAAATTAAACGACTTCTTAAGCCCATGCTTTGTGGCACCACCATTGAATGCATAGCCACACATCCAAATCTTACAACCATACACACGAGGCCCTTTCACAAAATCAAATCCTCCATAGCTAACACCACTAACGAGAACCTCACTAGTACTCCCACTCCCCATCTATGTTCCAAACTATGGTTCGTTTGACTTTTTCAACCCAAAGTTTGATCACAATTCTTATTCAAAAAATTTGTGTAAATCTAGTTAAATTTAAGCCATTTTAAATAACTTTTGATTAATAAAGCATGCCACAACAAAAGAAATGACATTTTATACAAAATTTTGAATAAGACAAGTGGTCTAACTTAGGGTTAAAAAGGTCAAACGAACTATAATTTAGAACGATTCGAAATCATGGAGAGGCTAGTGAAGAGCGCATCAAACAAATCGGGTCCAACTTCGTCAAGGGCCACCCCATGTCGCCCCACCCCAGTCCAACCCTAGGTCCCGGGGCGCTCTTAGATTGGAGAGAGACGGTGAGACGGGATGGCGATTCCACCCTCGAATCGCCTATCGTTCATGTGTTTCCTTCTAATTTTAGAAGCCGTGGAAGGGGATTGACGATGTGGAAGGATTTTTAGGTAGCTGCGGAAGGACAAAAAAGGTCGCACATGATTATATATATAAATGAAAGCGAAAAGAATACAATATTCGTGTCGGTCAAAAGTAGTTTAAGTTTAATCAAGTTTATAATAATATTATTAGCATTTATGTCTCTCGAATGTTTTTTATAAAAATATATTTGTAACTAATATAATGATAGTTATTTTGTATTATGAATGTTTGCACTAGTTATATAAACTAAGGGCATTCCCTTCGCATTGCCGCGGGTATGAAATAGGGAATATAAATGTAGAATTCATGGTGTGTCTCTAACGTGAATATTATATTTCTTGTACTAGTGAACTTTAATTGTAAATGATAGTGGGATGTCACAACCCGTTTCCTGGTCAACGCGAGAGTAAAGAGGGAGAGTGTGACGTGGCGTGGATGACCGGCGGCGGCGGCGAAGAAGAAGCGGCGGCCTTGGCGGCGGCAAAATAAGCGAATGCAAGCGGGCGCGAGGAGGCGGCGGGGGCGGCGGCGGTGAAGAGTCAATAGGTAGGGTTAAACCCTAATTTTTTCTTGATTGATTGTCTCACGATAGTTGCCCCCATATTTATATAAGGGGTTTACAATTGCTAACGGGCCGTGCCCATTAGTCTTTTTCTAACTCACTTTAATTTAATCTAATAATTATAATAATAAAGCTAGATAATAATTAAATATTCAGCCACTCCGCTTATTCCGGCGACTCATTGTGTGAAGTCGACATCTCTCCTCGCTGGAGATTCAGCTCGTTCTCGAAATGGAATTACGGATATATTTTGTTGAATAATTCCATATCTTCCCAAGAAGCATCTGCACTGCCTTGTTCTTCCATTTGATAAGCACATAAAGCCGACCTTGCCGGACTACGGATTTAAGCATGATTTACGCTCGGGAACCGGTGTACCATCATGAATCCGTGGTAGTTACGGAATATCGGTGAGGTATCTCCCCGCGGTGTGGGTTTAAGCATGCCGACATGAAAGACGTTGTGGATGCGGGTACCGGAAGGTAGAGTCAACTCATATGTAACTGGAGTAATAATCTTGCTGATGCTGAAGGGTCTAAAATGTTTTGGAGAGAGCTTGCATTTGTGTAAAGCAGATATGGTTGCCGTAGATCGGGATAAAAGTTTGAGCCGACATAATCACCCACTTTAAACCGACGGTCCGTATGTTTAGCATCCAAGTATTTGCGGTAATAATCTTGAGACAATTGCAAAATCGAACCTTTGTTTGATCGAGAAAATCATCACATTGAGATAATAAGTCCTCAACAACCGTAATGTTGTCTCACCCGGATTATAGCCATGGATTGTAGGAGGGTCGCGCCCATATACCAACTTAAACGGTGTTGTTTTGGTCGATGCATGGTATGAAGTATTATAACGATATTCCGCCCAAGGTAACCATCTTACCCAGTCCTTTGGTTTATCACCGAAGCAAAAAGGCATACATCGTAATAATTTTGTTGACTACCTCGGCCGCCATCCGCTTGAGGATGATAAGTCGGGTTGGTGATAGAATAATGTTGGACGATCTGAAAAGCTCTTGCCAAAATTGGCTCATGAAAATCACATCTCGATCGCTAACAATGGACCTTGGTAAACCATGCAATCTAACAATCTCGAGAAAAAAACTTCGAAGCAACTGAAGTTGTTGTGTACGGATGAGATAGAGGTATGAAGTGGGCATACTTAGATAGACGATCAACAACTGTTAAAATTACTGATTTGGTGCCAACTTTCGGTAGAGCTTCAATGAAATCCATTGAAATATCCTCCCGTCCTGTTTCGGAACTAGTAAAGGCCGAAGAAGTCCAAATTGGGTGAAGATGTTCAGTTTTGTTGCGTTGGCATACTAAGCAATCATTCACAAAGTTGCCGACAATGCTTTTATCGTTTTTAACAAAGAAAGTTTGATGGAATCGATGCAATGTTTTTCAGTATTCCCTCATGAGCTGAATCATGAATTGCATGGAGAATGGTCCAAGATGTTTGGATGATTTTGAAAGCCATACCTTTTTGTTGAACAAAATCAATCCATTACGAACTTCCCATGCCGAGTCCTTACCGTTGATTATAGAATCAATGAGGCTGACGAGATAATGCGTCAGCCATCACATTGATTTACCAGGTTTGTATTCCACGGTGAAATCATAGCCAAGTAATTTGCTAACCCATTGATGCCGAGGAATTGTAGACAAACAATGATCCGAATGTATTTAAGACTGTAATGATCCGACTCGATAATAAAGGGGCGGCCCTGAGATACGGCCGCCAATGTTTGACTTGTTGTAACTAGTCCTATGAGTTCTCTTTCATAAGCGGCTAACTTTTTGTACTTATCGGGCAAACGTTTGCTAAACTAGGCTATTGGACCATTACCCTGGTGTAAAACAACACCCATACCTGTACCAGACGCATCACACTCCACCACGAATAACTTATTGAAGCCTGGAAGCTGAAGGACCGGTGCTGATGACAATGTCCTCTTAAGATGCTCAAAGGTTGTTGTAGCTAAAGGTGTCAAAATGAAGGAATCCTTCTTAAGAAGATCTGTCGGAGGTCGTGCAATTGTACCATAATCCATAATAAATTTTCTGTAGTAACCTGCAAGTCCTAGAAAACCTCGAAGTTCTCGGAGAGTTGTAGGTAGCGGCCAAGAAGTCACGGCCTCAATTTTCTCTAGATCAACAGCTACTCCAGCATCCGATATAATATGTCCCAAATAACCCAATTGTGATTGACCAAAGAGACACTTAGATTTCTTTAAGAAGATGTTGTGAGATGCTAGTACCTTGAAGATCTCTTCCACATGGGAGAGATGCTCGGACCAAGATTTGCTTTGAAAATCGATGTCATCAAAGAAAACTAACACAAACTTTCGGAGGAACTATCCCAAAATATCATTCATCAAGGCTTAGAAGGTTGAAGGTGCATTGCATAACCCAAATGGCATGACCAAAAACTCAAAGTGTCCATGATGTGTTCTCAAAGCCGTCTTCGATATCGGGGGATGCATGCGTGCACAGTGATAGCCCCGAAAGCAGATCCAATTTGGTGAAGAATTTGGCACCTTCTAATTCATCCAACAATTCAAAGAATGACGGTATTGGAAAATTGTCTTTCAAGGTGTTACTATTGAGCTCCCCGATAATCAACACAAAATCGCCAAGTCTTGTCATGTTTCTTGATAAGAAGGACGGGTGAAGAAAAGGGTGAAGTGCTATATCCGATGATACCTTGGTGAAGCATTTGAGAACATTATCGTTCCAGTTCATTTTTCTCGTATCCGAGGGTAACGATAAGGGAGGCCCGAAGGTCGAGGTGGGAGGCCCAAGGCTCTCTCGAAAAGCTATTGGAATTTGCATAGCGGAGGATCCATTGGAACATCGGAAGAAAGTATGTGAATACCGTCGAGGATCTGTTTCTCTAGAGAGGTCGTGTGCCATGTGATCGATTTGTCCTTTCCGCCAAAATGTCATAATGAGTTTATTAAAATTCCAAACAATGTTTCCCAAGGAGCTCAACCAGTCCACACCCAAAACAACATCATAGCCTCCCAATTTAATGCTAAAGAAATCTTCTTTGAAACTTTTAGTAGCAAATAGAAAACTCAATATTGTCATACCTTCCAACATTTGTTATATGTTGTCCATTAGCAACAACAACTTTGAGAGGACGATGTAAGGAAGAACTTTATAAATCCAGTTGCTTGGCCAAATCGGAATCCACAAAATTGTGTGTTGAACCAAAAATCCAATAAAGCCAATAAATTGGTACCATTTATATTGATAAGCAATTGTATAGTAGGACAAGTAGATATGCTAGTTAACCCATATGAACCGATATTTGAACATCGGAATATCCTCGATTGCGTACCTTTGAGTTCTCGTCTACGTGATGCGGTATAGAGACGTCTAGCCGCTGCTATAGCGGTCTCTATATCGTGGTTGGTGCGATTGAACATCTATCTCAATCGGAGGTGCTAACCCAAATATATATAGCATGACCTTGTTGTTTGGGGAGAGGTGTTGTACCTTGTTCAAGCGTTCTTTGTGAATTTATTTGTGTACATGTCCAAATCTCCCAATTGGCGTGATGCTATCAGATCGCCAAGATGATTATGTAGTGGAGTTCCAAAACGCTCGAAATAGCCTGCGAAAAATTCCGACCAAGCCGGGTGACCCACTTCATTTTCCCAACGAAAAACCAAGATAATGTGTTCCCTTAGAGATGGAACGAAGCAAGCTGCATCGGTCATTATCTTTGATTCCTTGAGCGAGAAAAAAATTTATCGCACTTGTACAGTAATGAGAAGGGTCACCTTTACCATCATACTCCGGAAAAAATAATTTGACATTATTGCTGCTCCGTCTGATTTTTAAAAAAAATTTAGGGGAGTTTCGTGGTGCTATCTATAGGAATTTCTGTAGGAATTGCTGTAGTAATTTCTGGATAAAAAACTAGGTAATCTGGTGGCTGTCGGAGTGATGGGTTGGAGGCGCGGTGGATGGGGGTCTCATCGGTGTCCACAGACTGAAGAGAACGCTTGGAGAGCGGACGCGTTTTAGGCGATGATGAGGCCGATTTTGCCTCCATGGCTGTGATGTAGTCGTCGATGATGCTGTTGATGTCCTCCATGAACTTCTTGCTCCAGTCAGAGGCCATTGGATCGTCTGATCTCCGGATACCAATCTGTCACAACCCATTTCCCGGTCAACGCGAGAGGGAAGAGGGAGAGCATGACGTGGCGTGGATGACCGGCGGCGGCAGCGAAGAAGGCGGCGCGCAAAGGTCTTGGCGGCGGCGGTGGAGAGCTGAATAGGTAGGGTTCAACCCTCTCCGGGTGAAGTGCTCATCATTTACGTTACGCTTGCCGAGACTATACAAATTATAAATAATTACGTAGGATAACTTTTACCAACACATGGGACTCAGCGACTCACGGCTGCGGTACCACCGCGGCGGCCGCCCGACCACCTTCACGTCGAAGCACCGCCTCCCTCGGCGATGGGGCGCCACGGCCCGAGTTGCTGCGGTCGGGCATCTTCGCCGGTGTCGGACACTTCCCTCGAGTCGGGGAAACGCCCAAGGCATGCAATTGCCTTGAACCTCTCGACACGTCTCTGGGAGTCTTCGCATGCGGCTCGACCCGGGCAACACCGGGAGGACCGGCACCTGCGTCGGATCGCCCCTCGACGTCACCATGGGCGACGCCGCCCAGCATGGGCGGTTGAGGGCGGCCTCCTACTCTTCGATGGTCGTTTCTACCTCCCGCTTCCTCCCCACTGCTGCCGACTGGGCTGGAGGCCTTGCTTCAAGGCGGAGTTCGCGGACGAACTTTCGCTTTGGCGCCTACACGACTGCACCGACGTCGGCTTCCCCGACCGCCATCCTGCTGGGCGGCATGCGGCCTTGGCGGTGGCGCCACCACGTCGGCCCGACTAGGTCGTCTTCCTCGATGGCATGGATCGTCTCTTCCTCACCGTCGACAACGTCCACATCGGCTATGGCGCAGAGGGGCACACATCGCTCTCTCCCCTCCTTGTTCGACGTCGGCTCATTCATGTATGGTATGATCTTGAACTTGGTCGCTACTCCACCTACTCGCCGCGACATCACCATTTGGCGCCTCCTTCCGCTCTTCGTCAACGCTCCACCCAATGAGCGCTTCTTGTTCTTGGAGAGTCCACCCCGTGACATGGTGCATCGGCACCTTGAGGTGGGCGTTCAAAGGGAGCTCTGCCATTGCTCGCCAACGTATTAAAGCATCACAAAGGCGGGGCCGTCGCGTCCACCGGTACATCTACCACGGCTACATTGGGAACCTCCACTACCTCTTGGAGTTTGCTCCACAAATAAGTACCGGAGAACATGATCCTCCCAAACCGGTGCACGGCAAGTTGATATTACAGGTTGAGCCGATCATTCCAGTGCAACCGATCTCCTACTAGGTGTGACCGAATGGACTTTCATCCAGCGAGGACGCGCCCGATCGGAGAAGGGGGAGATGTCATGACCCAAGAAAGGTAGGGTTAAACCCTAATTTTTTCTTGATTGGTTGTCTCACGATAGTTGCCCCCATATTTATATGAGGGGTTTACAATTGCTAACGGGCCAGGCCCATTAATCTTTTTCTAACTCACTTTAATTTAATCTAATAATTATAATAATAAAGCTAGATAATAATTAAATATTCAGCCACTCCGCTTATTCTCGGGCGACTCATTGACCGAAGTCGACAAAAAGGAGTGTTGAGGTGACATATTGCATGTCTAGAGAAATTGCTAGTGAAAAATAATAGTGGATCAACGAGGTGGACACTTTGCATGTCAAGAGAAATATATATAGACAAGTGAGGTTGACAAAGGTAATTTGCGAGGTGCACACTTTACATGTCGAGATAATTAACTTAGTGGGTTTTATTCTTATAGGAGGATTAGATTAGATTAGGTTAGATTAGATTTGGTGGCTTCTCGAAAAAAATAGAATTGGATTTTTTTACGAGGTACTCCTTACCAAAAACAATTGTCATTTTTTACTTAGAAATTTTATTTGACTATTTATCTTATTCAATTTTTTATAAGAATTGGATGGAGAATTGGATCTTACCAAAAACAATTTGACTATTTACTTAGAATTATCTTAGGCTTTTTGGTGTGCAAGGGGATATTTCAATCTATAAAGGAGACCCTTATTAGGAAAATAAATAGGATATGCTTTTAAAAGGTATTCCAATCTATAAGGAAACATTTAGAGAGATTGCTTGAGATACAAGTCCCACTAACCGGGGCTATAAAAGTAAGGGATCTGTAATCTTTCGTGGGCAACAAGCAAATAAAGAAAATTTATCACATTCTCCTCCCTTCCTCTCTCCCACGCCCCCCTCCTCCCTCCTCATTTGCCGCCACAAGCACCACCCACGCACCGCCCATGGGCCGCCCGCCCGTCGCGCCGCCACCCCCTACGCGGTGAAGATCTCTAGATTGGTTTTGGCTAATTAGTGACATCCTTAGGACTAATCTCTCTATGCTAAGTGTATGATTTAGTCGGAGATTGGTCAAGCCAAGGACAAAGCATGGTGGTCATGGTGGATGGGTCGAGATGATCCAATTGTTGATCAAGTGCATGACATGGCGTGTTTCGAGGATCAAAATGGGCTCAAGGCAAAGGTATATCATAGGGTCATTTTGATTTTACACTCAAGGCACCATAGAGGGTGTGAGTGATTATAGGATCGATAAGCCGTACTATAAAGAGGGGAAAACTATCGTACATTTCGGTCCTCATGTGCCTCTAGGTTTAAAATCATTTGCATGCATTCTAACCTAGAGAGCTAACTCCATACTTGATGGAAAATGTTTTCAAAATGCTAACACATGGTGTCGGGTGTTCTTCGACGTGTCGGCAACAAGAATCAAGTGACGGAAGTTGGTTTGGAGCAAAGGCGAAGGAACGACGACGAAACGACGGAATTTCGCAGCTCAGCATAAAGGACCGGACTCAGCGGCCGGAAGTTGGAAAAACCGACCGACGCACCGTGCACGAAGTCCGTCAAAATTCCAATAAGCATGTTTTTCGGTGGTTCGGCCGAGGAGTGACGGACGCGACCCGGCCGGATGCATCCGGCCGCGACCGAAGCACGATCGGACGCTGCGACCGGACGCCGGCCGGCGGCTTCGGTTTGGCGGTCGGTGGGGTTTGTCGGTTGTGACCGGATGTCCTGGCCGCTGATTTGTGCGTGGATTGCACCCCAACGGCCACATTTCGTGGTGTGGGGTATTTATACCCCTTTGGCCGGCCATGGGAGGTCTCTTGGTCATTTTGAATCAATCCTAACACCTCTAGAGCTGAGCACACATCCTCCTCCTCACTCCTTTGCTTGAGAGCATTCATTCTAGTGAGTTGAGGTGATTTAAGTGCACTTTGCTTTGATCTTTGCATCTAGTAGCACTTGGGGATCGTTGTGAGCCGGTGATTTTTTTGTTGCTTTTGGAGAGCACCACTCCTAGCCGGCTTGGTGATTGGTGGAGGCGTTGGCAAGAGAAGGTGTATGTTCTTGGCCACCTCCGGTGATTTGTGAGAGGACCGTGCATCCTCGTCGGAACGACAAATTGCAAGATAATACATTGCTCGTGTCGGTGAGTACCTCTCATTTGCTTTGGGTTCAAGAAGCCTAAAGGCATTTGGCTTGGAGTGAGCTCCACCTTGACCCACACGTGAGAAGGTCGACACAACGGAGACGTAGCTTGACGGGTGCTCAAGTGAACTTCGGGTTAAATCTTCGTGTCTCTCCATTATGATTGTTGTCTCTTGGGTTTCGGATTCATTATTCATATTGTGACAACATTCTCGGTGATTGGATTGACTAGCCTCGACATTGTGGTATATCACCTCTACACACTTGCATTTACATTGATATATATATTATGCTTGTGTGGTTTGTGTAGCCTAGCTAGTTGCTTAGTCTTGATTAGTGTAATCTAGCTTGTTCACCTAGTTGGTAAAGTAGCGACTTAGCAAATTGAGTGAACTAGAGATCATAGCAACTAGAATTGTCAATAGGAGGCTTGACGACAAGTAGAGCTAGAGCAAACGCGTTTATCGCCTTTTGTTATTCTAACAAGTTTGTCTAGTGTTTTGTAGAAAATTTTACTAGGCTATTCACCCCCCCCCTCTAGCCATTTAGGACCTTTCACGCGGCCGCGCCGCCGCACGTCGCCATCGCCACCACCCCCTTCCTCCTCTCCACGATCGTCAATCGGGTGTCAATTCCGGCCCAATCTAGCCGGAGTCTGACAGCTGGTATCCGGAGACCACTACGATCCACTCACCACCATGGATGCCGAGACGATGTTCATGATGTTCAACACACATGGACAATGTTGATCTAAGTATTTGACTTCTCACTCTGGATTTGACTTTGGACTTATCGACTCAATTTTGCCCACAAGGACACTTGATTCAATCTCAGGGATAGCAACTAGCAACACAACAAAAATACCTTTTGGAGCAAACTAAGCTCTACCAGTCAAGGGGAAAAAGTTTATGAGACACTGTCGCATGAAAAAAAACGTCGTGCGACATCGTGTCTCACACTCCTGTAGCAAGGCCAGACGAGTGGTTAGATTTTTTTTCCCACCTGCATCAACGTGATTAGACAAAGTCTCACGGCTAAATTTAAACTGGGGCACCGTCGCATAGAAATTTTGCCACTAGTCCAACTTGTTTTAAAATGAGTGAAATGCACACAGTAGGTATATGGACTTGTTTTGTTATGCCAAATAAGTCCATGGACTTAGAAACTAGCCATCTAGCCTCTCAAACTTGCGAACCCATTCACTTTAGGTCCAGCCCGGTTTTGCATAACATCAGTAGCGATCTTGACGTCGGCGATGACATCAACATTTTTTTAATTTACAAAATTAATATCTTTTTATTCAAAGCTCCAAATATAACAAATAATATATCTATTTTGATCGTCTCGACGAGCTCTTTGCAATGGTGTACTCCGTTTTGTTATTTGAGATAGTTTATTTTATGTAATTAAATATTTCTATAAAACGAAAGTGATATTTTATTCTCACTTGTAATCGATATATTTGTGGTCGCGATTCAGTTCCTGGATATATATATTGCCGTTTTTAGTGTCGATTAAGAAAAAGAAAAGAAAGGTGCATTTGAAATTGATTAAGATTTAAGACCCTAGCTTTACGCCCGTCCAAAAAGTTTTCATTACGTAGAGCAAAGGCCATTTTTCAAGAGTTCCAAAACCTTAGACGACCGCGGTACATGCATGTGAACATGCAAAGAGGCAGCGACAATGCCCATCCGGACGATCGATCGGGCCACCCACACAAGACGCCGCGGCGCCTAGCTCTCCTCTGCGCTTCCGGCCGGCCGATGCATGCATGCATCTGCTAGCTGCACTCAAGCCGCATGCGCGCGATCGATCGTCCGCACAATATAACATACTTAGGATAGCATGTTTTGGCCTAAATATGTATATATTGCGCGGTGCCTAGCTTATATACATATTTAGGATAAAATTTCTATAAAAACAGTAGTAAATTTCAAGCGACAATATATACCCTATATACATTTACGGCAAAAAAAACCGGCAAATATGTATATATCCTGAATCTGAATCACGACCACATATATATCGAGAATAAAATATCACTCGTTTTATAGAAATATTTAATTTTATACTGAAAATAAAACTATCTTAATAACAAAACGGAGTGCACCATTGCAAATAGCTCATCGAGACGATCAAAATTGATATATTAATTTGCTATATTTGGAGCTCCGAATAAAAAGATATTAATTTCAAGCAAATTAAAAAAGTGCGCCGATGTCATTGTTGATGTCAACATCGCCGCAGCGCCATGCAAAACCGGCCGACTTGGGATGAACGGGTTCGCAAGTTCGAAGGACTAGATGTCTTGTTTCTAAGTACATGTACCTATTTGGCACAACAAGATACGCCCTCCGTCCCTAAATAGATGTCATTCTCGCTTCCCGAAAGTCAACGTTTTCAACCGCCAAGAATTATATATTAAAATATATAAATATTTATGCTAAGTAATTAGTATCATTGAAAAGATCTTTACGCCTAGTTTTTAATAAATTTATCCGGAGATATAAATGTTGCACGTATTTTCTACAAAACCTAATCAAAGTTGAGAAAGTTTGGCCGTAAGACGCACCCCAAAACGACTTCTATTTAGGGACGGAGGGAGTAAGTCTATTTACCTGCTATGCATTTCACTCTTTTAAAATTTCACTACCTTCCCATAAAAATCAGTTGGGCCCACCACCCACCGCCACCACACTACCGTTTCGTGTGGGCCCCTGCCTGTCATTAACTCCCGCGCGCAATAAAAGAGCCGAGCGCCGAGCGGCCGTCCTGGCCGGCGGCAGCCGGACGTCGCTGCCCAGCCCACGTCCACCGTGCTACTATCTACCCATGCCCACCTCTGACTCGCGCACGCAGGGCCATTCCTTCGTCCGGGCCCACCGGTCATTGTATAATCCGCGAAGAGTGTAAACTTGCTTGGAAAAGACTGGGGTCAGCGCGGCTGCTAATGGTGCGTCAACACGCGGCGATGGCACCCACTAACAAGCAGGGTCCACATGGCTGCGGGGCTACACGGTCAGTGAAACAAAAGACGCTCGTCGGTGGAGGCCAGGTGGGAGGAGGGGCCCGGCGCGGCACGCGCGAAGAGGAGGGGGCTGCGGGGCCCAGGGCGCTGCTCCTTTGACGCCCCAGGTCGCCGCGTTCCCACCTCGGTCACCCACACGTGCGGGGCGAGCTGCCGCGCCCGTGACTCTCGCTCGAGCGTGTACCCCGGCCGTCGATGGTCGATCGGACGGACACCGCGATCGACAACCAGCGGAACGGGACGGGCTGGTTTCCGTTGCGGCACCGGCCGGGGCGGTGGTTACGCTGATTCGTAGAGTATTTGCTCGTGCCTTTGCTACGCGTACACACTGCGTATAAAGTACTGACGGTGGGGAACGGGAAAACGGCGCGGTGGCACAGCACTAGACTAGGCCGGGCCTGGTGGCCTTGGGCAACGCGATCTTGGCTCACTCATTGCTTCTTTCGGGTTGAATCCTTTGGGGTCGCCATCAGATCTGTGACGGATCTCTGATCGTGACTATTTGTTGGTGCATGCATCATGCGTGTTCTTTATAGTCCGTTTAAGGTCTCAATTGTTGGTAAAGTATAGGTTAGTTTTTGGTGTACTCGTCATTGAGGTATATACATCAATGTTTCGACATTTTCAGTAATTTTGTCAACAGGACTGCCTTTCTTTTGACCCTAGCAATCTAGCACTTCTGTTTTCATCTTGAGTAGCGTACAACTTTAGTTGAAGGATAAATCAATAATGTACTGATAGAAGGTCGCTAATAGCTTAATTCGAAAACAACTATATATGGTCAACCCTAATTAAAGTTGTATTATAGATTGCGTAAGCATATGCCAATGGTACTACCATATAACTATTGAATGGGCCCCACCAGAATTGCTTCTTTATTATCACTAAGTGTACAAATCAAGGTACATTCGTGCATGTTATACTTGTGACCTCTAAATTATTCTAATCCATGTGGGGTCGGATCAGTTGTATTGAACACATCTTGCATGTTTCTTTACAATCCGTCCAGCTGTATTATTATAGTACTGTAATAGATCACAGACCACAGGGAAGCTATACCTAACAACGTGACCACTTAACATATACTAGACAGAATTAATAGCTCAAACTGTTGTTTTACAATTAGGCCAAAACATGCTGGCTCCAATAAGTTTTGCTATTCTTTCTTTTTTTTATATATATAATATGAAGGAGCGAGCAATTTTGTATTGTTATTAAAATTTTGAGGGCCCTCTAGCAAACTAGTCGTGACGGCCTCTCTAGATCATATAAAATCTTATTATCTTATAATGTATATAACCGCTGATTTTTCTCACAAAGCGAAAACAATGCAATGATATATTTTCAATTTAACATGTTTACTACAGTTACACTATAGCCCTATAGTTAAGAGGATTCGATAGGCAATTGGAACGATAGCTGAAAGAAACTTATGCATAACACCTTTTCGAGATTCAATAAATTCACAAACGTGATTCTAAAGTATGCTCATTTTTTTTTTTTCTTTCATGCATGTATTGTCATGGCGTCTAATCATTGCTTTTTTGTGGATCCTTTCTTATTAAAATAATTAATGTTTTATATCTTAATATTTTATAGTAAAAACAAGTAGCACATGCATCTTTGGTCTCCATTGGCGTGTGGTTGAATAATATAGGGACTTAAATTGAATCTTGCAGAGATTAATTAGTAGGGAGTTACAGACTGTTCAAATTGGCCGCCCAAATTTTGGCCGATCTTTGCGAGAGAGAAGTGCTGGCCGGCCGATCTTTGTGAGAGAAAATACTGCCGACCGGGTACCGATAAACCAAGCGAACGAGGCGTTAGTTCACGACTCCTCACGATATAAAGGAATTCAGGATAGCCATGCAATGTCGAAATGACCTATCAATGTGGAATGGAAAATTGGTCACATCATGCAGCTCATATGTTTTCATGTTGTCGTGCGGTCACAATCTAACGAGCACATTCACACTGTACGTTTTTTAACTCCAATAAAAGATACTTAGTAAAACCATATTATACACAATTTGAAATTGAATTTGAACATGTTGCTGTTTCTATGAAGTAAAAAAGCTACAAAGATAGTCACATTAGTGTTAGATTGACATGCTAGCTGATTAACTATAATTCTCCAAAGTAGTTTTCAAGTGTCTCACGGATGACAAGATTTTTGCCATGCTATATAGGTTAATCAAGTAGTATTTAGGATAGATCATTTGTTTTGTTATTTCTTAAACTTTATTGGGATTTTTTATTTTTAACCGCTTTGTATGTGCTAATGAACCAAGGACTATATCTCACTATTATCTTAAAAAGTTGCAAAAGTGTAACCCCTTAGTCAATTTAACAAATGATGACAAATAGAATAATTACCTTGGTTAAGCACATATTTCAAAATTTAAATTTTGTTATCTTTGACCAATATAATTAGTCGAGTTTACTCTTCAAAAAGTGTATTTATTAAATTTGCATGTAGAAGTACTTTGTAACGGTCAATTGTTGTCATAAACTATATACTATAAGAAAAAAAAATAGCTTTCAAAGTATGATACTAATACACCGCTAAGTCAAACCATGCCTTAAATTTTGGTGAAAGGAGGAGTATACATTGGGGGTTTTCTCATAATACTTCACAATGGTCACAAAAATTTTCCTTTTGCAATGGCCCTTCCATATTTTATGTATAATATTTTTAGGGGTCCCGAGATCCCGCATTAAACTCACACTAACCGCTTAACGTTGATAACGTGTGTGTAGATCCATCTTTTGAGTAGACTAGGGGTTTCCTCATAATACTCCACAATGGTCATAAAATGTTTCCTTTTTGCGATTTGGCCCTTCCATATTTTATGTATCATTTTTTAGGGATCCCGAGATCCCCGCCTTGAATTCGCACTAACCGCTTAATGTTGATAACATTTCGTGTAGATCACGTTTTTTGGATATTAGGATAATACCTCACAATGACCATAATTATTTTTTCCTTCTATGATTTGACCGCTCAAAATACATATTTTATGTACCATTTATTAGGGATCCCGAGATCCCTCCTTGAATTCACACTAACCGTTTAAGGTTGTTTCATATATATAGTTAACCTTTTCGTTTTCATGGATTTTTTGTGTGCAAATTGAAGATGTATTCTTTTCATGGACACATATATGTTTATGTAGTAAAAGAAAGGAAAAACAACATCTCGATTGGAATGTGATAATTGAAACAAACATTACCATGCACTATAGAGTAAGGTCATATGAGATAGCACACATTAAGAACACATAAAGTTTTCTTTCTTAGTAATGTTCCACAATAAAATAATCCTTCTTTGCTTTTCAAAACAATCTAAAAATATGTCCCGGTCCATACCCACCGTTTTATACACCGATAACGTCGCTACTCGTATGTGATAGAGGTCTATAGCCCGGCTAGCATATTTTATCTTTTTGATAGGTAGCGTCCGCCAACACATCTTATCTTTGTTCCCGTAGCATCCACGATGCGCAAGAGCGCACAAAAACCGCGCCTTGCAAGCATATCTCACATTTCCACTAGCGTGTCATCATAAGTGAAACCCGACCCGCGAAACGTGACGGTCCAACAACAATGACAAAACAATACCTATATCACCCGATGTTTGTGTGTCGCGCACTGTGGGCGCCTACAATTCATCCTCACTCGATCTCGACCGCCCATTCACCTACATCCCATGCTCATGGTGACGTGGCACCCTTTGGGCCGTGGTCTGTGTACACCTGTTGGGTGCGCCTAGGGGCGGCCCCAGTTGACTGGGTGGGTGGTTCGGTAGTTGGCGCAATGGGAGCGCGCGGCCGCGCGGTGAAAAGAAGCGGGCCGCGAGGGGAGGAGGAACAAAACGACTGGCTGTGCGAACGGGGACGCCTGGTTCCTCTCATTCCCCTTCCACCTCTCTCTCTCTCTCCCCCACTGCTCGCCCTCTCTCTCTCTCTTACGCGCGTGACAACCTCCCTCCACGGGCGCGCGGCGCGGCGTGGGAGCAGCAGCGGCAGGCAGCACCCACCGACTGATCGCCGGTGGGGCGGGGCTGGGGGCGATCTGATGCCGGCGCGGCGGTGATGGCAGCACCGTCCGGCGGTGGGGAGGCGGTGCGGGGAGGGCTCCTCCTCGGCCGCCGCAGCTGCGACACGATCGGGGCCCACGGGGTGGACCAAGGTGAGCAACCCCGGCTCCTGCTCCTTCTCCTCGGGCTCAGGTGTTTGCTGTCTGTGAAGTGTTTGTGCTGTAGCGCGGCTGGCCTCGGTCGGATTGGGCGGAGGAGCCCCGTGGTGGCCGTACATGTTTGGGCGGGTCCGCGGGGAAGCCCTGTTTCACGGCGAGTAGTGCTAGGGAGTCTTGGATCGCTTGCGCGCGCGCGGGGCGCGCAGAACCGGGCAATGCCGAGGCCGCCTGGGTGTCGGTCGCGCGCGCTGCGTTGGAGGGGTTCGGTTAATTATTATATATTGTGTGGCGGTGGTGTTATAACCCTCTCCGTCGGTGGCTGTCCGAGTACACGATTAACTAAGCACCTTTATTTTGGCGTTTAGCCGATTCAAGGAATGGCTTATGTGTGTGGATGTCAAGCGCAGTGTCATGGCTGGAGGATTGATTTGATTGACGCGCTGTATCAGTGCTGGCTATTTACTCTTTCGGACATCGTAATCTTTGCTGTTTTCATGTGTTGTAACTGGGGTATACGATTAGAGGTGTTTTTAGTGAAGGAGGAGCAGCAAGTTCACACTTTTCATGCAGGATAGAGAATGTCACACTTTTCATGCAGGATAGAGAATGTCTCTTAGTGAATTGGGAAACTTCACACTTTCATGTAAGATAAGATACGAAAGGACAATTAGTTGCACTTCCTGTTTACCCAGGCAATGCTGTTTTGTTGTGTTGTACAGCTTGTGTAAGATTTGGCATCAGAGAAGAGACCCACAATTTTATTTGGAAGTGGTCTTCAAGTTGGATGTTAATTGTTTTGCTCATTTGCTGACCTTTCCAGTAAAGGCATGGGGCTGCTGCTGTTTCTTAATTTGTTTGTTCTTGGACGACAGGCACATGGGGTTTTATTGTTTTGAGCCTTTGGAGTTGTTTTTCTGCAATATTGACATTACTAAAATGAAATGCTCCTGCATTTGCTGTAGGTGTGGAATGCTGCCTATTTTACTCTTTCAAACTACCTGATCTTTGCTAGGTTTATAATGTGTGGTGACTAGTGAATACTGATCAGTGGTGGTTTTCATTGAAGAAGGATCATCCTCAGTTGGGGAAGTTCACACTTTTCATGTAGGATAGGGGAGGTCTCTTAGTGAACTGATAACTTCACACTTTACATGTATCATAGGTAAGGACAGATGGTTGCCCTTCCTGTTTACCCAGGCAATGCTTTCCTGGTTGTGCTCATAGTCTCAAGAATTCTGGATCGATCAGGTTGAGGGACAGGGTCGAGGGACATGGGTCAACAATTGAAAAAAGGTGGTAGGGGGTACCTCTGTGAAACGAGAACCAAACATTTGGTGCGTGAATACAATGGTTATGGTTGGGTGTCCCTGGTACAGAGCATAGAGTTGTGGGTCGCGACTGTAGTGGTTTTGGGTCGATGACCCTGGTACAAAGCCTGGAGTCGAGGCCCAGTAAGTTGGATAGGTTATAGTCTGCAACTTGTGCTTCAGCCGTCTCGAAGATGGTTACCGCAATGTAGTTGTGCTTAGAGGATCAATATTTGTTGATTAATTGATGAACATAATTGAATTTTACTGTACTAATCCTGGATTAAAATCTGCATGTCCTTTCTCTGAGTAATAATGAATTCTACAATATTAATATTGCTTAACTACTCATAGTTAATTGCATGACATTTGCCTCCCTTGCATGATGTTTGTTCTGATGGATTCATGACTTCACATCATTTATGAAATGTAGACAGTTTCGCTGGAACACGAAAGATTGTATTAGATGTTGGTTAATGTTTATTGATGCGGCACCTCATCGTTTTTTGCAGTATTGTACCTTCCATTCTTATGCTCTGTTCTTGTAGTTTAAGTATGGTTTATATCTGTTGTGTTTTTATGGGTTGTTTTTTTGAAGGATTAGTTTTTATGGGTTGTATACATGACGAAAATAAGGCTTGTCTTTTGTAATAGTGTAACATAAGCGATTGAGGACATTTTTCTTTGTGGAAAGCACAAAATCTGATCCTTTTTTTTGCTGCAAATTCTGTTGTTTTGTGATGATTTTTTTGGTACATGGTTCTCTTTAAACAATTTAGCCCAAATTTTTTATTGCCTCCTCACATGACATAGTATTCGTTATCTAATGAATTGGGCGGTCATGAAGGTAACAACATTGATTGCCAGGGGTAGCTCCTGTGCTGCATCGAAGAGTTCCTTTTCGACAGGAGAGACTTCCTCTTCAGCCGCTGCAGTTGCCATCATCTAAGGTCTATGTTTTTTTGGGTGTTAAACATTCTGGCGTTGAATTGAGTAATGGATCTTTTTATTGGGTAGAGGATTGCTGTGTATCACCGGTACAGGATTTGGCGATATGTTGTTATGGGGATAGGTTTGGCGATACAATGATTGTCCAAAAAAAAGGATAAGGCGAAACACCGAATATATAAAAGATATGATTAAAACAATTGCATCTGCATGTTCTCATAGAAAGGCTATAAAGGATTGAAGCAATTTCAACATGACATATGAAGGAAGGACCAATGTTATGAAGTAAACGAGCAAGTAGGCAATGGACTGACTGGTTAGTTTTCACCATAGCTAGACCTTGATCTCTTGACCTCCAGCGGTAGCCTATCATATGAAGTCCAAAGTCCCGATGGACACCACCTTGAGATCCAGGTGGCATCACTCACTCACTCACTCACTGGACACGCGCGCTCCCATTGGTGACGCTAGCCCTTGGCTGCATGTGCTCCTGGTGAGGCAGTGACGCTGGCAGTCCCCTGGGGGCCACATGGAAGGGATAGGAGCCAAGATAAGGCATCAGGTGTTTTTGGGTTGAGACTTGAGAATGGATTGGCTAATGCTGTTGGGCTTGATTTGTGAAATTAGGTGGCATTGGGCTCACGTATATCAGGAAGATGTATCGTGCCATATCGAGCTGAATCTGTCAAATTTTTTTGTTTCATTTTCCCGATACGCGCATTGGGCCGTATCATGCTGTATCCGATACTGTTATGGTGTCCTTCGTGGTGTATGGGTAATACATAGGTGGATCATATTGACGAGAAGAGTTTTTGAGCTGGTTGAGATGCAGTCCGGAGATCTTCTGTGCATGGTTGCAGTGGTTCCATTTCAAGTGAAGTGGTTAAAAGCTCAGATTTAGTAGGATTCCTGAAGTTTAATAGGTGTTCACTTTGGTCTATGGCATTTGCATGTTTTGTTTTTTTAAAAAAGTTGTCAATACTAATTTACTTGTAAATTGTTTGGAGATGAAGATTTCTTTTGGTGCATAATACATCTCCTTGGGTGTAATTGAATTTCATGATGAGGCTCACGTGAATTCCTGAATGGCCAAAACTGAAGTGATTTTGATTTTTTTTTTTTCAAAAAATGATACATAGTGTTATGAACTGATTGCGGTTTGATTCGACATAATGGACAACATCCAAGCACATGTCATGTTTACTTAACAAAATTTGTGTGACATGGTGATTGGGTACTTAAACCTTGGATGAAAGGTCAGAAAATGGGTGGGACAGCTGTCTGCTATTCTTGGTACAACTCTGCTGTCTCTTAAAGCCATGACCATAATTTACTTGTGATCTGAGGATGTGGATGATCATGATTAGAATTGAAGATTGAAGTTCAACTGTACTTTGGGTACTTCATTTGTAGAGATTAAGACTTGCACTTTGTACTTCTGGCACAACATTGAGTTTGGCAACATTTAGCCTATGGTCACTTAAAATTATTTCTGTTCAGTTTTCATTCTCTATATATAAATGTTTGCCTGTAGAAATATCTTCCAATATCTTTAGTGGAGTCCAGAAGCCCACATATTTGTAGAGACTGATTCTGTGTTGTTCACGAATGCTACCAACAACTCCAGAAGCCCATTTTACTCTTGTGTTGAAGCTACATAGATTCAGTTTGGCTTTAAAGAGCTGGCGCATGGAATGATACTCAAAAGTTTTAAATAAATAATTCGATAAAAAAGTTCTATATAAATATGGAAAGCAACCTGAGGACTGCAATTTTCATCCAATTATACAGACTTGACTCTTTTCTTGAAAGGTGGCTTGATTCTTGATGGTTCAGTCTGTTTTTGTTATCATTTAAAACTCTGTAAAGCCAACAAATAGGACTTATGTGATTATTTCATGAATAGTTTTGTCCTTTTTTTTTTTCTTTTGGTGGAAATAAAAGCAACCAAATAGCACTTCTGTGTAAAGCACAAAATTTGGTGCCCTTTGTTCTGTTTCACTTGCTCTGTTTCTCTTGCTCTGTGAATTGTATATTACACATGGGAGGGCAAACTGGTTTCTGCATTTCTGCTTTCTCTCCTTATCATCTCAGCATCATATAGCACTTTTCTGGTTTGCTGCACTTTTGAAATGAACAATTACTAATATTGTTATGTTTCAGTCGCAGAGGCGATGTGGCAGATGAATTTAGGAGAAACCATGACCCCCATGGAACTGGGGCCATACCGAGCGTGTTGGTGAGCCAGACTGTAGCTATTACATGAGGACTGGCATGTGCAGGTTTGGCATGACCTGTAAATTTAATCACCCAGCAGACAGAAAAAACTGGTAAAATTCATTCTTCTACCCTTCTTTCAGGCATTACAATATATAATCTTGTGCCTACAAAACATTAATTGTTTTCTTTGTAGCTGCCTTATTTGATTTAGTTTCATATGGTTCTCATTTCTGAGGCATCTAGAATAAGTTCTCAATTCCAATCGTGTATGCTGCATACAGGTGTACTCATGGAGTGCCTGCCTGGAAGTTGCTTTATTGCCCAACTGATCCAAACAAGAAAGAAAAATGTTAGTACTAGGGTAGTTTGAAGTGTTTTGACACTGAGGGTCTATATATACTGTATTTGGAAATCTAACTAACTCGATAGTGTGAAAGCTGCTTGGCTGCTGATTTTAGATTCTCCAGTTATAATTTTGAGTTGAAACTTAGCTTGGCAAGCTTATTTTCATACATATTAATAATTCTAGAATCTCCAACAAAACTTAGCTTGGCGAGCTAATTTCATCTGTGAGAGCTACTGTCGAGTAACATATCATGATTAACTTGTAGGCTGTTAATTTATCGCTCTTTCTTTTGTTGGAACATGCTTCTTTGTCCTACTGCTTATAATTTCTACCCAAACATGTGAATAATGACTTTAGTGGTCTGACTATTAGGCTGTTGCTGCTGCAAGAATGAAGGGAGAATATCCTCAAAGAATTGGGCAGCCTGAATGTCAAGTGAGATTCCTTGCTTCTAGTTTTCCCCCTCTGTTTCTTTAGTCAATGCAAAATATGATTGTTTATTTATATCCACCTGTGCCTCAATGCTCAGGAAGTCCTGCCATGAATTGTTACTTGAGATGTCTAGTTTAAGACTTCAGAATCACTATTTCTGTTTTAAAGACATTTAACTGTCACTGTCCTGTGCTTCAAGCCTTATACAGCTTCATATTGATAGGTCTTCACTGAAGTTCTTCAGTAAGTGAATATATATAACACTAATAGTACCTATGGTCATAGAGTATGTTGTTATAGTTGAGCTTGATATCTGTTAGTATCAATTAATTTCATGCTGTTTCTTGGGGTTGCATAAGGCTTTATTGTGCTTTTCAATGCATTTATCATTTATCATTCTATTTTGGTCCATGCAGGAGTACAGTTGTAACCTTTTAAATGAGGTCACATAACATTCTCTTGATTGAAATTCTGACTCACATTGATAGCTTTACATGGCTCTTTAGTGATTTTTCATTTTAAATCCAAGTGTCAGTTGATTTAGGTTAATAAAATTAAATTAAATTGTGCATGCCCATGTTAGAACTATATTTTGCTTGTCTGAATGACTTGAAATTTTGTAGTTAACTTGCTCATACATTTTTTTCTCCTTTTCCTTTCTGTGTGAGCATATCATTCTTTTTTTTTTTTTTTGGAAATATGTGGTTACATTATTGGTGAATTTGCATTTTTATTGTTTTCATATCCCCCTTTTTAGTACTATCTGAAGACTGGCACGTGCAAGTTTGGAGCAACTTGCAAGTTTCACCATCCCCCTAGAAAAGGCTGCAATGGCAACTCGAGTTCAGTTGAATGAACTGGGCTACCCACTCCGCCCGGTTTGTTCTGAATTTCTATTACGATTCACAATGTTTCATGATATGGATGCATAGTGTGCCGCCACATTTCTATGCAACTTTTCTGCAAGATTTGTGTCGTTTACTTGAATTTATTACTGCAGAATGAAAAGGAGTGTGCATATTATTTGAGAACAGGGCAGTGCAAGTTTGGAAGCACATGCAAGTTTCACCATCCACAACCATCCACCATGATGGTTGCTGTACGTGGCTCTGTTTATTCACCTGGACAGTCTGCAACTTCCCCTGGCCAGCACACTTACCAAGGGGCTGTAACTAGCTGGCCCTTGTCAAGATCTGCTTCTTTCATTGCAAGTCCAAGGTGGCCAGGTCATTCAAGTTATGCACAAGTGATTGTTCCTCCTGGGCTTGTTCAGGTCCCAGGGTGGAGTCCTTATACTGTATGTTCCCTGACCTCTGTTTTACTTTTTACATAACCTAACAAGTTCATATTCCATCGCCTTATTACATGGCACTTACCCACTTGTTTACCAAGAATGCTGCGAAAGCTTGCAACCTTATTTGTAGTTAAAAAACTTCGATTACATGTTACCTATACTGAACCGATTTTAACAAGGCATAAGTCTGACCGGTGTCAGTCCCTCTATCGCTCAATTAACCCAAGACCTTTGGCTACAGTTTTCTTTGTTTTTGTTGGTTCCTTTTATCATCCTTTATTTAGCTATGAAAATAGGGGTAGTTTTGTTTATCCATTAGCTATGAAAATTCTTGTGTTCCCATTAACTGTTTGATGGTTCTTAATATGTGTGAAAATTCCAGGATTACTATTCATTATCTGAAGGTTTAATTTTTTTTGAGGCCAACCTGATTTGGCATGGAGTCGGCATAAATTTGGCTACTGTTTTTTACACTTCTACACAATAAAAGCACAACTTCCTTTCCTTTCTCTCCTTAATTCATGAACTTGAAGCATGTGCAGCTGATCAACAGTATCTAATGGGCTTACTAATATCATGTCCTCTCTTTGATGCATGGTGCGCAAGCACAAATTCTGGTGTTGATGACCAGACTAAAAAAGGTCTCAATTCCATCATCATTCTGGGAGCTTGGTCCATTTGGAATCACCACAATCGTTGTGTTTTTGATGGGAAATAACTGATTCTAAATAGTGTTCTGGATTGGGTTAAAGATGATGTTCTTCTTTGGAGTTTGGCCGAAGCTCGGGGAATATCCAATTTCCTTGCTATAGAGCCAGCCAATGCGCAAGTGTGTGTGAGAGAGGGATACACCTGTGTGTTTATGTGTGTGGCTGTATGGGGTTTCTAAACTCACTCCTTTACTCTTAATATGATGATACACAGGTCTCCTGCATGTTCGAGAAAAAAAAACAATCATGTTCTTTCAAAATTTGGCCCCTAAGTACCATCACATCACTGAACTATGAATACTAATGCCATCAACATATCCTCCTAATCAGCAAACATCACATTAGTTAGAACATGCATCTCTTGTGTAGGCTTGCTTGTGATCATAATTTCTGAGGTAGTATTACCCTGACTGTTACCTAATATTTTCGTCATGTTATGTGTTATGTACTTATATTATTCATTTCATTTGACCTTGAGCACTTGTGGTGATTATGGTGCTCTACTTTTATCCTAACGATAATTGAAAAAACCTAACTGCACTCTTGTATTGATCCATGCATAGATTGTTTTAGTATTACTGATAAAAGTTCACCTATTTGGACACTAGAATGAGGCATAAAAATGTTACCATGATGTGCAGAGTCAAATTTTATCATGATTTCAAAGCTGTAAATAATAGTCATGTACTTTATGTTATTCTCTGCCTTTGATGATATTGCGGGGTAGGTATCCAGGGTTGACTAGTTGAGCACCCATGTTAGGTGTCATTATTGTGATGTTCATTTCTAGAACACAAATCACATCTTAATCTAGATATATTCCATGTTGAAAAACTAATCCATCAGGAAAAAAAAAAAGCAAAAAAGAAAAAAACTAATCCAGAGGGATCCTTAAATCATGGTAGATACCTAAATTCTGTAATGCCTTTTCATGGCTATTTTGTTATAAAACTTAGCATCTTGATAAGGATCATTGTCTTTTTTGTGTGAAATTTTTGTTTATTTTTTTTCTCATGTTCATGCTGATCTGCCTGCCAAGAGTAATGAGCTCAGAGCTTTCACTTGGAATATGAATTATTTAGAAGTCTTATTGAAATTTACTGGCTGCTCTTGAATCATTTTTGTAGTTTCCATGTAGTTTATGTCATTTTTTTTTCAAATTTGTAGGCGCAGATTGGTTCTTCATCCCCGGATGATCAACAACGGACACCCGGAGCTGCACAATACTATACTGGCTCACGCCAGAGTGGAACAGCTGGCATAGGCGATCAAGGAATGTTTTCATCCTACCAAGCAGGTTCTGTTCCCGTTGGACTTTATGCAGTACAGAGGGAGAATGTATTTCCAGAGAGACCTGACCAACCTGAATGTCAGTTCTATATGAAGACCGGAGACTGTAAGTTTGGTGCTGTATGCAAGTTCCATCATCCCAGGGAGCGAATAATTCCTACTCCCAATTGTGCACTGAGTCCATTAGGCCTACCTTTGCGCCCGGTACGAGTATACATGTCTTTAAATATGCTCTCTCTCAGATGTGCATTGCAATTTTTTTGGGGTAGATTTGTTTGATTATCTTAGCTTTGTCTTTTTAATCTAACTAAAGCATATTGCTACTTGGGTTAAGGAAGGCTCGTGAGAGTATTACATGGCAATGGTTATCCAAAAGATCTATAAGATATTCTAGTAACCTTAGGAAGAATGGAAGAACAATGCTCCCTTAGTGGAGATAGCTATATATAGAGAGAGCCTCATGGGCCATGTCGACATATAGTAGATGTACACTTAACAACACCTTTCAAACTCAAGGTGGACATGGAGGATTTGAAGTATTGAGTTTGATCAAGTGAAGCCGCCGCTTCTCTAGTCTGTGCTTTAGTGAAAAGATCGACCAACTGCAACCCTGAGGGCACAAACTGAAGAGGAATTGTTTTTTTCATGACAATGAGATGGAGTAAAGAAGCTTGACACCGACATGCTTTGTTAATTCACGCTCACAGAAAAAGAGGAAATACCAAAAATCGGCCAATGACCATTGAAGCCATACAATCTTTTAGTAGTAGTTGCAAGTGCTCAAAGTTCTACCTCTACACTACAACAAGGTATCCAGAGTACTAGAGTAGGGTCTGAGTAAGCATGTAGCTGAAGCAGACTGTCACAAGCATAGAATAAACTTTGAGTATAAGTATCGCAGTGTGCTGTTGGTGGCAAACTCGGAGTCCACCGTGGTGTCAGCGCCAGCGGCGACCATCTCCTAGCCGTTGCCTGTCAGGTGCCCTCCCTTCTTGGTGCGACGCAGACCGGTGACCACCTTGCTGCATTCTTGGTGCTGTGCAGCCAGGGCAGGCGCACCTCCGTTTTTCTTGGCGCGATGAGTGCTGACTGTTGTGCCTAGCTCACCCAATCAGATGCGGTTGAGCGTGAGCTTTTAGCTAGACGGGTTGGATGTGGAGAGCAGGTGCTGTCAGCCGCTGAGGTGTTGTCTATTTGTGGCGTCAGCCCATTTGCAGCACGTGAGACAGGCAGTGGCGGATCGCACCGAAAACAAACAGAAGTGGGATCGTGGGTGGATTAGATTAGATGAGTCTAACCCTAACGTCCTACCTCTCATCCTTGGTTGTGATAACATGTCACTAACCTTAGAAAGAGTGGAAGAACGATGCTCCGTCAGTGGAGATAACTATATATAGAGAGAGAGAGCCTCATGGGCCTGCAGTAGGTGTACACTTGTCAATTCTTTGGTGTACAATTCAATTGCTTAAGAGGTGTTTGCAGAAATTGTAATCCAGGGGTATCATTTCCCAATAGTTATATCTCCTGGTTATCTTTATCTTTAGAGGAACTAGTGACTGCTAAACAGAATTCTTGCCTGGCCTTAAATTTTAGGATCGGTATGGTATTAATTTCATACAGCATTTGCTATTTTTTTGATGATTCTTGGTCAATTCATTGCTTTTGATGGCTCACTTCCTTGATCTGGCTGCAGTTTGCTTGATAATTTTTGTTTATTCTCTGTTCTGTTTCACTCATGACATGCACAACTATTATCAACAAGATCCACTTTTGTCACATTATTTTACTATCTTGTAACTACATGCTTGAGGAGCAGTATCTTGGGTTATCACTGGATACCTTGCCATGGATTGTATTGTAATGTATACCGTCACTTATCCTTTTCCTTTTTTTTATTGTTGATATTGTACTTATAATTTATTAGATTTGGTTACCCAGACTATGAACCTTAAAATTATTGCCAAGGTTGATATCATGCAATACTTGACACTGGTGATATAATGCAAACATGTCATACATGTTGCTTAAACATCCGTTTTTTTTTCTGCTTACAGGGAGAACCAATATGCAGTTTCTATAATCGCTATGGCATGTGCAAGTTTGGTCCAAATTGCAAATTCGATCATCCAATGGGAAGCGCTATGTATGGCCATGCTTCATCACCAACTAGTGAGGCCCCAACTTCTCGCCGTATGCTGGCACATGTACCATCGCATCCAGAAGTATCACCTGACAGTGGTTCGGGAAGGTCTAGGAGGATCACCCATTCTGATTCCCAGCAAATACCCTCTGTTGAAAGGAGCACTGAGAGAGAGGCGTCCTAAGCCATCCTCGGTGTCTTGTTCATGCTGCCTCCCATTCTTGACTGGAGTAATTATCTGCGACAACATTTGAGGATCCGAAGCTGTACAGGTCTTTTGCCTCACCTTTGAGCTTTACATACCGGAGCTTGCTTCAACATGTATTGCATTCAGGCAGGAAAAAGTTCTTGCCTGTTCGGGATTGCTCATTTGCCCCCATTGAAAACGGGAACAAAGCTACCTTATTTATACATATGTATGGAACCAACTCACCTCTGGACATTCAAACCCATTTGAGTAATGTGCCCTGGTCCCGGTGTTGTAGTTATAGAGCTGTGTTTCGATGGACAAAGCTTTTGCAGAAACTGACTGGGGATGCGCAAGCATAACCTCTTTTGTTAATTATCATCTCGTTTTTTCTTAGCATTTCTCTTTTTTCATAAGGGCAACCCTGCACTCTGAAAGTGTGCGTGTTAGAGATTGGGAAATAATAGGTTGCCATCATATGCTCTGTATTTACCCACCATATTTAAACTCGGTTACTTGAGACTTGAGTCATTTTACCTTCGTGGTTCTGGCTTAGTCGGTCAATTTGCCTGGAATTTTTTATTCTACATTCTGTGCAAGCTGCCCTTGGTGCTTATCTGCGATTAAAATGCAAGATGACATGATGCTAATGATAGAGTGGTGGTAGAGTTATGATTCTGGACCAGTGGGAACATAATATTGAGCGAAGTTCACACCCATTTCTACCAGAAGCAAACAGACACGGTTAGACACTGCACTGACCACTGGGTGCCCCTCCGCTGTTGCTGCTTCCTGCGCTGCGCCAGCGCTTCTTTTTTGGGGATGTCTGCTCATTTGCCCCTCTTTCTACTTGGTGAGATTGCCCCTGTTTTTCAAACCTGAAGCAACGGCATGCCTCTACGCTATCTATGGTCGGCTGTAGCGTGAATCATTGCCCCGTTTTTAAAAATAAATTTGCAAATATTGACTTTGTTATGACTATTTGGACTGCACTATTATCAAATTCTGAGTGGATTTAAATTATAGTTGCCATTTGAGTTAATTTTAATAGCATTTCGTTTGAATTTTACTAGGATTTGACAACATTTGATAACAATGCAGTCCAAGTAGTCATAATAGATCCATATTTTGAGGAAGACTATCCTATAGTTCAGTATGCAGATGATACATTAATGTTTGTCCAGGCTGACAGTGGACAATTAGTCTTCCTCAAAAACCTGCTGCAAGAATTCTCAGCTACAACTGGCCTCAAGATAAATTATAGGAAATCAAACATTTATTCCATTAATGCCAGCCCAGGAGACATGTCAGACCTTGCTAATGCCTTTGGCTGTGAAATTAGCACAATGCCTTTCACCTATCTAGGTTTACCAATGGATAATACCAAGCCAAGATTTGATGATCTCACCCCACTGATGGATAGAGTGGAAAGGAAATTGTCAGCTTCCTCTAACTGGCTCTCGTATAGTGGAAGACTGCAGCTGATTAACTCTGCCATAACTCCCATCACCACATATGTCATGTGCTCCATCAAAATGCCAGCTGGGGCCATTGAATTCATTGATAGAGGACGCAAGCAATGCCTCTGGAGAGGAAATTCAGATAAGAAGAAGGGTGGAAATCTAGTGGATTGGGAGACTGTACAACTACCCAAAGAGAAAGGAGGTTTAGGCATCATCAACTTGAGGCTACAAAATGATGCTCTTCTAATGAAACAACTCAGTAAATTCTATAACAAGGAAGATATTTCGTGGGTCCGTATGATTTGGAATAGATATTACACTAGTAAAGTCCCACACCAATGCAGAGAAGTGGGATCTTTCTGGTGGAAAGACATCATGAGACTGAATGTTCTTTCAGAAACATTGCCAAATGTGAAAATGGCAACGGGAAACAGTAAGTTTTTGGGTTGACCGTTGGACTGATAATATTTTAACCTATGAGTATCCAAGGCTGGCCTCTTTTGCAAGATCTGAGGATGCATCAGTGGCAAAAATAATGGAGGCAGAAGATTTGGATAGTATCTTCATACTACCACTCTCAGATGAGGCAATGGAGGAGCTTGATATTCTGTAACAGCACCTCCAGTCTCTAAACTATGCCAATGACTCCTTGGATAGATGGATTCCTTCCTGGGGAGGAAAATACACTCCACGCAAATTCTATAAGCATGTCTTCAGCAGTCTAGAGGCAAATGCAGTCTTCAAGATCATTTGGAAGTCTAGGTGTATCCCTAGAATCAAATTCTTTGCATGGCTCATCATGGTGGATAGGTTGAACACCAAAGACATGCCCCAGAGACGACACATCCATATATAAGGAACCCACGACTGCATCATGTGCCCTGACATCACACTCGAAACATCTCAGCACCTGTTCTTCGACTGTACCTTTGCACAAGCTTGCTGGCAGAAAATTGGCATCAGTTGGGATATGAACCTTGGCATTTGTGACAGATTCAAACAAGCCCGTCAAACTCATAACATACCTGCCTTCACTGAAGTTGCCCTCACAGCAGCTTGGGAGTTTTGGAAACTTAGAAATGATAAAGTCTTCCAGAGAAGAGATCCTAGCATCACCCTTTGGTTTTCAAATTTCAAATCCCAATGCCTATTACAGTCGGTTAGGTTCAATGCTGACCTAAGGTCATCCTTTTGTGTTTGGTTAGATGCATTCAGTTAAACTTTGTAAGCTCCTTCTGTACCCTAAACTTTTTATTTAATTAATGAAAACCTACTGTGGTGATCTCCCCCACAGTCTTTTTGCATCAAAAAATATATCCATATTTGCAAATTCATTTTAAAAAATAGGGGCAACGATGTAAGGGCAAAACTGTCTTTTTAGTCTTTGACTTAACACCGTTACAAACCGTACATGGAGTAGGGGAATGTCATTGTGTCTTGCAAAGTGGGAAAACGGGAGATAAATGAGCCGTTAGAGTTCACAATAGGGCATCCATGCAACTACGCCATGCCAATACACGGAGTAGGGGCATGTCATTGCTTCATGTTTGAAAACAGGGACATTCTTGCAAAGTGGGAAAAGGGAGATAAATGAGGTGTTAGAGTTCAAACTATGCCCTACCATCCAACCACTGTCCCACCAACGGCAGATGGCTGTTGTTGCTCACTTCACTGCCCTGTCATCCAACCACTACCTCACCAACCTTAACTATGCCCTATCACAGCAACAACAACGAAGCTAGAGAAATTTAGAAACAAAATATGTACTTACATTATGGTGTATAGACTTGTGTTATGAGAGTGTATATGTAGTGAAATTTTAATTATAATCAATACCGCCCTCAGCCACCACCAATGGCCCTATACCGTCGACCACCTGTAAAGGAAAGGAAGTCCGGTCAATGACTGCCTGCCCACATGTACGCTTTAGAAGAATTGTTAGGTAATATTATGTCAAGATGAGATTAGCTCCTAGCTACTGTATCCTTTGTTCGCACACTCATAAGACACTTTGCTCCTTTGATCACTTTTAGAGCAACTCCAATAGAGTTATTTCACATCCTGTAAGCATGGCCATGAAAAGAGGACAGACCAATATGGCATGAAGTGCAAAGAAGGGTGGTAGATTGTTTTCTCACCACTAAAAATGCTCAAACTAAGACTTTCACTATGGTTTTTTTTCTAGCTTTAGGGGAGGGGGCATGGCCCACTATAGTTATATCCCACCAAAACGATAGTTATGTACAACCTTGTCCTTATCATGCTCCTTCACATTTTTTTAGTTGCTATACAATGAAGTTTGTGAAGTAGAGTTGGTGAATGGGTTTCAAACAGACATTATAGCTACTATTTAATATTGAGATGTGGCACAAATACGAAAACAATAATTATAAAAAGGATGATCATTATATACTTGCGCATCTCATAAAATTGACGCCTATAAAAACAAAAAAAGCGCATTGTATTCTCTCTAGCTCTACATCGCCCCACGGCCCCACCCAGCCAAACCGACCTGCGTGCACCAAGTTGCAATCCATGCCGAGGCAGCAGAGAGCACCGCAGCCATCTGCCCCCATTCCAATCCATTCCGACGGCCGGCCGCTACGTAATAATGCAATTGCATACGTGCCAAGCTACTGTAGGATTAATGGCCAACGCTGGCGCGCCAACCATCTATCCGTCCGCGTCCCGATCTACACGGTACACGGAAGCGTGCAGATCTTCTCTAATGAAGCTGTTGCGCTGGCTGAATCGATGTGCAGCAGCAGTACACACGCACACGCACGGTCACGGTGCCCGGCCTCATCTACAGTAAAAATGCCGTTCTTATCTGCGAAAAACAAATGGGCATTTTAGAAAATATAATTAACAAATTTCTTTTTCGTTCTCCCACAGATGGCCAAATTTATGCCGGCACTTAGCTTCAGGTAAATTTGTTTTTTTCTTCTCCCACAGATGGCCAAATTTATCTGATATTGATGGCTTGAAGGTCATTGGTTTCTGATTTTAGAGTTAGATGTCAAAAGTATATTTATTCCAAATTATTAACTCCTGTGGAAATAAAAAATTATTGTCTTTAACAAGCGAGCACAAAAGTTATGCCTATTTCATTGATTGAGAACTACTACAAGACAGTAATGTCCCTACAAAATAAACGACTAAGTCTATGTAGGACTCGCTTAAAAAACATTACAAAACTTAATTTCATGACCTAATATCTTGCTAGCATTTTAATGCATCTCTAGATAGCAGTCTTCTCAAATTCAGTAGCTCATGACATTGCTAATTTTGCCTCGTCTTCTCATTTAGATCGTACTTGGTTGTATGAAAAATCCGAATGTATTCTCCCAAGAGTCCATCGCATTTGTAATGCTACAATTTGAGTTGATTTAATATAAGCTCTTGATTCTTCTCAAAAAAAAAAAAAAAGAGAGAGCAATCTTCTAATACGATCTTGTTCCCATAAAAATATCATAGGTGAAGAGATCTGATTTTTCCCTTAATCTTATCAAACGCATAGATTCTCTGAATATCCCTTCCATCTTCTTCTTATATAAAGGGAGAGTTGTATCTTCCTTTTTCTTACTCTACACAATGTTGTGAGCCATGCCCATCACCTCCATCCAAGCCGGACCATGTCCCTCCATCGTCGTTCGGAGAAGTGGGCGGCTAGAGAAGTCAAGCGTGGTGGGCGGTGGATGAGCCCATACCGAGTGCACTTGCAAAGGCGAGGGATGTGGTTGGGTCCCATCAGCGATATCATCAACATGTCGTCACATCGCTTAACCGACTATGGGTTGGGTGGTTGATGAGCCCATCCTCCGTGTGCCACCCTCTACCACCACATATTTGGTCTGCAAACTACTAGGCCACTACGGCCACGTCCTACACATTTCTCCCATTGTGAATCTTGGGGCATTCTACCTTCTATGTGCATTTTGCACTCCACGCTACTCTCAATCCAAGCCACCATGGAAAAAAACAAGAAAAATAAATAAATTGGTATCTAACATGTGGATCTTTGTATTCGAGTCCAATGGTAAGGTTGTCAAGTGGAACCCTCTACTCACTGGGGTTTTGAACCCTCATTTTGACAACCTTTACTAGATTTTTTTTTTTCAACCCACACATGTGGGGCTGTGTAGATCCAAAATGCAAACTTTCAAAAACTATTACATAGAATGTTGCGGCACATATATGGAGTACTAAATTTATACAAAATTAAAAACTAATTACATAGTTAGCTTGCAAATCGCGAGACGAATCTAACGAGTCTAATTAGACCGTGATTAGACACTAAACTGCTACGGTAACACATGCTCTAATGACATATTAATTAGGCTTAATAAACTCGTCTCATCACTTACAAAATGAAATCTATAATTTATTTTATATTTTTTTTTTAAACGAACCTGCGGGAGAGCTGCCGCTATATTAAAAGAAGGAGACGCCGGAAGGCGCAAGATACAAACGAAACAACAAAGAAAAGAAAAGAAAAAACACCTAAACAACTATAACTCACCCCCCGGTTGGATTGGGACATCAACGCTGGTTACCGCGACAACGGCCAACATGGCCAAAACTCTAACCAAACACGCACAAACAGCGGAGGAGACAAAAACTGCGGCACCACCCACCAAACCGCACGCAAGTAGTTGTCAACCACCGACGGCGGTCCAAATGCCAAAGAAAAACAAAGGGGCGGACACCACCACACCGAAAGGCCTCCGCTATGTAGGACCCTTCGCCGCCAGAGCCGCCGCAACTTGGCCGCCATCCGACGGAATGAAAGCACCGAGACCGAGCCTCCACAACACGCGGGGACCTCGCCGCATCCGGGCCGTTGTACTCTCTCTTGTGTGCGGGGGCCTCCTTGCCACGCCCGCCACAACGCCATGCTCCGCCTCGTTTCAAAGGTTGCCGCCGAGACAACGGGCAAAAGCTGCCCCACCCACGATGAACGCCCCGAAGCAACGGACCGCCGCCGGGTCGACGTTCCCTCGTAGCATCGCCACAAGCAAAGGTTGCCACCGCCGAGCGAGAAGACCCGGGTTGTCGCTGCGCCATCTTCCGGCGTAGTACCACACCGGGTGGTTCCAGCCATGCTTCGAAAGACCCGCCGCAATCCGCCGGCAAGCCGGCCGTCCCGCCGTTACCGCAAGCGCCGCCCAAAAAGACGCGAGCCCCCGCACGAACGGGCTCTTGCAGAAGCAATGCCAGCCGCCCTGATCCGGCGCAGCGGCCAACGACAAAGAGAGATGACCCCGCCCACCAACAAGAAAGGAGCCTCCCTGGCCGAGAGGCCGGCACCCATGAATCTAGTCACACGGGCGGAGAAGCCGACACCGGCGAAGCCGTCAAGGATAGTGGCCCGCCAAATTAAAGCGAGTGCGGTCTCTCGAGACGACGCCTCCAGGAGGGGACGACGCCAATGGCGCCATTGCCGCTCGTCCAAATGGACGGGGTTTTCACCCGAGACCTCGGTAGGGTCAGTCGCTCCATCATGGCGCCCCCCAACGGGGATTGCGGCGCTCAAGACGCCGCCGCCATGCCGCCGCGTGAGCTGGTGAAAAGCTTTCGCTTGGAGCATGAAGTCCCCGCTGCACACACATGGCAAGGCACGCCGGACCGCCGCCGCAACCGCCCATCAAGCGCAAATGTGTCTTTGGAATATGTGTCTTTGGAATATCGATATGACACTTTACAGCACTAATTTACAACATAACACAGTCGTGGTGTGAGTGTGGAGTGCATAGATTTTGTACGTCTAAGTTGTACTCGATAAAAAAAATTGTTCCAATAATCTTTTTTTTTTTCTTTCCTTGCACACCGTGAGACATGGCCATTACATCTGTCCAAGCTTCGGACCATGTCCTGAATCGTCTTTTTCGAACAAGCCGGCGGCCAGAGAAGAGAAGTCGAGCGTGGACGAGCCGGTGGATGAGCGCATAGTTGAAGCTGAGTGCCTTGACGTGGAAATGAAACCGGACAGAGTGTCACGTCCCCAAACGTTTCTCTCATGGTCCATTCCCAACCTTGTGGATCAGTGGATGAAGTTGTACCGGTTACTTGAGATGCTCTCACAGCACCGCTGTACGTACCTCCACTGCAGGTGTGCAGCGGTGCACTGCATCATCGCATCGCATCGCATCCTGGGTTGCTGCAGCCTCTGCTCTGGCCGACGCGAATAAATGCGACGCCTCACCACAAAACTCCCTCTTCCTATGCAGTCTGCACACCCTGCCACAAAGATGGCTTCTTGTTCCTCATCGCCACGGCCACCCATCCCTGAGCTCCTCCTGCTCCTCTTCCTCCTCCATTTCTCCTCCATCCTCGCCGCATCAGCTTCTCCAGCCTCCTCGCAGCAGGTACAGCTCCCTCTCTCTCGCTCGCGCCTGTGTGTGTGTGTGGACTGGTTGGCAACACTTCGTACCAACCAACGTTTCTTTGTTTCCCCTTCCTGTAGGCTGGTATAGGCGGCGGCGGCGGCAATGTGACGGAGGAGACGGCGGCGTGGACGCCGCGGCTGAGGAAGACGTTCTTGGAGGTCGGCGGCGTCGGCATCGAGCACTGGCGCGGGCGGCGGCTGGTGGGGCGGTTCCAAGTGTGCGCGGTGTGCACCTGCTGCGGTGGCCCGCACGGGATGTGCATGCCGGCGCCCTGCTGCTACGCCATCAACTGCAACATCCCCAACCGCCCCTTCGGCGTCTGCTCCTTCACCCCGCGCACCTGCAACTGCTTCAACTGCCACCTCTAGCTCTTGCTCTACCTCTAGCCTAGCCTCCTCGGATGCAGCCAAGGTGTGTGGCGCCTGGCTGGATCCATGTTCTTGATTGTTTGTCGTTTTGATTGAGTTGGCCGGTTGCCGATGCAAGGTATTCGTGGTGACAGACAGATTCGTTAATTTGGGGACCGATTGGAAGAGTTCATCGCATAATACTAGTACTGTTAGTAGAATGTATACATTGTAGCCATGACTCGATAGTACTTAGTAAGTAGCAGTATGGTGATGGTTGGATTAATTCAGCATTTCTGCTCTTGCTTGCTTAATTGGTGCTCTTCAAAAAAAACTCAAATTGTGGATATAATCGAGTCCTAGTATCTTTCTTTTCACTATGTTACTTGTACTGTCTCCGTCCCTTTTTTAGATGTTACTATGGGGTGCGTCTTAGTCAAACTTTTTCATCTTTGACTGCGTTTGTAGAAAATATGTGCAACATTTATATCTCTAAATAAATTTATTAAAAAACTAGACTTAAAAGATCTTTCGATGATACTAATTACTTTGTATAAATATTTATATATTTTAATGTATAATTGCTTAGGTAGTTTGAAAACGTTGACTTTTCTAGGCGAGAATGATATATCTATTTTGGGACGGAGGGAGTATTGTTTTGCCACATCCTAACAGTCATGAGTCGTCATGACCTTTGTTCTTGGATTTTGTCAGTGGTGTGCTAATTTCCAGTGGACTGAAAACGATCAGTGACCCAAAAAAAAAAAAGACAATTCTGAATTACAATCCACAAATACCATTTCTACTACAAGCTTTCTGTGGCCATGGTTTTGATTGTTTGGGTTGTAGTACATTACTGCTGACACAGTGGAGAACATAAATATACCCTCAAGTTGGTGGGCAGTTCTAGTTTCATGATTTTTTTTTTTTCTCCATCGCAATTAATGGGGATTTCCTCAATTTGGCAGTGGGATTTGATAAAATTATTCAGGTATTCTAATTGGCATTACTGTTAAGATTTTTATGCAAGAAAAACTTTCAGGACAATCAACACGAATGTTAATGGTCCACTAACAGCTAGCAGCCTATTCAAGTAACCACTAATGCGCCTTTACTGGAAAAAGAACAAATGAAAAGCTAGCACTAAATCAATAAAAACAAATGAAATCCGATATCATAAAAAAATGTTCGCCTATCTGTAATGTTTGCATCAAGTGTCCCCCTACTCATGCTGTCCTTAAATTCTTGTACCTACAAGCCTGATCTCTTCTTCAATGAAAGTCAATGGCGTGATTGCTCGTTGCCTGTTTTACTTTTTACACCACTTGTTTTCGTGGGGGTGTTTAGTTGGTGAAATATTTTGGGTTAAATTTCTTGTAAGACTTTTCGTTTGTATTTGGTAATTATTGTCCTATTATAAACTAACTAGGTTCAAAAAGATTTGTCTCGTACTTTTTTAGCCAAACTATGTAATTAATTATTTTATTTAACTATATTTAGTACTTCATGCATGCGTTAAAAGATTCGATGTGACGGGAATCAGAAGCACTTTTGGGTGCTTGCATGGGAAGTGAACACACCTGCCTTTGTTGACGATACGTTCATGCTTTCATGGCACTGTCGTTGACACACCACGTCCTCTATCACTCAGTAACTATCGTGTCCTCACCTAAATATATTCAATTCTATGGGCACTTTCCTTGAATGCAGGACTCTATCATGTAGTCTAAGCTCATTTATTACCTTCATATTTATTGCATTTTGATGATATGGCGCTGATGTGGCAGCATATTTATGAGAAAAAATGAAGACTCTAAGTCTTATTTAGACTCCAAGTCCATAATACCCGAAGTTAATAAATGGTCTTAGACTCTATGATAGAGTCTGATTATGAGTGCCACCTCATAATCGAGACTCTATCATAAAGTCTAAGCTTATTTATTACCCTCATATTTGTTGTAATTTGCTAATGTGACCTGATGCGGCAAAAGATATTTATATAAGAGAGAGGGAGAAAATAGAAGACTCCAAGTCTTATTTGGATTCTAAGTCCACGGTACCTAAGATAATAAATAGTTTTAGGGCACTCACAATCAATGGACTCTACCATAGAGTCTAAAACTATTGTGAGTGCTCTTAGACTTTACTAAGAGTCTGTATTGTGAGTGACCTAACTACATATATAAAAAAAATAAATTATAGAATAAAAAGTAATACATTAAATTCTACAATCAATCTTGGTCAACGAGAGCACTCATATCAAGTCAAATACTTGAACAATGAACAAGTTCCACCAGGGTTGACTATGGTTTCTACAACAAATATGATATTTAAATGGAAAGAACTTACACTATCCATATACTCCATCTGTACCTTTGATCCGTCTTCTCACATCCCGAGAGGTCAAGCGACTTTAACTAAATATATGTAAAAAAATTAATATTTATATTACATAATTAGGATCATTATTATATAGACTATTGGATTTATTTTCAAAATAAATTTATTCAAAGATATAAATTTACTAAAAAAATTTACAAACTTAATCAAACTTGATACGGTTCCCACGGTGATAGTATACGATTTTTTATGACTTATTAATGGTTATAAAGTTTTGTTTGTGCCAAAACATTAGGATGAAGTTTTTTAGAAGAAGTTAAGGATGGAGTTCTGTACGTCGTGTTTCATAGATCTTCACCCGGTTCTAGCTCTGGCTTCTTCATAAAAGAGGAGGAGTTAGTTAAGTAAAAAAAAAAATACTAACTTCACTAATTCCTAGAAAAAAGTATAACATGTCCTTGCTATGGTTCTGTTTTTGGATCATATGGCAAAAGTTTAGCCACTAACTTTTACTCGTTAGCCCCAAATAGGTGGATCAAAGTGTTGTCTAAGTTTAGCCAAGCTCAAAGAATAATCAATAGTTCATTAGATCTCACAAGTGTGTTGAAACTTGAAATAGTCATTAGTTCAATATCCAACTAAACATAGGCCATGAGATCTAAACTAGTCCATAAGATCTTTAGTTATTTCAGATTAAAATTACTTCCTCCATTCCAAATTGTAAGTCGTTTGACTTTTTTGACAACAAGTTTGACTACTCGTCTTATTCAAAAACTTGTGCAAAATATCACTTCTTTTGTTTGTGGCTTGCTTTATTAGCAAAAGTTCTTCGTGAATGACTTAAAATTTGACTATATTTAAATAAATTTTTTGAATAAGATGAGTAGTCAAACTTGAAGCCAAAAAAGTCAAATGACTTACAATTTAGGATAGAGGAAGTAGATTCTAGATGAAAATAAGTGAAAATCCCACCTAGCCAACTCTGTAGGGTCGAGATGGGGACTAGAGGGGGGTGAATAGTCCTTTCTAAAACTAATTGCGTCGGCTAAACAAATATGATGCGGAAATTAAACTATTCGTTTAGCCAAGACTTCACCCCTCTAGCTATGACTCTAAATCACCTCACAAAAGATCCTACACAAAGCAAATGAGGTGATAAGCCTAGCTTGAGCTCCTAACCGTTTCTATTGCAAGGTCACACAAACCTATGCACTAGTACTTCAAACAAAGGTGAGCTCCTACACAACTCTAATGAGCAAAAGCACAAAGCCAACCTAAGCTCACTAGACGCACAATGGACAAGGCGACACATGCCTAACCCAAAGGCTCAAATTACTTAGCTGCACAAACTAAGCAAAGCAACTAAACAAGCTACACAAGCTAGTAATTGCAAGAGCTACTCCACAAGCACAAGCACAAGGTATATATGAATGTAAATACGAAGCTTGTGATTTGGAGAATGCAAACCACCGAGAAGAGTAGACAAGTTGACACCGGTGATTTTTTACCGAGGTATCGGGAAGCTTGCCAACTTCCCCCTACTCCTCGTTGTGTCGACCAACACCTTGGGTGGTTCCTCGGTGTTTCACCTAGATGGTTCTTCGGTGTGATCCGCAAAATCACTTGCCCCTCAAGGCACGCCCCCCACAAGGCACCGTAAGACACCACTCTCAAGTGAGCCTCTCAAGGCACCGCGATTGAACCCACACTCACAAGTGAGGTAACTCAATGGCACGCTCTAGTAGTGTCGCTCTTCGCGATCCCCACGAGGTGAGCACGAACCTCTCACAAATCCTCCTCCGGAGCACCGCACAATCTCCCTTGCGTGCTTCAACGGAGTCTCTTGCCACCAAGCCGTCTAGGAGGTGGCAACCTCCAAGAGAAGCAAGCACACCGGCTTGCAACACGATCACCTAGTGCCACACGATGCAATCTCTCAAAGCAATCGCACTAGAATCGCTCCTCACTTTGATTTGGATGAACTCTATCGATCACAAGTGAGTGGGAGGGCTCTCTAGCACCACAACACAAGCCACCAATGTGCTCAACCCCCGAAACAAGTCGGGTATGTGGTGTATAAATAGCCCAAACCGAGAAACTAGCCGTTGGGGACGAGAACTCACTTTTGCATCGGCCCGACGCGCCAGCGCCATCGCCAGACGCGCCAGGCGCTGTACAAAACAGCCCTCGAGTAACCTAGCCGTTGGCACACTTTTCTACAGCGCCGGACGCGCTAGGCGCAGCCCCGGACGCCGTCGAGAGAGGGTGTAAACCGATCGACCCGCCGGACACAAAACAACAAGCGCCGGACGCGCCAGGCGCTCCGCGCCGGACGCGTCCTACGCTAGTCTCAGCGTCCGGCGCTGTTGTCAGCCCGACCAACGCCCGATCAAATGTCCATAACTCTTTCATCCGAACTCCGTTTTCGATGATCTTGGACTCTATGGAAAGCTAACTCAGAGGGCTACACAATCCACATGGTTACTTGATCCAAAGCTCAATGGATCAAAGCTGTATTCCACTCCAAAGTCAGTCCTAGTGTCCGAGAAACACCGAAACAACTTCTCCTTTACAAATGTGCCAACACCACCAAGTGTACATCACCATGTGCATGTGTGTTAGCAATTTCACAATCATTTTCAAAGGATTTTCTCTTGCTCTTACCACGCCACTCGATCCTAACACATCGCAAAGTTAGATCGCACAAGTGGCACTAGATGACCGATATGCAAACAAGTTTGCCCCTCTTGATAGTACGGCCATCTATCCTGAACCCGATCATAAACTTCTCTAAGCACCAATGACCGGCTAAATGAAATGCCCTATAGGTTATACCTTTGCATTGCGCATTTCCATTCCGCTCCATCTTCCAAGTGCCGATGCAACACATGCACCAACACGATCAAGAATGATATGATCCACTTCATATCATCACATGACCTTCTTGGTCCATCGATCTTGACCTCACTTGCTCTTCACCGTTGCGTCGGTCCGTTGGCGCCAAGTCTTGCCCAAGCTTCACCGCCTCGCGGTCCATGACTTCAAAGCCTCGACTTGCCCTTCACACTTGCAACCGGTCCATCAAGCCAAACCTTGTCTTGATCTTCACCATCTTGATCACATGACTCCATGTCATGTCTCATATGCAATAAGCTCCTTCATTGCATAATCACATATGAACTAATCTCTTGTGTATTATCTCAATCACACAATATTAGTTCACCTAATGTTGACAATCAATTACCAAAAACCACAAGGGACCTTTCACCAACGCCCAGATTTTCCCTCATTATATGGGAATCGGGTGGGATAAAGGATCGAACTTACACTACATCTTCGTTTCCAGTACCGCGGCCTCCCACTTGTGTGTTCCTCCACTATGTTTTTTTTTTTGAAATTTGCACCTTTCCCTTCGCTCACTTGTCCACCCCTAGCCTCTCGCATATGTAGTGTGATGAGGACATGCTCCACTATTACCCGTTGGCAAAGACGCAACAATTAAATGGGCCAAGTGGCCCAGTTGTAGTCGGGCGGCGACCGTGTGAGCCTCTGAATAATCTCACATTGCTTAACTTAGGAGGAGGAAGCCACCTTAAAAGGGAGAGCCACCCTTCCCCTATCAGACTAGTCTTTTGGGGCGATTGGGCCTTTCCTTGAGTGGGGGCACTGGAGTACGGTGCTAAGATTGCCGAGGCGCAACAAGAGGCCCTAGTGGCGTTGTAGCCGGATCGGTGTGTCGTATTTTCGGCTGTCGGTGCTAAGATTGCGGGATTCGGGGAATCCGGATCGGTGTGTCGGGCTTTTCATCCAACCCCACCTAGGCCAGACTCATCATAGTGTATGTTGCCTCCCTAACTCAGTCGTCCATCCATGCCACTAGAGCCACATGGCTTACACCACCATTCGTTCACACACGAGGCGACAACAAAAGTAGGATCAAGACTGAGGTCAATGCTGAGCTTGACCTAGCTACAATCAGAGTTAGCGGTCCATGGATACGATATAGTTGCAAAATGCACATGAGGTTAGTCGCACCATCCCAGGTCATGGCGGAGATGGCAATGCCCTCAAGATTTGACCACTAGACCTTTCGTCGAGAGCCCTCGTTCTTGATCAGGGTGTGGGATGTGTGCACCTTCTCTACCGAGGACAATGGGCGGTGGCCATGGTGGTGGTGCCCTACTCTCCTCAGCGATCCTGCTCTGCTTGACAGACGGATGGCAATCTCACAGAATAAGGGATGGTAATCTGATGAAGACTAAGAGTAACTCCAAGCGATGTGTTATTCTTGTTAGCAAGGCGGACAATCCTTTGTTAGAATACAATCGATTTTCACATAAGCGGTTTCAAACAGGACTATGATATAGCTACAGTGCACCAAAATGCCAAGCCAGTGATGGTGGTGCAAACAACAAACCTTGGCTTCTCGTTGTGGACCAGCCAGTGGTAGATGATTGATACCTTTAGTTTTTTTTTTCTTATTCTAGTGATAATTCAGTGACACCATTCATGTGACGAATTATATCAAGCTCACGTCAACCATTGGCCAAAGATTCAAGTTGATCAACTTTACTTGAGGAAGGACCACAACGGACCATTTTAGACTGATCAAAGTTCATCACCGGAGAGCAAGGACGAAATGAGGAGAGTACGGAAACACGAACAATGAAGGACTGCAAAAGAACTGGCTGGAAACACAAATAAACTGTAGGAAACTCGCATAATGATTCTTCTTCTTTCTTAAAAGGGCTGGAAAATAAAGAAAGGAAACGTTAATGTGATGTCCCAGGACCCTGTCCCACGCAACGACGACTGCAGCCTAATCCAATGCCAATCAGCCAATGTCACGAGGTCAACAGCAACGCCATGCCGGTCTCCAGCCACCGTTTGGCACCGCAGCGCATGCAGCCAGCACCGGTGGCATGGTCGTCACACACAGCCACAGCCAGTCCAGGTCGACGACATGCGTGCGGAAGGCGCTAGCTCAGCCACATGGCTGTCGCAGGCGTAGGACTCCTCGGTGGAGACCATGGCCATTTTGCGTTTGGTCTTTTGTCCAGAGTCCAGACCAGACGCCAAGATCCGTCACGTGCCCAATAGCTACTAGCTAGCTTAGCTCATGGCTTGCTTGAGATGCCTCCAAATCATGTCCGCCATGCATGCCTCATTTCTCTCGAATTCTCCACGGACAAACAGGTGCTGTCGATGGACTTGAAGCAGCCTCGCTCAATCCTTTTCCTCTCTTCAAATGTCACGGCCGCGATTTCAGGCGCTTGATCTGTCGAGCAATAGGAGTACGTACTGCACGTGCAGTGGGAGTGGGAATGCAGTTTGGGGGCTACCGCCGGCGCCGCGCCACCCGTGCCGTGGCAAGCTTCAGAGCAGGTGTTAACTTCGGCAGGTCGTCGTTGTCGCGCCAACCAGAAATCTGGAGGGTGGTTGGGGGTTGCGGACGCTGCTGCTGGTGGTGGGCTGCGTTGCACGCTGCATTCAACACACGCGCCACCATTGATGCTGGCTTTGCTTGCTTGCGCAGGGCATCAATCATCCATCGATCCATCCATAGTAGATGCAGGGGGACCGATCGACCATCTCCGTCCGTCCGAGCGAGGCTGGACTGCTTTGCCGGGCTGGCTGTGGCTGGCTTGGCTGCCCATTTATGTGAGGCCTAGCGTCTGCCATGCCTGATTGCCTCTCATTCATTAGCGCTGCCCTGCCCTACCCTGCCCTCCTCCCTCCGTCAGCACCTCCGTCAGCATCAGCCGGTTTAAACTTTTTAATGCGCCCACCGGCACGGCCTTTGGACTTTGGGCGATGCTACGGATGAGTGGATTTGATTTTCAATACAACTTGACAGTTTTGGTATGGGATCGACATGTGCATTTTTCTTCTTCTTCTTTGTTTTGGCTCCCTAGATCGGAAATGGGTTTCACTAACCACTGATTTATCCCAAACCATTCCCAGGGGTCAAGAACCGAGTGAGTGTGCTTTTGTCACAGTCAGAGCATCAACAAGAGAGTTGGGATCCTTAACATGCAACAAACCCTGTCTCCAATAGACTAGCTAACACTCTATTCTATTGGACATGTTATTCCATGAGACATAAGCTAAATTTGGCTCGCCGGTGTGACTTGGTATATTAGCATTTGTGACACTAACAGCTAGTACCAGGCTTGTGTTGCTTCAAAGTGTGAGATATAGCTAGCCTGTTGGAGTGTGCTTGTGTTGCTTCAAAGTGTGAGATATAGCTAGTTTGTTGGAGTGTGATGAATTATATAATGAGAATTTTATAAAGTGGCTAGCCAAATAAGATATAGGGCCCCTTTGGTAGGGATTCTCAACCAGCTCTGGGAGCTGTTTTTTAGCTCCCCACAACCAAACGGGTAGAATGGAAGGTGCTCTCAAGAAAGAGCCCCGGGTTTTGCGCTCTCGGTGTGATCAAGCGGTCACCTAGAGCGAAAATTGTAACTTCCACCGGCTCCAGATGACTCACATGTGTTGGGGGGCGCATGAATAATAGTCATCCCCATTCGGTCTCCTAAGCCGAAAGGTAAAAAGCGCGGGTCAGCCGAATGAGAGGTATTCGGTGAGCAAGGAAAGTTAATACGTCCACCGACATGGCCTTTGGACTCGGCGATGCTACGGATGCGTGGATTTGATTTTTGATACAATTTGACAGTTTTTGGTATGGACCGACCATGTACTTTTTTCTCTTTGTTTTAGCTCCCTAGATTGCGGATATGGGCTTTCACTAATCACTAGATTTATCCCCAAACCATTTCTAGGGCTTAAGAACCTGAGTGAATGTGGTTTTGCCGGAGTCAAAGCATCTCCAAGAGAGATGGGATCCTTGCTAACATGCAAGAAATCCCATCTCCAATAGACTAACTAACGCCATTGCTATTCTATTTGACATGATATCCCGTTAGACTTAGAAGCTAAGTCCGTTCTCAATTACCTTACCGATTTCGGCTAATTTAATAAGATGTGAGAGAGATAATAAGTTGAAGCAAGACGATACAAGACAAGCAAACAAGTTCTAAATTTGGCTCGCCGAGCATTTGTGACATTGACAGGTCATGTTTGTGTTGTTTCAAAGTGTGAGATATAGTTAGAATGTTAGCGCGCTAGGAGGTATAACACTAAAAACCAGACTAACCTAACAGATTTGTCTTCGGTTTGATATTACATAAAGAAAAACCAAAGTAGGATCCCCGCATCTACGGGTCATCGACGAAGAGCTTGCCTCCCCAGCACAAAGCACATGCACAGTAGTTGTGGCAGGCAAAGTTGATGCACGAAACAAAGACCGGCCTCCGAACCGAAAAAGTGTGCCGCACCCGCACCCAACCTTAGCGTGGTAAGTTCAGGATGCGAATGTACACAACCTAACACTCACTTTCCTAAGGCACTCGTAGACTAGCCACATTTTCCCTGCATCATGCATACTTATATTTTTTGGGGGAAAAAAACTCAAAAGTATTTTCTATAACAAATAATTTCTTATAATTTAGTGGCTGTTGCTAAAAAAATAAAACATATACGTATACTAATTTAACGCTGGCTAAGATGTACAGAATTTCTGTCTCTTTTTTTTACTAGCTAAGATTTACAGATTAGAATTCTTTTCCAAAGTAAAAAGTACACCGTACAGCGTTGGACTGAGGTAGTACATTGCCGATGCCCCAGGGCATCACACAAACCCAACAAGTTGGCCAACAAAATAGCACGGCACCATGCCATAGCCTCACATTCCAGAGTACATATATCAATCATTAAACTCTGTGTTTTGTCAATTTGCTGAGGGAATATTCTCCACAACTCTTGTATCGACCAAAATGCAAACAAAAGGAAAATAAAAGCTGAAATCCTTTTACCCTCTAACTATTTTTTTACAAAGGTAGCAAAAGAATACTCCAAGCTATACAACAACACCCTTGGAGTAGTGTTTGAGAAATTATCAAGATTGTAGTGAGACCAAAGAGACAAACTCAGTGCTCAAGCCCCCACCTTTCCTAATGTTGATCACAAAATGCTCAGCGTACTTTCTTAGCAGCAATGCAAGTCCATGCCATGGTCTACCGTCAGTTTCAGTCTCCGGAAAGTCTTCCGATGTCAGATATTTTCGCACCCTGCTGTGGTGCCACATATTGCCGTACTTATCAAACATCTAATACAACAGAAAGATTTGTTAGAAATAAACAGAAGGATATAATAAACATGAAAGAAATGCTAAAATAGAGTGAACTACAGGAAATCTGATTAGGACCTAAGCTACAGGAACTTTTAATCAATAATTGCAACAAAAACTGTCAAGAACAGAATAGGAAACAGAGCAGGGTCCCAAATGGTCCTTGACCATGAGCCACTTTTTTTTTTTAGAGAGAATTATGTATTCATCTTTAAGTAGCTCTACGCACTGGTCAGACTTATTAGTACTGGGAAAATAAGGTGGCAACTTCCAGCTTCTAGAAGATTAAAAAAACCACATTTTGATTAAAAAAAGACCACATTTGGTTTGTTTTCTTCTCTTTTTATGAACTACATTCGGATTTGGAAGTACAGAATTTGTATGGTTCGAATTTTGAAATACCAACCCATATACCATTGTATGGAAGCTTTTAGCCTACAACTGCTAGAAAGCTGACCAACTATGTCCAGTTTCAGTAGATCTCGGTGATTTGTTTTAAAAAAAACAGTTAAGCATAGTGGAAATTACCAGTAAATGTATATATGTAATATATTAGAAAAAACATGTACTTATCAGATGGCATTGCAAAAGCCAACTTGCTCAAGCGAACCTTAAGCTGCTCAAAAACAACTGAGAAGCTTATTCTACAGAAATATTGCCTCCATTCCAAATCATAGTTCACTTGAAATTTGACCTAAGTCAAACTTCTCTAATTTTGACTTAGTTTTAGAAAAGTATACTAACATCTACAAGTTCAAATAAAGGCACTATCATGACATTCCATAAAGAATTTAATGAAACTAAATCGACGTTGTAACTGTTGGTACATTTTTCTATAAACTTCATAAAAGTTTGACTTAGGGCAAGTTCAAGTCAACTATAATTTGGAACAGAGGGAGTACTATCTATTTTTTTTTTTAACAAAAGTAGACCCATTTCCACTATCAGCAAACTGTAAAACAGATGTTTGCACAAACATATCTGAATTCTGAAGGAGCAGAAAAAAGGGGAAAGTTATGTTCAAAAAAATGGGGAGGGATTGCCACACAGCTAATCTCTGAGAGCGCAAGCCTGCTTAAAGTAGTCCCAGCTGCAAGTGGTGATAAAACTATCTGGTACTCCACGATTGTTGTACAAACAAACTTGTACCAGCAGATTAGTTCTTAACTCAAATTGGATCATGAGGTCAATCTTTATTGGTCAAGGAGCTTAGAGCATCCTATGTAAGGTTCTTTTCTACTGGAATTCTATATCTATGGATACCTTTAGCATAGTCACGAAAAGGAGTGTATGTGGGCACCATAATTCATTTTGTCAAAGCAAAGGACAGTAGAGGGGCGCTCAGGCTATCATAATGTAAAGGTACAAGGAATGGCAGCATCCATAAGAATAAGATTTAGCTAAAACAAGGGGGGCAGCAAAGAAATAGCATCTACTGATACTTCTCCATGAGAAAACTTCCTTACCACTTCATGAAGCTTGTTCATAGAAATCCATTCCTGAGGTCCACAGAGATCAGACAGGATAGTAGCAGCAGATGAGATGACATCTTTCTCTTCCAACTGAAGCAATAGTTGATCATCCGCTTCCCTGTAAGATTTTGATCCTGCAGCACAATATAAAAGTTATTAGTCTTCAACATGCTCAAATTATTTTGACAATACTTTGGAAGATATATTATATGAAAAACATGAGTGCACACAGGTTCCATGGAAAAAGCTTGAAATTCTATTAGAAGTGATGAACCGAGTAGTAAATAGTAAAGTACTAATAATACAATATCTAAAGTAACAGAAACTAGGCATTTCATGATACTTAGCATGCACTGATTCTCTTCCTGCAGGCAACAAAAAGCTATTTGTGTTTGCATTCCAACAATGTTTCAATCTTCCATCTCAAACATAGCTATCGATTCAGATAATATTTCAAATAAAAAGATGTTGATAATCGCATGCATTAGCTATGTAGTCCAGTAGGGCTCAGTCTGAACTTTCCCAGCTGATGTGGTCACATTAGTTGGTAGACTTTGAGATGTCAGGTGTGTGATGATGGCATGGCCATCCTGGTGCTGTAAACTGAATCTTGTCTATTCCTTTTGGTAATGGACGGGGTACAAGCCCTTTAACTCAAAAAAAAAAAAAAAATGCATTAGCTATGTAGACATTAGCCCCACCAACAGCATAGTCCAAAATTATTGTTAAAAATAAATAAATTTTGTACATGTTCAGGAATTAGGATCAAAGAAAAGAAGCAGATGCATTAAGAAGGCAACTTGCTATCCTGTCAGTAGACCAGAAATACAGACAGCATTCACCATGTAACTATGATCAACAAAGAGCTATAGATAAGTTAAGAAACCTCAAGAAAAGGAATAATAGTTTTGACAACTGCTCTTGACAAACAGAAACCTAAGTACCATATACAGGTTTACTGGAATGCCTAAAAAGCCTAGTCCTGCGAGACTTACATACCTCATTGTGTAAGGCCTAAGGACATGATATGTCATGAAAAGCACACGCAGAAGTATAGAGCTAGGAACTCAAGGAAATATATTTTCTGCCATTACATTAAGAATCCTAAAGTTACTGAACATCATATTTTGTCCAGCTTGAGGGAAAACATCAAATTTGATATTGATTTCACATATCTATTGTATCTTTCCTGGCTGCAACATTACTAATAGAATAGGCTGTTAAAGAAGACTAGCAAATAAAAAACATTGGCGATCCAAAGATACTGGCAATGTAGGATAATACCATACACAAAGGGAGGTGACAGAAAGATCTGAACATGCCCAAAAATAAAAGTACATTGCTGCAACATTAAGTTTGCAATAAGAAAGTTTGACAACAACAAAGAACTTCAAATCCTTGAGCTGGCAGGAACAGTAATTTCACTAGCATCAAAAGATGCAAATGACACTAATGACCTCCTACAATTGTTGTGACACAAACCATGTCAAGCCAAAGAAGTAGCAAACTAGCAATACCAGTTGACAGACGATTATCAACAAAACTGAACTACAGCACATTAACCCCTCTTTTTTCTCCCCGTCTCTTGCACAACCATCGGGACAAGAGCATCCAACAATGAAACATAGGATTTCCACCCATTCAATGAAAAAGATATTACACTATCACTATGCAATCCACTCTCTGCATCCAATCATAAAGCGCAGCAACTCAAACCCAGCAATCATCAAGAAACCAGTAGAAAACAATAGATAACAACATAAAGACAATAAAGAAATGTGCGCTATTACCACCAGATTCACTGAATGATGTATCACCCATTTTAGAATATACAGAAAAAGTTACAGAAAAAGCATGAAGTATGGGCTCATCAATAATCAAATCAACTTATAATGTAATCCCAATTCTCAAAAAAACAAACTCAATGTACAATCAGACAAGTAGCAATTATCATTTCAGCATTTCACCAATCTAATGACCTTGATAATGTAATCCTAATTCCCAAAATGCAAATTCAATGTACAATCGGACTAGTAGCAATTCTTCAAATCCAGCAGAGATCATGAAATGCAAGAATTCAGTACCGTTATCCCCATTCCTCCGACGCTTCGCCGGTGCCACGGCCTCTCCCTGTTCATCCTCATCCTCATCCTCATCGTCGTCATCAGATGGAGGCGGCGGGATCACGCGCTGGACGGCGGAGACACGGCGCGCGATGCCGGCGTCGAAGACGGAGCGGGAGGGGAGGAGGAAGTAGAACTTGGCGTCCCCATCTGGAGGAGGTCCTGGGAGTCGAGCTTGACGGGGGCGGACCCGGGGACGTGGTGCACGCCCTCGACGAGGCAGCCGTTCTTGCCAAGCACCTCGAGCGCGAACCGGCGGCGCGGAAAGTCGTAGAAGATGCGCGCGTGGCGGCGGGAGACGTTCATGCCACCGCCGAGGGCGCCGAGGTCCACGTCGACGCCGTCGTCGGCCTCCGGCGGCGCGGCGGCGGGGCCCTTGCTGCTGCGGCGGCTATGGCGACCGAGGACGATGGAGTAGGTCTGCATGTAGTACTCGAAGCACTCGCCCTGCAGCTTCGCGAATCCCACCTCCCGGTCCGACGCCGCCGGCGAGTCGGCGGCTGGGCGCCGCGCGTTCCCCATGTGCGGTTTGGGGTTTGGACCGTTTGATTCTGATTAGGGGCTTAGGGCAACGGTGCGAGCACGAGCAGAAAAATCCTCTCTCAATTGCACCGAGATTAGAGCCCGCCGGCGGCGATCAGGCGATGTCGTCTATAGGACCAAAACCTTGAAGGAAAGCTATGTTGGGTTGATTCAGGTCCGGCCCATATACGATACCACTTTGATATTTGTTGAATTTATTTATTTATTTATTACAAACTACTTCCTTCTTTTAAAATTGTTATAAAACATTTGGTTTTTAGATAGCTTTTACTATGTCTAGATACATAGTTAAAAAATTTAATATAATTTAAATCCATGAAAAAAAAATCACGGGTTATAAAATTTAGCGGGAACTAGCCAAAACACTATAGCGGCGTTATTTGGCGTTATAGCGCACTAATCAACATATTGATGAGTACAACACAATATATCAAACTTTAGCATGCTCGGGCTCAAATGAGATTCGCCCAGGCTATGATTAAGCGTCGGATCCGCTACTGAAGTTTAGTTACAAAATTATTTTTGAATGATCTCGTTTCAAAATTATCTTTAATCTAAAAATTTGTATGTTGTAGAAAACTTGGTCTTACATTTTCTACAATAAGAGAAATGATGTTAAGGAGGGATGTGCAATCTTAGTTATAGGCGGAGCCAGAATTTCTTTTTCGGGAGGGCTAAATAAAGAAGAATCAATGAAAATCAAGTGATTGCATGGTAAATTAAAGGCTACATATAGTAATTACAAGGGGAAATCAACCTCCTGGGGTAAGAATTGGCTTGTAGTCCAATGGTAGGACGGTCCAGTGAGACGCTACTCACCGGGGTTCAAATCTTGGTGCTCACACCTTTTCCCTGGGATTTTTCTAGGATTTTCCTTGCGTTATGTATTAAGTGGTAAGCGGCGTTCCCGTCGACGGCGGGCGCCAATGGTGACTTCGAGAATCTCCGGATCCGTCGGGTGTTCGATCTTTTGGAGGTGCTCATAGGGGTAGGGTTTGCGTGCGTGTGTTCATAGGGGTGAGTGTGTGCGTGCGTGTTGTGAGCGTCTGCGTTATCTTGTGTCATTCTCAAAAAAATAATAATAACTAGCCAGAGTCCCCGCGATATGACTGTTAAGGTAAAGTATAAAGAGATAATATTTGTGGCCTATATTTTTATATTACACTTAATTTAGATTTCACGGAGTGGTTGGACAGGTGAAATTGCATTGGTGAGGGGTCAAGTACAGTAGTATTGTGCAGAGGTATTTGTATTAGCTATTAATGAATTATCAGAGTTTACATGAAATACGGAAATATAGTATACTTCTTTGAGTAAAAACAATGGAATGTTGTTTTTTTCCTCAATTAATAGGGAGGTATCCTACGTAGAGCAGAACAACGATAGACTATCATATATCAGAGGAAGCACAAAAATCAATGAGTAACAGACTATTAAATGAACAGATGTAGTGACAATTAGCAGTGTGAGCTTCTAAAGCAATAGAAAATAGTAGAGTGCAAGAGAACGTGTAAGATAAGGAGGAGGGTATGCCGAAAAGCAGCAGTGGATACATGCACATTAGACTTTTGAAGGGGCAGGTTGTATGTGCGGGTGACCACTCCATCGTTGCCGTGTTACCAGGAAAATGTGCCGTGCTTATCCCTTCTCCTTCCTTACTGTGTCTCTCCTTATCTTCGTTATGGATTTTCAATGATTAATCAAGGATTTAATATGTGGCAAATAAACGTGGAAATTGATTCTGGAAATTGGGATAATGAAAACGGGGTGGAAATACATAGGTAGCGTTTTTCTACGTTGCTGACGCGCGGGTTCCTAGCAGCAGTGAGTTGTCCGGTCACTGTGCTGTGGCCCACGGTGCTGCGCCTGGGCCTGGCAGCAACGAAAGGGAGAGGGAGGATTCCAGAAGTCTGTACAGATGGGCAATTGAGGACGGTAGGATCTTGATCGGGCGGCTGAGGGCATGGTACTGTAGTTATACTCACAAAAATCACTGTAGTGCTACAGTGCCCGGGCATCCCCACGTTCAAAGTAGTTTTATAGATAAGTTACTGCTTAGAGCATCTAGAGCATCTCTAAGAGTTTGCCATATCTTGTTGTTTGTCAAGTCCCAAAATAAAAATGAGGAGGAAAAAGAATAGGTTATCTTCAAGAGTTTGGCAAATTTGACTTGCCAAAACACAAATTGGTGGACCCAGACGTTGTTTTGTCGCGGTTTCCACGTCGGGCCGTATCTAGGTCACACGGTTTTCCTTCGCGCCGCACCGTGATGACTGGAAACGACAAAGGAAAGTTAAAAATGAGGAGGAAAAGAATAGGTTATCTTCAAGAGTTTGGCAAATTTGACTTGCCAAAACACAATTTAGTGGACCCGTGACGTTGTTTTTGTCGCGGTTTCCACGCCGGGCTGTATCTAGGTCGCCGCGGTTTTCCTTCGCGCCGCACCGTGATGACCGGAAACGACAAAAGAAAGTTGTCCTCCCAACCTTCAATCGCGATAGGATCAAGGTCGATCGATCGTCATCATCACAAAGATCAATAATTCTAATGTGCATGCACCATATGTCTATATATATTTGCATAGTGTATATAGGCATTGACAACAGAAGCTATGGCACCAGTCACCAAGAAGCTGACGGTCTTGATGTAGGAATGAGCAGCGACGCCGCGCACGAGATCGAATCGGGCGGCACGCTGAAAGGAGGAGGGTGGGACGCAAGGAGTGCGATGCCAAGTGGTGGATACTTAGCAAATATGGAAGTCCATAACCTCTATTTGCAAAGTTGCCAAAAATTATCATATGATATGTCAAACTAGTGAAAGCATGTTTTTATCATTTTTGCAAAAATCAAAGATGGCAAACTATTTACCAAACTGACGCTCTTATGAATCTACCCTACTAATGCACCAACTTATCTTCATTCAAATTCATTCAAATGAACCACCAAAATTGCTTCTTAACCTTCTCTCTCATTACTCATTCATCCATCGACGATCCAGATTAAATGTGTCATTCGTCCATCCGCCTCGCGAGAAAAAAAAGAGAAGGACGTGGGCGACCCATCGCGCGAAATCAGCGGGGACGTTCCACTTTCCACCCGTCTCCCGGCATAGGATTCCGCTCGTCTGCAATGCCGCCGCCGGCCCGCCGCCACGCTCTTGCCCCCTTCATGGTGCCTCCTCCTCCCACTGCCTCCAGTACGTTACGCCACCCACAGTGTCAACCAGGGACAGGGAGGGCAGCGTGGACCGGCGATCTGTTGTGGCGAGGTAGCGCCGGACTCCACGATATCATGTGGCCTCCGCGGAGTCGAGCATGAAGGGCGGCGCAGACCAGCGAACCGTTGCGGTGAGGTCGCGGCCGGAGCATCCCGAAGGCGGACACGTGAGGCTCCGCGACGGCGGCACGCGAGATCCCGACAGTGACGGCGCGATGCTCCGCGGTGGCCACTTGAGCAAAGCGGCAGTGCGCGATATCCCTACGGTGGCTGCACAAGGCTTCGCGGCAGCGGCTGCGCAAGGGATGGAGGTCCTGCGCGTCCGGCGTCTCCCGGCTTGGCTCCCTTCCCTGCTCGTTAGAGGTCTATGTCATCAAAGGCTGTTGGGCACCGTAAACAGAAGCAAGGTTCCCAGCCATCAGAATGTGCAAGGCTCCCTGTAATATGCATTATGATTTTTTTTGTTTTGCTTACAGAGAGGATATTGGATTTTGCTTGCATTGACGTGTATTGGCAGCCGGAGAGTAGTACAAATATCTGCAGGTTCATGATTGGTAACTTGGTTTACTGACTTTTATTAGACATTGCATTGCTGATGATATTTGTTTTCTTTTTATTAGACATTGCATTGCTGATGATATTTGTTTTTCCAAACCAGGAAAGTTTGGAGCTTTGTTTGCATCGATTCCACTGACTCATCTTTTCTGGCATATACTGTTTCTTCTGCTTATTTTTCTTTTCTTTGTAGATACCACTACATTATGATGGTACGAAGCTTTCTGACTGTAGTGGTGCTTGAGTCACTCTTCAGTTGCTGCTTACAAACAGGAAAGGCCGGCTCGCTCCTTTAGCGAATTAAAAATTGTAGTTTCTGCAACTTTTCTATAGGAATGCTACAAATAACGATGACCAAACACCTCCTTGACAAAGGTATAGTCTAAACCTTAATTCTGTGGCATGTAGCCTTCTTAAGCTTGTGCTTATTGTTTGATGATTAGCTTATCAAGTATCAGTATACTAATTGTTTGATTAGCAAACCACTCTGCTTCCTCTTTTCTACTTGGCATACTTAGCAATGATAATTTGTTTTTTTATGTATATGGTAGATATTTCAGGTTTCTAGCAACACAGCTCAAAGCTACATTCTTCTAGGAGCTTTACCTCAAGGTCTCGAGGTTGACACCAACACTTTGAGAAGGTAAGCATTTTTCTCTCGCATGTTTTGCTATTTTGGGATGTGTTTCATCTAAAATAGGATCATAGCCTTATGACATTGATATCAAATCAAAATATTTTGGTAGCTACTATAGAAAATTGTACCTTCTGAGTTCCGATGGATCAAGTTTGTACTGGAAAAATATTTTGATTGCTAAAAAACCAAAATATGAGACTTATTTCGGCTATAGAGAATATCAGATTTTTTTCTAGACACCACCGTAGCGTTAGCACGGGCAATATACTAGTGACTATTAGTTTGAGGATTTGAAGAATATCAACATATGCTTTATGAGGAATAAAAAAGGGTGTGTTTATATGAGACCATGTACCAGGCACCTCGCCCAAGTAGAGCATGGGACTCTAGATGTCTAAAATCGGACAACTAAGAACAATGCATGTTGACCTGTCTTGAGAAAACTTTCCACAAATCAAGTTTATTTGCAATGAAACTAACTTCACTAGGCGTCAATCCACCGTCTAAGAGTTACTGACAGGTGGGGGGTCAGCCAAGCCCCCCAGGTCAGTCGACCCCTTGGCCCCACTTCATGCCTCGCCGCATACGTGGATCCTCCACCACCTCCAAGGATCATTCTCCACCATGCATTAAGGTCATTTCGTAACATGAGATGGAACCATGCCATGGATTCATGGGCCCACAGGGTGGTGGGTGTCCACTGAGGATTGAGAACACTGAGAGGAATAAATCTAGAGCTCTCCAATGTAGTAGATTTTAGTTTCCCAGCCTTTCTTTCTTCTTAATATAATGAAACATAGTTATCCTGCGTCTTTGAGAAAAAATATATTGTATATTAGTAGCTCAAGAGTTAGGGTTGAGTTGGTCTCATGCTCAAGTTCCTGATATAGTGATAGGCTCGGTAAAGCCCTTGTATCCTCACTTTCATATCTTATGAGATTTCATTATTAAAAGTTCATATTTTCATCTACAAGGTTACATTTGTGTCAATTATATATCTTGCTTAGTTAAGGTTCTCTTTGTGTTTGTGTGTGGGTTCATATATATAGCACTTGGACTGCTAGTTGATATATCAGGCCGAGTTGCCAAACCTTGTGTAAGTGTGGTGCTTACATGTTGCTCGATTTGTGATTGCACCCTGCTCCCTAGTCACTTGGTAGGTACTGGGCAGTGACAGTCTCATTTATCCTTTATAGTCCACTTCAGATTGAGTAGGCTCCTAAATCTATAGAACCTTAGTCATGTTGGCTGAGTTATCTTTTAGGATGTTGTACCTTCTAGCGACGTCCCAAAGTGCACAATCACCTTGTTCATGGTTTGGGTTTTGCGGGTTTGAGCAGTTTCACAACCCAACCGAGTTTTTTAGCACATGGTTTGGTCTGGTCTGGTTTAAGTGGTTAAATACAGCTCCGACGTCGTTGCCGGATTGATTTGATCTGGTCTGGGGGCACATGTTTACACAGGTCGCAAAGCAAGCAAAAGTGTATATGCCTGCTGTTGTTCTGATTCCATAGTCTGCAATTGCGCTGCACTACACAACAGACACTACACCTGCCTGCCTGGCTCTCTACCTGAGGAGTACTAGGAAGCAATGATCTTTCATTTATTGAATTGTTATCATGTGAAAATAACCAGTTCGATGATGATACTAGAACTGAGCGAAATCGCTGAGACATGGACTACCAGTTCCAACTGTGTTCCATACATACAAACCGACAGTTCATTCAGATTTAGACTTCTTAAACTTCATGTGTACAATTAATCACTCTACAATTAATCATCTAAGTTTCTACAAAGTTTGCGGGAATACTCTGTAAGAAGTACTGCTAGTAAAACCATGACCACGAACACAATGACACCGTGTTGCCCTTATTAACAGAACAACCAAACTTGCTATGTTAAATATTGCGAGAATCTCTTCAATGATGAATCCTTTGGTGCCCTCGGTGAAAACCTATAGCAAATTTGAAGATCAAGAGGCCCACGTAATCTAACAAGACAAAATACAATGGTTTGACAAAGAACAAATAGACCATTGTTAGGAAAAGGGAGATACAAATATATATAGAGAGAGATGACCGACCTTTCCTTGTTGTCCTTTTCTTCATACTTCCATGAAATGGCTATGCTTCAAACGTAGTGAAATCTGCTGCAAATAAGGAACACGGTTTTTTGTGGGATTTTTTAAGATAAATGAAGATAGATAGCAACATTCCTTTGAATGAAACAAAGGGTGAAATGAACATAACATTGTGTTGTACATTCCTTTGAAAAACATTCTGCACAAATAGGAAACAATGAGATTACAACTTTGGCAAACATAAGATGAAATTTGTACGAAAAAAAAAAATTATACCTTCTCTGATGTCCTCGTATGACAAAACCTCTTCAGCGACCTCTCTACTTTGGTGTGAGATGTATGTAGCTAACTTTGTGTACAAATTAAAGCTTCAACTGTATCAGTTGATAGACTGCATCGAAGTGGATCTATAATCCGCCCTTCGATACTGAATGCAGACTCTGATGGAATTGTTGAAGCCAGCATAGCTAAGACATCCTTTGCCATAAGATAGAGTACATGATACTTGTTTGAGCTGACTTTCCAATAACTTAGTATGTCAAATTCCTTACTTCTTGGTTCACACTTATCATCCAAATATCTTGACAGGTTGAGAAACATTTGATTCAACCTCTCGTCTCCTTCATTGTTCAAATTAAGATGCTAACATGTCCCGGGATTCTCTTCATCATCTTCATATAGAAACCAAACAACTCAAGAAGAGTGGATTGAGTTCTCTCAGTCAATTTATTTCCCTTCTCCTGACCTATACAAAAATTCTAAACAAAATGTCAAATATTTTAGCTTGTATCTTGAATCTAAAATTATAGCTACAAACAAGTAGTTCAGATTTCCTTCTTGTTCCCAATACTTCTGAAATTTAAGTTTCATGAAAGATGCCATTGAGGATAATATTGGATCATCTGCTAGAGCAATCTCATCCAGTTTTGCATGCATTAACACTATGTCATGAAAAACAATGGCTGATGTGATATGTAAAGAAGCTGAAAAAACGTGTTGTCACCTTTTCAAATAGTTTAGGAAACACAATATGTGTCTTGTTGTTTTCCAGTCATGTGCATTAGAAGGGTTACCATTAGGAAAGGAAGCTTTGAATGGCTTACATTCTCTCTCTAGCCTTACAAAAGCCTTCTCAAACTTTTTCTCGCACTCTCTAACATAAGGTAGGTAGAATTCCATCTTGTGTCTAGATCCAAGTCAAAGTACTTTTTGGTTGAGATTTTTTCCAACTCTGCACATTTCTTGAAAACCTTCAATCTCGATGGAGAAGATCTCACAATCTAACCGTTGTTCTGATTTTGTCGAGAAATTCATTGTAGTCTTCTAATCCACTCTTACAACCAAGTTAACTATGTGGGCACAACACCTTACATTAAGGAGTTTATGCTTTAACACAACTCCTTTCCAATCTTTGCAAACACCCATCAAATAATTAATCATTTTGTCATTAGAGCTTGCATTATCGACCGTGATTGTGAATAAGCAATCAATGCCCCATTCCAGCAAACATTCTTCAACTCTTTTTCCACGAGTTTCTCCCTTGTGCTCCGCAACTGAGCAAAAGTTAAGAATCCTTCTCTGCAAATTCCATTGGTTATCAATCCAATGAGTAGTGAGAGTCATGCAACACAGATTTTGCTTTGAGGTCTATGTATCGGTTGTTAGGCAGATTATTTTATTCTTTAAAATCTTCTTCAACTTGGGCTTTTCTTCAATATATTGGTGCGTGTGTACAACCGTAAATAGGTAATTGTGACAGTTCATTCTTAGAGAGGAAAATTATAGCGTATCTTGAATCCTATTTGTGCTTGACCACATCACTAAAAAGGCAGGAAACATATACCTTGTCCAATGTAGCCCGGGTGTTTTCATCAAGGTCCGCCAGTGCCACCTCCAACTCAAGGTCGCGCTCAAGGTCCGCCAATCCCCGAGCATAGCTTTCGTGCTTGCGCTCGATGTCGGGCTCGTGCTCGCGCTCAAGGTCCGATAGTCCACCGACGTCGTGCTCACTGGTGCCACCACTCGATGGTGCGGTTGCCTCCACTGCGCTGGAGCCCGTGCCCGCCTCCGCCACGCTCTCCTCCGCCACGGTCACGCTCGTGCCCATACCCGCGCTCGCGCATCATCTATAGCACAACGCTGCCACCGCTTAGCCTAGGTCTTCTGGGTTTTGATGGGTTCTAACCGGTGACCGAACGGGTGGCTAACAAATGTTTGCTGGGTAACGGGTTCTGACCCAACCCATGTTGTAAACACGCTCACGGTCTTTCACCGAGTATGGGTACGAGCCGGCACCCGGTTTACTCAAACCGATGAGCAGGGTGAGTGCACAAAAGTTGAGTTAATCTTAGTTAACTAAAATATGTATTTATAAGCTTTGACCTTGTAATAAGAATATCAGAGGAATTTACCTCAACTGTAAATCTCCCGAGCTAACTAGTTTACTTATCTTTGTGGATGTCTCCTCTGTGAGTCATTATTCCAATCATTTTATGCTTACCCCTGCTCTAAATATGTTGGTATGTTAAATTAGTAGATACTCCTTTATTGTTATTCAATACTCTTTATTCAATTGTTTCCCTATAGGTAATTCTAATACCCTAATACCTGGAATTGGGTGTCGTAGATTTTTGTAGACCGTAGGTAAAGGAAAAGCATAACCAATATATAGGGAAAAATAAAGATATAGCTAGCGGGCGATCTGAAATTTGATAATACGTGTTGGGCCATATTCTTCTGAGAAGTATGATATGTGTCTGATCTCTGGAACAAAATATAGAATATCAAACAACCAACTAATTAAACAGGAGATCGAGAAGTAGAAGCTAGATGGACTGCAACTTCTGCATGATTTGAACTCGGAGAAACGCACGTTGTCGCTCGGGCGCCGCCAGCTGCCGGGCTAGGGTTTAGTTTTGACCTCTGAGCGCCTATTGGGTGTTGAAGGGGGAGTACATATTTGGGTATTGGTACGTCGATGAGATAATGTGTAATTTAGATCCATGCAAATATCTGATGGTGGCCTGATTGTTTTTTATTAAGATTTTTTTATTTATTTTTGCAACCGCATAGGTAGGGGTGTATTTAAGGGGTGTTTTAATAATAATTTTATAATGGCAGTTGTGGGTAATTTTTTTGAAAACCAAAATAGATCTAATGGCTATCGTTTCGAATGGTGGAGAACTTGAGTTTCATGTTCTAGGTCTCTAATCAAGTATATGGTTTGAATCCTTGCAACATCTGCACCACTATTCTGTTGGTTATCAATCTTGCACAGCATGGTTCACCATTCAAAGAAGGCTTTTTCGACAAGCTAATCGAGAACACAAGAAAAATATAAAAGGACATAATCTGATATTGCAATCACAGATGAAGTATATCAAATTGAATTGTTGATGTTCTTGTATCACAAGGACTAATTGACACTGTCAAAAAAGAACAAGAATAGGGCCATGATTCACAATAATCACAAACTTGGTGTTACAAGTGCCATAAAGAATGTTTGTTTCACGAGGAAAGTTAGAACTCAACAAAACCTGGTGGCCACGAATTATAAGGTCTTAGGGAAGGACATAACCCCTAGACGCACACCTAACATGATACATGGCCCAAAACCTAAGGAAAGTGGTGGCCACGAATTATAAGTGCGGGCTTGGTGAGCGGCGTCCGGCGTTCTCACCTGCCGCAGAGTGGCCTCCACGCGGTGCGGAGGAGACGCGTTGCACATACACATTGGAGGGGAGAAAGAACAGCCCAACGAAGAACGAAGGGTGAGAGGATGATATGCGGGTCCCGAGTGAGTCCCAAGCCATCTGAACCGAGCACTTCAACCAAACAGAAAAATATGGGATGAACCTAACCCGGCCCTAACCAAACAAGAAATGGGTCCAACCCATCCTCTTGGTCCTAGAACCAAACAATGCTTAGTCATTGGACTTGATGTGACACTTGTTTTTGGCAAAGAACGACTGCGAGAAAACTGAATAAATACACCAAAGCATATATTAGACATTCGCTTTGATAAACATATCATCTGAAACTATTTTACATTTCTTCCCTGTTAACTGATATTCTTAATGAAGCAGAATCACCAACAAAACTACTGAAGACAGCAAACAGCTGAGACATTTTGAATGCCAGCTAGCAAGTGATACTGAAGGTGAATTAAATGCAACATATTGGTTTGAACCTCCTGCGTGCATGATTCCAAAACCACCTTGAGCATATTGGCGCCATGATTCCGAGGCTGCATCAGACAATGTTTGGACTTCTCCATTAATTTACATATGTCATATCAACATGAACATTTAGCAGATTACATCAATTTACAAATGTTATCAAAATTCAGTAGTTACTGACCTTTCTTGGATATTGTGCTGTTTGAATCGTCGAAGCCGACGGTCCAGAGGAAGTAGCCAAGCAACTGAGATCTCGCCGCAAACTCTAGCTTCTGCTCCACTACCTGTGCGCTGTCGAAACTGACCCAGAGGTCACCATTGTAGAAATACTCTGCCACTGATTGGTTGTCATAGGTAACAACAGTGCCTTCAGAGGTCAGGTACTCTTCGGTCTCTGCATATGCAATTATCCCAGTCTGGTTGCTTTTCCTCTGCTTCGTTCCGGCAGCGGCAGTCGGCGATCCTAGCCCATTCTTGGCCTTGTTCCTGAGGAACCATGATCTTCCAAACAGAGGTATCCCCATCACCAGCTTACATGGAGGAACTCCTGCATCCAGCCATGATATCACCCCGTAGCTCACCGAGAAGTGCGACGACTTGTCGTAGAGAGGTGCGTCAGCTGTGTGGTGACGCTGCTGTCCCCGTGGAAGCCGAAGGTGAGGATATTCGCCCAGTCGAGGTTGTTTGAGATGTCATCTATGGGGTAGTCGAGGTTGCCGTCAGGCATGTCGAACAGGTGGTTGGAGAAGTAGAGTGTTGCTGTCAGGAGAAGAGGGCCAGACAAGGAGGATTCCTCCATGATCCTTGCTCGCCATTCCGCAAGCAGGACTCCGAGGTTCTCCATGTCCATCTCTGTGACTGGGAAAATCCACGACAAATCCAGGCCGTCGAAGCCGTTGGCTCGAGCCAGTTCCACGGAGGAGTTGATGAACACTCCCCGGAGGTCCTTGTCTGAAGCCATTTTGGAGAAGGCGGCATTGGACGCACCCACCCTGTACTCATTTGTGCCGATGGACAGCATGGTCTTGGTAGACGGGCTCCCGGACTTGACGGTACCGGAGAACGCAGCGAGCAGCGAGCCCTCCTCTTGGGTCGGCTGAGGCGCGACAGCATAGCTTGTTTCGTCGATGGACACTGAGCTGTAGTAGAGGTGAGTGTACAAGGAGGCGTCGATGCTACTGACCGGGGAGTAGCGGCTTGAGGACGGCGACCAGTAGCCAGCTCTCACTCCAGTAGGTCCTCCATTGCCGCCGCATTGCTGCTGCGATGTCGTCGATGCCGAAACCACTGACAAGAATAATCCAGCAAGGGAGATTATTGAGGACATGATGAACCATGCTAGCTCCATTGCTGGGATGGGAGGTGGTGAAGTGGTTGCAGTTGCAGTGTGAAGCTGGACTGAGGACGAACGAAGTGGTTACAAAGTTGAGCATCGCTTTGAGCCTTTGATACGAGGGGAGGGAGAAATTCTCAGTGGTTTGGTGGGAGCAGATGGATGGCGATCACTGATTGCATTGCATAGCTGTCCCTCATCAGGCTGCCGGCGGATAGATAGAAACGAGGGATGCGATGCTCTGCATATTTGCCTTTGGTAATGATTACTGTAGTAATTAACTTGCTGGTAACAATTAGATTAACACTCTGTTCTGGGGCTTAATTACACTGCCTCTAATTCTTTAAATTCGCTACAGGCAACGCGTGAATGGTCTGGAGCTTCTGCTGGTAGGACATGCTTGGTCTTGTCAGGCGACTGTAACCCTGTTGTAATATGTTTAGAACTCTTTCAGAACCCTTCAGGCCTAATCTACTCCAACTGTTTCTTTTTTTCAGCAAACCTGAATGCTGACCGCGGTAAACTGACATTGTTCAGCACGATCCATTGTAGATGTGCACCTTTTTTTTCAGCAAACATCTTCAAACTTGACGATGATGAGGCATGGGGCTGCCACTGAGTGTTGACTATTTTTTCAGTTAAGGTGCCACCACTTTGGTGTGGTCTTGCAATCCAAAAGAGTTGTTGAGATGGGGTTGGTATGTGCTGGTAGAACTTTCTGTTAAGCCTCTGCTTAATTTTAAGAGATGGTTAACAGCTCCCTGCATTGTTGTTGTTATGCATTATACTGCAGACCAGGTAGGTTTGCAGGCTGGCCATGTGCCCAGAGCGTAAACTATGAGATCAGCGTGGCAACAGCTTGTCCTCTTCCGTTGGGGCATTATTTGGAACAGGAACATTTCCGAGCATTTCAGATTCCGGTTTGCGTGAGACGACGAAACGCACTGGGAGGCTGTTCAGTGTTGCTCCACTTCGCCATGGATCCATGTCGGAAAGCTAGCTACTTCACGTGTTGTGCTTGTGCAGCTGTGGCCTGCTGCTGCTGTGTTTTAGGATGCAGTGGAATAGACTGACAACCATATGCTGGGATTTTGTTAGATTTGTTTTATATGGAGAAATATGTTTCACTTTTTCTTCAAGATGTGTTTTCGGACGGACAAACAGTTTGCTTGTTTCGATATGCGATGCTATCTTTAATTACTACACCCCAAAGTTTTAGAGGGTTTCCAACACCTTGTTTTTCGGCCATCCAATGGCTTAGATAAGTTCAAACTTTGTGGTAAAATAGATTCAAAAAAAAATCATATGTAGGATCGATTCACGCAAGGATATAATCAGAAGGAAGGAATTAATGCAAAAGCAAATTTTTATCCTGCCTTCTGCTGGGGGCCTCACGCGCTCGCGTCGCTCCGTCTTGGGCGACGGCGGGCGACAAACCCTAGCGCCCGCGCGCCGCCCCTCAAGCCAAGATCCTCCGCCGCGCCGCCACCGAGGCGGGCCGCCGGAGAGCTCGCGGCGGTCCGCGGGGAGGGTGGCGGCGTGGCTTCCCCATCTCTTCTCCGGCGGACCCGGGCGGGGCCGGCCGCGTTTCGCCCCCGGAGGTGCCTCGCCGGTGTGGGCCGTCCCTCGCGGCGGCGGGGCTCTCTTGCCGCCCGGATCCGCGCGCCCACCGGATCTGGCCGGCTGCGCGTCGGGGACGCGGTGGTGCTTGGAGGTCGGCATCCGGGGCCGGGTGGTGGCGTCGCGGCCATGGCCGGGCGCGGGCGGTGGCCGGCGCGCGATTTTCAACGGCGGGCGCTACCGGTGTCTTTGGGGTGGTGGCGGTGGCCGTACGCTTGATGGTGTCGACTTTGGCCTGGCCGCGACCGCCGCTCGCCTCTTCCGGCTTGGTAGGGATGGTAGGGCCGGTGGGGTGCGTGCGAGCGCGCCGGATCGATGTATGATGGCCGTTGCTCCTCCCTCCGCTCTGCGATCTGGTGCAAGCGCCCCTTGGGGGGGAGCTCGTGCTTGCTCGTGGTGCCGTGGTGGCGCCTTGGGTGGTGTCGGGCTTTCTCCGTGCGGCGGCGTGTGGTGTGGGAGCGTACTCTGGTAGGGCCGAGAGTGTGCGGCGAGCATGGTGGTGCCGACGCGAAAGCCTTCCGCGACCGCTTTGTCGGTGGCAATGGTGGCGGCGCCTTGTCGCCGTTCTCCGGGGACACCATTGAAGGCATCCATGTCCTTGCGGCTTGGGATTCTCGGGGTGAAAACCCGGTCCCACGTGGACGTGCGGCGGCGGCGCCAGCGGGCGTCGTTCCTCCTTGAGGCGCCGCATCTTGAGACCCGGCTCGGCTCATGGCAGGGGTGGTGGTCGGCCGGTGGTGTCGCCCCTGCGTGCATCGCAGTCGGGTGGTGCACACGTTCCGTGTTGGCGGGGAGGTGCAGAGGGCCCATGGGTGCCGGAGGTCCCGAGTTGGCACGCATGGTGGTGGTGATCTCGACTACCGGCCGAGCGGAAGAGATGCTCTCTAAGCGCTTCGCTATCCGAGTCCCGGGTAGTGGAGTGAGTCGGGGGTGAGGCGAGGCCCCCACGCCAGAGTTGCCGGATCAATGGTTTCCTTGTTCCGTGGCGGGACGTCATCGACGCGAGGCTGAAGCTGGGGATCGATGATTGTGAGTGTGCGGCTTGAGGGGGATAGTCCCCCGGTGGAGGAGTTTTTCAGTTGGGTGCTCGAACTTGCAGCGGGCTTTGGCTCATCGTTGGCGGCACGACGGCGCAGTTCGACGGCGGGCTATCGGTTTCTCTCCCGTGGTGGTGGTGTGGCTTTGTGTGTGTTTTATTTTGTTTTTCTTGGAGCCTTGCCGAGTGATGGCTCGTGTCGACGTCCCAATCCGACCGAGTTTGCGGTGTTTTGGAGCCTCGTGTTGATGACCCAATCCAACCGAGCGATGCATTCGTTAACTATATCTTTGCTCCTTCCGTCGTGTTAGTAGAGTTGTTTAAGGGGATCCCAGTAGTAGGTGGAGTGGAATACTCCCCTAAGGTTGAGTTGAGTGGGCGCCAGTTGTGGCGCTAGTTGAGTTATTTTGGTACCTAGGTGTGCCGGGGAGTAGGGTGCCCTCATTTGTATGGTTTTTCTGCCCGTTTCCAAATCAAAAACTGACCGGCACTTGCCTTTTCTTTTATTCATCTAATAGAAATCGCGGCAAAAAGCTTTTGCCGTCCCTTCTAAAAAAGAATTAATGCAAAAGCTGAGAAATAAAAAAGTTTCGTGACAAAAACACTCAAACTAACTCTCGACGATATCCTGGTTTTACACACTAAAATAACCCTTTTTCTAAAAACACTAAAATAACCAGCTTACGAGAGCACTAATTTAATAAAGGTTCAAAGGGGTAACCTTTAGGTGCACCTCCAAACCTCGTTAGTTCAAATATTTATATTACTTGTTCAAAAATTTAGAGTAGTACAAATACTTGAATTAAAGAGGTTTAAAGGTGTACCTAATTGTCACCAATTTGCACCCTACTAATTAATCATTTGTAAAACTAAAAAAAGTTCATCACACCGTAGCAACCAGGCTGCCGCACACTACTACCAAACATGAAATAAGAAATATCGTGTACCCATACTCAACAGCTACCATGATATAAGAACCATGTTGTGTCTGTACAGTTTGGCTAATAAGAGATTGTTTAGTTGCCCGTATGTATAAAGAGTAGAGTCCACTAGCAATCCCTAAACTTGCACAGTTGTGTCAAGCCAATCTACAAACTCGCAAAATAGGCATTGAAGTACCTAAACGTTGTTTATGTGTCTCCTTAGTCCAATCGGGCGCAGACCCATGTACAACTTATGCAAATACACCCCTGTGGTATGTTAACCCTGTTTGTGCGTCGTTCAGTTTATCACCCCCGCTGCCGTCGGCATTCGTCCTCCCCACGGCAGTGTCCGCCTCCTCCGCTAAAAACGATGTCCCACAACACAACCAAGTTCGTGGCTAGTGATCAAAACTGATGCTTGCGAGAGATGAAGGAAGAGAACGAACAGATCAAGGAGCAGGAACAGTATACGTCAGTTTGAGTGATCATGAAAACTGTAGTCCTTGTTGCAATTTGTACCTAGATGCATTGAACTGATGTATGTTTCACAACAAATGAAATGCAAGTTTACTGAATCTTAACAGTACTGAATGCAATTGTCAATCCTACTGATGAATCCATTCCAACGTAAGAAAGTTTTTAACGACGTCATATTAGTTTTGATGCTTACAAAATTGCAACATAAACTACTGTATGGTTCCGAGTATCAGTTTTTATGCTTGCAAAATTGCAAGCCAAAAGACGGAACAACCAAACAACAGTTTGGGAACATTTAAAGTGTTGTTGCCTTCCTGATGTCCGTCAGGTTGCAAGTTCCCATATTTTTCTTGTAGCCCTGGATTTCTTCTTAGCTCCTCCCACATCAGTTTGTTTAGTTGTTGTCCTCCTCTTCGTAGTTGTTGCTGCCTGGTCGGCTGGGATGGTGGCCGCCGGCATGGCCGCCTGGTCGGCTGCAATGGCGGCGGGGCGGGCTCACTCCCTTTGGCCACGCGCGCGCGGCGGACAGCCGGCTGCCCCTCCCCCCGCACACAGTGTAGAGCTCGGCCGGGAGGGACGACGCTGATCGTGGCAAGCCGGCGTCGGCGCCCTGCCTTGCCAGGTGGCCGAGGGTCTCTCCCTCTCCCTCGGGTCTCTCCTCTCCCTCGCGTTCTCCCCCTCCTCCAAATTGATGGCGACGGCGGCGGCGGCCCGGGCTCGCCCGCCCTGGGGCGGGTGCCGAATCCGGTGCCCAGGTGGCGGATCCGGTTCCCAGCCGGACCGCCGTCCGCGGCGGGCATGGGGTGGTTGGGGTTGCCGCGGTAGTGCGGGCGACGGTCGAGGCGCTAGGGGTGGCTTCCTCTTTGCCGCCCCTCCCTCAAACGACTTGCCGCTTTGTGCCGGCCATAGTTGCTATGGTGGTCAAGACTGGGAGGCTTCGATGTTGGCGGGGGTTGTAGTGGCTCGGATCTAGTGGCCCTCGGGTCGGGCGCGCGCCAGTCGGGCCGCGCCTCGCGTCGCGGCGGCGGCGGAGGTCGCCAACAGCTGCCCGGTGGTAGGTGTTAGGGCCGTGGTTAACCGCAACGGCCTTCGACGTTCAGCGGGTTGACGGGCACGCCGCAGAGTGAGTCTAGTCCTCGACATTGTCTTATCGGCGGGGGGGTGGTTGTTGCGGCACGGGCCGGCGTGGCGTGGGCCGGGCGCTTTGGTGCCCCTCGTGCAAGGCTTCCGGCCGAGGTGGCCGGGCAAATGGGGACGGCAAAGGACTTGCCGATCCGCATCCGGGCCATTGTCCGCAGGGGGTACTTTTTAGGGCGAAAAAGCTTGGCCACGACGAATCGAAAGGTCCTAATGGCTAGAGGGGGGTGAATAGCCTATTAAAAATTCTACAAACAACACTTGAGCAATCGGTTAGTAAATAAAACTGCGAAGCGTAACAAAGCGGTGCTACAAGTTACTCTAGACAAGCCCCTATGCAATCAACACTACAACGAGGCTATGATCACTAGACAAACCAACTATCTATGTCAATCCTAGGTGAACAAGGTATACAAGCTAATATATCACTAGTGGCTACACAAGGTGATCAAGGTGACTAGCTAAGCAATCTACACAAGATATACTATCAATGTAAAGCAAAGGTGAGCTAGAATACAATACCACCGGTGTAGTGTCGTAGTTGATGCCAATCACCAAGTCAATGATAAATCTCCAACGAACAAGCACACTTGACAAGAGATTTTTCATCGAGGTTGACGTGCTTTGCCGGCATGCTAGTCCCCGTTGTGGCGATACACCCACTAGATGTTCCACAAGCAATGGCGGTGCCAAATCCCGGTGGGAGCTCAATGAAACAATCACTAGAGGGGATTCACAAGCCACGAGCAATCCACTAGTGCTCCTTTCGCGAATCTCCCGCGGGGTAAGGAACGACCCCTCACAAGTCCACCGGTGTGGCCTCGAACAAGCTCAATCGAGCTCAACACCGCCTCAAACTCCAAGCCGCTAGGGAACCAAGCAAATTCCCAAGAGAAACAAGACCCCGCAGCTCCTCCAAGGATGAAGTGCCTCTAGATGCAATAAACAATGCAATACACTTCAATCTCTTAATCTCACCCAAAGAATCGGTTAGGATGAAGAGATGAGTGGAGGGGAGTGTCTCAAGCTCAATAGCAAGTAGGAGTGTTCAAAGGTGCAAGCGAGAACTCAATGAACCGGCCATCCAAGTATATATAGAGCCCACTAAAAAAGGTAGCCGTTGGGGGTTTCTGCGAGCTGACCGGACGCACCAGCGGGTCCGGTCGATCGTCCGGTCATAGCCGACCGTGCATCCGGTTAGAACAGACAACACCCTCGGGCCCACAGCAGACAGCCATCCTCATGCTTCCGGTTGAAGCGTCCGGTCATGACCGGAACCTTCTTTCCATGCGTCCGGCCGATCCTCCAAATCGAGCCCAAAAACATGCTCTCAGATTCGACCGGACAGTCCGGTCAAAGACCATGCGTCCGGTCCAAATCCGGTCGATGGGTCCGGCCGCCGTCTTCGCGATTTTTAGCATTTTGTCGTCGCCTTTGCTTCAACGTTGCTTCGCCTCTTGCCACAAGTTGCCAACACATCGAAGATGATCTCAATATCATGTATGTTAGCTTGTCGCGATCGATTAGGCAAGAAAGAAGTTAGTGCTCTCTAGTCTAAATGCAATATGCAAGTCAAATGGACATAGAAGCACTTCACCAAAGGATTAGTCGCGGCATCCCCTCTTGATAGTCGGCCATCTAGCCTATAATGTGATCACACTCTTTATAGTGTCTTGATCACCGAAAGAAAACCCTATCAAGTTATACCTTTGCCTTGATCTCCGGGTTCCTTCCAAACCGACAATCGGGCTTGACGATCCATCATGTCCATCATCATCGTCCATGTTCATGATCATCATGCTCCTCATCATCCATGCAATCCTATCTCTTAAGTCACACTTAGAGCAAAGGATTAGCATAACAAAGTGTCATCAATTTCCAAAACCGGACATGAGATTTCGGCGACGCCTTAGGGCGCCGCTTTCCCTCTTAGGGGCGTTGTGTCCCGACACTTTCCATGGGTGAAGGCCCGGTCCATTCTTGGGTGAGTGATGGCGGCGCTTGCATCGTGACCTTCCCGGGCGTTGTTGTGGAGTTCGACTTGGTCGTGATGTCTTGTGTCGTGGCGTGAGGTCCAAGTCCGAGCTGCTCTTGTGTTATGCTCGAGTTGGGCAAACGATAACCCGCCATGGATTTTGCTTCGGAGCTCGGTCTCATTTCTTAGTTGGGTCATTGTTTGCTTCGTTAGTGTTGCATGGGTAGGCTTAGTCATCGTGGTGATTTCTCACCACGGTAGCTGCCTTTATACATATGTTTGCTCTATTCTTATCAATGAAAGCCCGAATCTAATCTTTTGAAAAAAAAAAGTCATAGCAAAGATGGTTTTCTACAAACACCCCCCAAAAAAGAAAGATGCTTTTGTACATAACCAATTTATAGTGGGTACCTGTGATAACATTTGATCCAACATGGTGATTGTCTTTGGCATCTATGTTTGGCACTTCCACCTCTTGGGTGGAGAATCGCACAAAACAACATGTACTTACATGTGTTGTATTTCATTACTTGGATAAAAACCCCGGATGCACAGATTATGGATGGAATGAGAACTACAATGATGATTATCATGATGAGTACTAGGCTTGGTGTCAACCATCCACCAACCAGATCCCCTCGTTGGAGTTTCTCGCGCGAGAGTCGCCTCTTACATGCTATTGTTATGTTTTGAGACTTTGTAATGAATATTTATTCACGTGTGTAATAAGCACTGAGATGATAATTTTAGCTATTTGTCACTTATGTGTGTGACATTTTAGGGCGCACATAAGATATTTAAGCATCCACTTTTGTTCTTAAAACTGGGTGTGACAAAAAAAACATAGCAAAGATGGTTTCCTACCCCCCCAAAAAAAAAAAGATGCTTTCCTACTTAACCAATTTAACATTTGATCCAGCATGGTGATTGTACTGGCATCTGTGTTTGCCACTTCCACCTCTTGGGTGGAGAACTGTACAAAACAACTCATGAGCTGTAAAAGTTGTAATTACTGATCAAAGTATTACAAAGCAACACATATATTCTTTCACTTCACCTGGTTTATTGGCGGTCCAGCTGCTCTTCTTTAGTATATTCAACCTCTGGATTTAGTGAAGTAGCTTGTTGAGCAGCCTCCTGAGCTTCTCTTTGCAGTTGTGCTTGTGTATTTGCAGCAAGTTTTTTAAGCCTCTACAGAAGTGAAGCCCATACTCTTGTATAAAATAGAAATGGATAAATCAGTAATCTTGTAATATAACTTCTGCAACTACACTCTAATAGTCCCTAGTTTACTTCTCACTAATATCTTAGTCCACATTAAAAATACATTAATATCGTTTAATATACGTTAATCATATCTTAATAGCATCATTAAGAAATATATGATTTGGAAACACAAATAGAATATGTATCTAGTTTTTGCATCTAGGTCGGTCTAGACTCCATTGTAGGCAATCAAACACTTTGAAGTTGCATCCAAACCCTAGTATATACAAGTAACCAAACAAGCTATGAGTAATAATCTTGTTCTAGTTGTTGTATGCATAGAAGGTTTGAGTGGCCAGCCATGCAAAGATTCCACAAAAGTTAAATTTCTTATTACAACATAAAAGTAATACTACCTCTGTTCTAAATTATATGATGTTTAGGTTTTTCTAGATACATTCCTTTAACTATTTATCGAGATATAGTGTATAGGCAAGTGTTATCAATTAATATAATTTGGAACGAAGACCTCGCCACCACGGAGCGCCATAGTCTTCCTACTACGAAGTTAGTGACATTGATTGACCCATTCTTTTAATTTCTCATACCATACCTTACAAAGTGGTTTCCTTGGGTAAGAACGGAGATGAAGTACGTCCCTTGCATGCTTCTTAATCTGGTAGATTAGGTCGAGCTTGTGATGAGGGGCCAAGAGGAGGATCTTTCGCATTGCTAATTCGACAAGTCTTTCTTTCCCTACTTTGTAAGCCAACAAGGGATATCGACGGGATTTCTACATATAGTACTCAAAAGAATTGCCACAATATGGTAGGAGAAAAGAAAGACTAGTTCCGGTTTTGGATCAATAACTAATAAAATAAAGAAATGCATTTTTTATTTTTAAATAAAGAATAAATCATGTATATCTAAACAACCTTTTCATAAATCTACTGAAAAATCTTACTGTTTTTTTATTATCGTTTGGTAAACATTTCAAACTACGACTCTCAATGACTCTTTAAATGTTTAGTTTCAAGAATAAAGTATAAGTACATGTGTCTTGAATGTATTTATAATGTTTATTTTAAATTTATATCTATCACTTTTGTTTTCTATTTGTAGTCACTTTGGGTGTGTTCAGATACATAAAAATTGGCAATCATAGCGGCCTAAAAGCACTTTACATTTTTCGTTTGTTTGTGGTAAATATTATCCTACCATGGGGTAACTAGACTCAAAAGAATCGCCTCGCAAGATACATCTAAACTGTACAATTATTTATATTTGTTTACCTACATTTTATACTCTAGACATGCATCTTTTTGGTGTATTTAATGTTTTGATGTGATGGAAATTTTGAAAATTTTGGAGAAAAGTTAGGCCTCTAAACACACCCTTTATTGAACATATGTCTTTATTACTTGTCACAAACCAGATTGATCTGGCGCGTGACATGTGGCCCGACGCCGCGCCCTTGAGGGAGGGGCGCCGGGCTGCTCGAGGGGAGGGGGCGACGCGGCGGCGACGTCGGCCGGCGGCGGCCTTGGAGGGAGAGGAGGAGTTGGGGATAAATTTTCTTTATTTGCTTGTTGCCCGAAAGATTACAGACCCCTTACTTTTTATAGCCCTGGCTAGTGGGACTTGTATCGCAAGCAATCTCTCTAAAAGGTTTCCTTATAGATTGGAATACCTTTTACAAGCATATCCTATTTATTTTCCTAATAATGGTCTTCCTTATAGATGGAATATCCCCTTGCACACCAAAAAAAGACTAAGATAATCCTAGTGAATTTCCTTCTTTATTTCCTGAATTAATTGTCAAAGAGTCCGCGGAAGGGAGGCGGAGGCGGAGGCGGCGCCGCCGTGGGCGGGCGACGCTACCGGCGCCCTCCCGTACCTCGTGGGTCCTGCCCTTCGGGCCCTATCTCCCGGGTCATAACATTACTGTACTTTCAATAGGTCCTCAAAAGTGCAAACTTCAGCTGGTACCCTCAAGTTGTATGTTGCGCATAAAATAGTTTTTTAGTCTCTCACTTCCTTTTCACGCCGCACACCGTTCTGGTTGAAAGTTATTTCAATTGAAACTTTTGAATTGAATCCCAACTTTGAGAGCTTAAAATATAGAGGTGTCAAATTGTTTTGAAATTTACTAAACTTAACCAAAACTTTCTAAACACATTTTGACATCAGTTACCATATTTTGGGAAGGTTGCAACCAAATGAGTGCAGAGCATGAATACATTCAACATTAATGCATATTGCATTCATGCTTGTTAAGAATTCATATTTTTGCTAAGAAAAGTTTTTAGATAATGACTAGAATGTTTTAAGAAATTCTAGATTTTTCTAGACGATTTTCTTATTTTCCTAGAGCAACATCACTTGTTTTGGAGCTTCTAGAGATAATCCCATGGACTCTATTTATTTGGATTTGGATTCTCTCTATCCAAAATTATCTTTGCCATATTTCTCGAAATTTGTGGAAATTGAGAGCCATTTTTATGGCTTAAATACCTTGTCATGTATTTGCCAATATTTTTAATTAAAAATCAACAAAATTGCCATTAAAATCACTTCAAATCAATTGTATAGTTAATTTAAATGATTTTTGAAAAATATAAAGGTAAGATATTAATTTCAAAGTTTGAAAAGGAAAAATAAACTCTGCCCCATAAAAAAAAAGTTTCTCTCACTACTCAAGAAGTCAATAATTTTATTTTGACCAAATATGTCAAACAAACACTAATATTCATGCAGCATAATTAACATAATTAGATTAATTACCAAATATATTTCTATAGTAGATGTATTTAAGGATTCAAATAGCGTTAATACTTTTCATAAATCTAGTTAAATGTCTTATAGGCTATTTCTAGATATATACAGCAAAAAAACTGCTAGAAAGTCAAGACATCTTATAATTTGAAGTTGAGAGACTAGGTAAGAGCAAGGCCTTTTAACTTGTGATCGAGGCCAAAGTTTTAATTTCTCATGCAAAAGGAAATTACATTTGTTACTAGTCCTACACATAGAAACACGCATGATACATGATTTCCTAATTGTTGCGTAGCTGCCAAAGCCATTTATTGGACAGATGATAAGGAAATGAAAAAAAAAAACATGTGGAGTTTAGAGCATCTTCATACATACATAAATAAAAATTTAGAAAACAATCTAAAAATCAGAGTTTAAAGAAAGTTGCAATCTCTTCCCCCACTCTAATAAAACCAGTATTCTCATTTTCCACTAGTTTAATAAAGTTTGATTACCATGACAACTTACTAGGTGATGTTTTTTTCTTCTGATGGTAAAATAAGTGTCCTTTCTGAACAGAATTAGCAGGTTTTTTTTTTTTTTTTTTTTGAGCTCAAGCAGTTTTTTTTTAGCAGCATTGGCATCTTCTCGAGTCGGCTCGTTTCTTGAAGCCCAATCCGAACGGCTTCCGTGCTCTGACAGCCCACTCCAACCGTCCAACGCCGCACTCTGGCCCATCTCATCGGCAACAAAACTAGACACGGCGGCGCAAGCCCCCTCTCTAGCCCGCAGTCTTACGGACGCACACGCATCACCCACAAGCGCTCGCAGGAGACCAAACCCTAGCTTTTGCGGCGGCGTCTGCGGCGGCGGAGAGGAGAAGATGATCTACGACGTGAACTCCCCGCTCTTCCGCTCCTTCCTCAGCCAGAAGGGCGGCGCCGACAAGAGGTGTGTGCGCTCGCCCCCGCTTTCTCCTCTCACGAAGTCAATAAAACCCTAGCCTGCCACCGTCGCTTTGTAATTGTTTGGTCGCGCTGTTACGTTCTTGTTCGTGCTTCGTTCTATTGTGACGGACTCACGGGAGACAGCGTGCTTGGTATTGCGTTTGAAGCCTACTGCACGAATTAGTAGAAGTGGCTTTGCACGAATTAGGGAAATTGTTTTCTACGAACAGTGGAGGGAGGCTGCGGACGGTAGTGCTTTTATCCTGTGTTGTTCCGTTTGTGCTACGTTTCGGAGATTTTTATGCATGGAGTCGAAGATATGAAGTTCCACTAGCTCCTCTGAGTTTGAGTTTGAAGATTCTGTTGGTGTTGATGATGCTATGATGAGATTTTTGTTCTGCTCGTTAAGGTTTATGTACCAGAGGAAGCCTGATATCACACTGCTCAGTTGTTTGCATTCCGCCGTTCCCATACCAGAGGAAATGTGTGTGAGTCTGCTGATTTTGCTTCGTCGATTTGGCTCTGCTCATGGCACACATGTGAAGTGCTGGGTGCATTCTCTTCCTTTGTGATTTATGGTAGAATAGGTTGACCTTTTAATTGTTGTATTAGAGTCTGCCAATGAGAAGACTTTTGGGTTTATTATATACAGAAATGACTGCTTGGCAGAGCTCCAGCTCCACTGAAACCATCTTGGAGCATGGCACTTTTAGCCCCAGGAAATCTTGGATCTGGAGCTGGTGCAATTACTTGACTCATTTCATCTATAGTTTAGACTAAATATAAATGTTTAGATAACTTTTTAATTTAGTTTACAAGTTGCAGATCCAACATGAATGCTGGAGCTGGATCTATGCCAAACAGGGCCATCGTGTAGTGTGGAAGGGGTCATTTAGCCCATGATCCATGCCAAACAGAGGAACAACAAAGCGGACGCCTGACACTTCTCACTTCCTCCTCTTGCCCTCACTCGCGACCGTGGTAAAGGCCTTGCACGGTCGATTTCCTGCGCGAAGGGCATATCTACTTATTGTGCCCTCACAATTCTAGTGCCCTCGATTTCCCATGGACGCGGTCTTTTGGCGTCCTTCCTTCTCTTGCGACTGGCATCTGGCATTCGCAGCGGGGCTGTAGGTGTCTGCCCGACGCCAAACTACTTCTAGGCGACGCCTCACTTGATTAGGTGGACGCCATACGAGTGCTGGACGTGGCGCCGCCAACGACCAGGCCCAAGTAAGATGAAGCTAGGGAACATCAAGGTTGATAATCATGCTTTAGGATTGGCTCTCGCATTGTAAAGCTTAAGTTGGAACTAAGGCCTCAACACAGTTTTGAACATGTATATCAATTGCCAAATCAGCCCTACCAAATCAATATTGTTTGGATCTGTCTTGCTTACATAGGCCACATCTTTATATTGTAGATGATGCGAACCTCCAGTTATGTTGGAGCCATTGTATGCATTGGAGCCTGTTACCTTATACGAACATCATTCATTATCCATTGTCCTTATACGAACATCATTCACCTATTAATGACTTCTGAAACTATACATGTATTTCAACTCGTGGAGCACATTTATGTGACCTAATATTCGGATGCTTCTGTAGCTATGCTGATTTACATTTGTGAGAAGCAACAAACTTTGCAATGAATAGAGTTTTCTGTTTTGAGCAGACATCTGGTGGTCCAGACAGTACAATGCAATTAAGGGTTTCATTATACACTTTATCTCTGGCTAAGTTATTTGTTCTTGCGTGATCCTATCTTTTCATTTTAATGAATAGGTATTATCTTTTTTTTTTTTTTTTTTCATTTGGCTGAATCAATCTTTTTTTCTGGTATTTTAAAATCATTTACTGCTGCTAATGAGGTTTTTGTTTATTTATTTTTTCAATTGTCCTGACTCCTGAGACATGAACCTATGGTGTCTGTGTATTTCCTAAAGTAGATAATGATGCTTGGTGTTTTGTTCATTCTGCAATGCACTCCTAATCAACCTAGTAGCAAGTAGCAACCAGTTATGGTGTATTAATTTTGGAATGCAATGAGGAACTATGAATGTTTATTGTGTCACTAAGAATTGTCAAAGAATGTAGTTAAATTTGTTTACATATGCACAAAAGTTGGTATGGGCCATCTGGTATAGTGCAACAGATGGTGGTAGTAGTAGTAGTAGTAGTAGTAGTAGTAGTAGTAGTAGTAGTAGTAGTAGTAGTAGTAGTAGTAGTAGTAACTGAAAATGTACAAACAAGTTAACACTTACGAGAAACTTTAGTTTTGTGATGCCGCATATTCCATAGGAGGAGAATGCTTACTTATATGTTGTGTAAAATATAAATGTATATTCTAATCATCCAAACATATGTGAAAGTAATTGCATGCTTCGTTTTGGTAGCTTAAGTAGAAAGGAAATTATTGCACAATGAACAGCAGGTTCTGTAACATAAAACTGTACATCCAGAAGCAGTTTGGATGAGCGATTTAGTTCTGCTGCGTTAATTTTAATAACCAACTCCAGTCCAGTATAGATGCTGTCCATAATGTGTTTTCAGTCAGTATCTTCAGAACTGCAGCCAGGAGTGTTTTATTGCTTCAGTAAAAATTTTTGTTTTGTTTTCAAAGAAACGTCATAGTTGTGTTTTTCTCTTTATCTTTTTACCTGTTCAAGAAAAATGATTATGTTCTTTTCAGGTGTTTTAAAATTATTTGCCACTGTTAATAAGGCTTCTGTTTATTATTTCAGTTGTCCCAAGACATGAATTTAGTGTTTCTTAAAGCCATTAAAAAAATCCTTAAGTTTCTTAAAGCAATTAAAAAATCCTTAAATTTCGTAAAGCAATTCACCCTTAAGCCCTTCTAATCAACTTAGCAGCAACCAGGAATGTTTTATTACTTTCAGTAAAAATGTTAAAGAATGCAGTTAAATTTGGCACAAACCAAGTTATGGACCACTTAGATAGTCCAACAGATGTATGCTACGTACAGGGCTTTCAGTAGACAATGCTCACTTACTCCACTTATAGGTGGATGGATGCTAATCACTTAATTTCTGTGAAAGTTATTGTTTGGTTTGTTATGGTAACTAAAATTAATTGAAAGGAAATAATTGTGCATTGAACCAGCAAGTCCAAAAGAAGTTTCCATTGAGCGATGTGGTTCTGCTGCATGAATTGTAACACCAAGTCATCAACTCTGGTCCAATATAGATGCCTATCCTGTAACGTGTTTTCAAACAACATTTTTAAGACTGCAACAAGGTTCTTGTAACACTCTTTTTAATTTAATAAAATCATCTTGTAGGGGCTCTGGGTCAGGCCCCTCTAGTTTCATCAAAATAATAATAATATAATAATCAAAAGTACTGTCACGTCAGTTAGAATGATACCTCTAGTGCACATTTATATTTGAAGTTGATTATTGCTGTGCAATTTTGATTTTAGTATTCCTTCCAGTAATAACTTAATTGATCTGTGTCTTGCTTGCTCCTTATGATGACAGGAAAATGGAGGAGCATAAACCAAAGGAGCAGAGGCCCAAGGCCAGCGAGAACAAGCCTGTGATGAATGAATAAATATCTCCAGAAACTGCGTTCAATGGCAATCAAATTATATGTCCGTTTGTTCTGTTTAGCTTAAAATCAACGCTTCCAATAATCTTAGTGGTGTATTAGTTCCTCCTTATAGTGTTAATTGCAATGTTTGAACGAGGCAACAGTGCAACGGACATGAAACTTGAACTACCTATGAGATTATTACCATCAATTTGAGACATCTATGATTGACAACTTTTGAGCAGCCCTCCTGTTATTGTGGTTGGTACAAAATTGTGGGGTGCCACCATGTTTCATGCTTGCTCTTCCACCTTCCCTTCCTGTAGCCTCCAACTTTATATAGTATCTATATCTACTGGAGGTAGGGAAGTGGAAAGTAGTTCATAGGACGGATCTCTGGCTGTTGCATGGTATGGAAATCCATAATTTTGTGTTGATTTCAGGGAATCATTGTCTGATTTGTTTTTGGCTCCCCAAAATTTGCGCTGCTGCTGTCCTTTTTGGTGTTGCTGTGGCATGTGAAGCCAGAAAGCTTGGATACCGGTTTGGCTGTTGCTCTAGCTACTGTTGTTGGGTTGTCGTCTGCTTTGATCTTGTATGGTTGGTACTATTGTTCTTGCAAGCAAAGGTGAAGAACTGGAGTGCTGGACTGGTATGTGAGAACTGAACATTACCCACCGAAGGGTTGAGTTCACGTTCAGAAAGTCATATCTTCGTCATGCCATTCTTGTGCTGCATGGCTAAGGGCATGTTTGGATGGAGGGACTAGAGACTAATAGGGACTAAAAATTAATCTCTAGCCCTTCCCGCAGTCTAAATGAAATTGAGACTAATTGGGACTAAAAATTAGTCACACCCCATGTTTGGTTATTTAGGGACTAAATGAGACTAAAAAATTAGTCTCTAGGGTCTTTTTGGTTCCCATGGGACTGTAGACTAATTTTTAGTCTCATTTAAAAGATGTTTAGTTCAAAGAACTAATGAGGGACTAGAGCGACGGTGACTAACAAGAGTTCAAAGCACAAAATGAGTTGATGACAAGAGCACAAACTAGTCTCAATTAGACTCTCAAGAGGGGCTAATGGACTAGGGACTAGTTGAGACTAAAAATTAGTCCATTAGTGCCCCATTGTTGGATAAATTAAGGAATAATTGAGACTAAAATTAGTCCCCTAGTCCTCGTAGGAACCAAACACGCCCTAGTCTCTAGTCTCATGGGAACCAAACAGGCCCTAAAGTTACTGAATCCTAAAAAGCTTGTCCTGTTGTGTTGCACGGTAAAAATACTGAACAACAGCCTGTCGGTAGAAATAGCCTTGCAGTTGTTTGATGTGAAGCCGTAACGCCAATAATTTGAGGTGACCTTTGATCGCCCGCCTGTCCTCTTCATCCGCCCAGTCCCAGAGGAGCTTCACAGGCTGTTTGGTTGTTCAGTGAGTTTGGTGATTGAGCCCATTGCATGATCTGTCTGGTCAGGTAAATTATGAGTCGGTTTAGACTTAGAACTCCATCAGTAGTCACATACAGTACTGTTTTGGGGATCTTCCGACCTGGTCCATTTCATGCACTTCACAATGCGATGTTGGAGAGAATCTGTCCGCGGTGGCGGACTCAGGACAGGTTGTTCTTCGTCATGGCTTTGGATCTCATGGCAAGTACATGTACAAAGGTTCAAGCGTTATTCTCCGTCGTACTCGTACCCAACAATCTTACCATATTATCCACATGTCTACGTCCAGCACCAGCAGGCAGCAGCCATGTTTTGGGCAATCAGATGAGGCAAGGCACATACACTACAGTGGTAGCGGGTCGAGCAACAGGAGACTCTAGGATTGACAGCGGCCAGCCGGCCACCACGGCGTAGTGGCTGGTCCCTGGCGGCACCCGGCAGGAGTAGCGGCAGGCTGCACGGGCAGCGTCCGTGGCAACACAGTGATGGCGTTTGGAGGGTTGCCAGCAGGCTGCGCCGGCCGCTGCAGATCTGAGCTGGGGGCGAACCGGCGATGAGTAAACGTCAGAAAGGGAAGGAAGGGGGGAGATTTATTACTACAGTACTACTCTCACGTCCTGCAGAAGTGCAGAGTCTCAAGAAAAGGGTCCGGTGGTAGATGGCTGCCTCTGAGCTGACCAATCTTTTGCTGACAGATAGATGCATGATTGGATGATTTAGGCACTATGGTTTAGGGCTGCTGCAGATTAAGGTTAGTCATGTGCCGGTGTTTCGACAAAGAATTAATTCGTGGTCATTTTTCCTTTACGGCGCAGTAAAAGCAAAGGAAACTAGCAAATCCTTTATCACTTCTGTCTACATCACGTAAGTCCACAGTAAGGGTTCGTTTGGCAGCGCCCCTCCCGAGCGGATTCTCATAGAGTAGCTCTCAGTGACAACTAATTCTCTGCTAATTGAAAGCTTAGAACCTTTAAGCATGACCCAAAATCTAGCATTAATAGACGGAAGGGCTCCCCACACCACCGCTCTTGTAGAAACTACCGTTGCCCTTCCCTCCCTCGTTTGTCGCTGAGCGGGCCTTCGGAAGCTAGACGGCCGGTGAGGAAGGCGACAACGGGGCATTCGACTGGAGGTGGGGATGGCGCAAGGGCCCTTGGCTGGGCGGCGCGTCGGAGCTCCAACAATGTGCATTCGGTCCGGTCGTGGGCGGATCCGGACTCCTCCACCGGATCGGTCGGCGAAGAAGCGGTGAGGCCGGAGTCCGGCCTCAGAGGGTCTCGGCGATGGTGGCGGCCGGTCGAAGAGGTGCGACACCTTGTTGCGAACCGCAAAGCCTCGCGACGCGGTGTTGGTCGCGGCAGACCGACCGTGGCCGCGTGTGGGGGTGGCCTTGTCGGCGGGTTTTTCCGGCGGCAAGAAGATTCTGCGGCGCTTGGAGGCACGGCAGCGGCGCCGCCCCTAGAGGGCTCACGTCGCTACGGGTCTAGTTTGCCGGGATAAGCGTGCATCTAGGATGGAGATTCTCTAGGCGAAAGCCTTGATAATGACAATGGTGCCTTTGGGCGCCGTTCTTCCGCTGGGGTGTCATCATGGAGCCCTATTTGACGGGTTTTTCTTGGGTGAAAACCTTGTCCATTCTCGGATGAGCGGCAGCGGCGCCATTGGTGTCATCACCTCCCGGTGTCCTTTCTAGGGACCTATCTCGGCCCGTGGCATTCCCAAAGACCGGTGCTCGGTTAGTCCGCGATGGCAACAAGGCGAGGATTCGTGGTTTTGCGGTGTCCATGATGGAGGAAAGCGGTCAAGAGGAGAGCATTGGTGTGGCGGTCGGAGGGCCCCGCAACTGCTTGGCAGAGTTGCTTCCATAAATTGGTGTGGGCGTATGTGGCACCCACGAAACCGGCGAGGAGGTCGGCACGGGAGATAGTGGTCAACGATTTGCGTTGTCGGTGACCCGGCGTGGTTTGACGGATGGTCCCGGCGCAATGAGATTTTATAACTAAAATCTAGAGGACTCTTGTGACATTTCTACTATTGGGACAGCTAGGTTGATGAAATCTAAAGTGTGTGCGCTCATGGTGTAATGATGAATAGATATATGCATTGTTTGATGTGCATAAGATTGAGATATTAATATATTCTATTTTCTTAAAAAAGAAATGAACTAAGAGAAGTGAAAAAATAGTCTTTTCTGATTTGGTGAAGTGATTCTCTATCCTAATTTTGAGAGTTTATGCTAATATAAAAGAGTCAAAGAGAATGGCTGAAGAATGAGAGATCATAGCTCTGCCAAACGGACCCTAAATATTTACATAATCGGTTTCATCAATCAATTTCGAATTCGTTCGTTTCCATGCACATCAATCATCAAGTATAATATATAATAATATATATGCACAGATTATTGCAATCAAGGTGCGATCATCATCAATCGGACACGGACTCACCCATTAAACCCCATCCTTTTCATGCGGGTACTGTACTCCCTGCATAATCCACGAAAAGTTGACAAACGCACACGTAAAACCCTAGCGAGTAGCGACTCTAGCCTCTGCTTTTAGTTGGGATCCAACCTTTCACAGCGCCCAAAGTAAACCACCGGCATTATGGCCCTGATTGTGCAGTGTCACCGCCGGCCGGTTCGTGCTCATTTATATATATTTCCAAATCGCACGATAAGTTGGTCGTCATGGTGAGGCACTGAGGGATAGGACTGCCCATGTGTTTCCACGGTACTGGACTGTGCCCTCCCGCCCTGTTTAGATCCCAAAATCCTCCCAAATTCTACTATGCAAAAAGAAGATTCTCCATCACATCCGGTCGACCAAGAAATACGTATGGAGTACGAAATATAGGTAAAAAAATTAAAATAATTACACAGTTTAGATGTATATCATGAGACGATTCTTTTGAGCCTAATTACGTCATGGTAGGATAATATTTACCACTAACAAACGAAACGTCTTCATGATTGTATGATGTGATCCATCCAAAATTTTGCACCAACTTTGGTACCTTGCAGCTTGATGGCATATACCATAGTAGACTAGTAGTAGAAGATGAAGAGCCTACAGTCGAAAGGACGACGAGGCCTGTGTTGACTGTGGAGCCGGTGCCGGCTTTATGGAAAATCTTGACAAATGATTACTGCCGAGTGACGAGAGACAGCAAAAGCTGCCAATCAATTGGACCATCCTGTCTGTTTCTGTTGCAGTCTGTAAATGTTTTCACCTACTGCTACTCAACTTTCTTTCATCATTCGTGCTCCTATATACTCCCTCCGTTTCAAAATAAACGACGTTTTAGGTTTTTCGTGCCACAAAGTTTTTTTACTCGATTTATAGAAAATACATAGAAGATTTAAATCTCCAAATAATTTTGTTAAAAACTAGATCAAAAGATCTTTCCAATGATACTAATTATATAATATAAATATTAGTCCTATTTTAATATATAATTGCCGGTAGATGTTTCTAGGGAAGGAAAAACGCCATTTATTTTGAGACGGAGGGAGTACTCCTCCGTTCCAAAATAAACGACGTTATGGGAAGCGCGCCCGTCAAATTTTCTCAACTTTGACTAAATTTGTAGAAAATACGTGCAACATTTAAATCTTCAAATAAATTTGTTCAAAAACTAGACTTAAAGATCTTTCCGATGATACTATTTACTTAACATAAAAATTTATATATTTTAATATATAAATGCCGGTATTTTGAAAACGTTGGCTTCTCCGGGTTTAGAAGGTCTTTTATTTTTAGGACAGGGGAGTATATATAGAGAGAGGTGTTTGACATTTTGTTTATTTTCTTACTATCCCTTATTTAGTTCCTATGTTTAGTAATTTAGAAATTAAATAAGACTAAAATTTATTCTCTAGTCTTGGGGACCAAACAAGCCCTAAATTGTGTGACGTCTAGCCCTAGATAACTTGACCCTTTTATGGGATCTGATCTGAAAAGGGGATTTAACTTGAAAAGCTCGAAGGGAAGTTGAGTACAATTGTGTTGTTTTTGTCATACGAGTTGGTGTCCTGAATAGAAGAGTGGCGGCATGCTGGAGCTCCTTGGCCATCGAGCTACGCAACGCAAGCGAGCAAGGCTGCCTGCCCTCTGAAGCATGGCAAAAGGAAAAAGACGGAAAGCAAATAAGGGCAAAGAAAGGTAAGGTGAATTATAAGCCTAAAAATGCACGCTCGTCTTTGCTCCCCGCCTCCCCATTTTCCCTTCTACACTTCCACTGTTTCACATCCAAACCTAACCTAATTTTCCAGCTGCCTTACTAATCGTCTGGATGTGCATTCGCTCCAATGGGGTTTTAGAAAGCCAGCCATCCATACCGTAGATAAGTCGGTTCAGCTGATACATAAGCCGGTTTATAAGTCGGCTTTATGAGATTCTGGCTAATAAGCTGGCGTTCTAGATGTGCGGCAGTTATTTTCATTTTTATGAAAAAAAGAAAAGAAGTTTTATGTTGAGAAAGAAAAGGAAATTTTATATACACAGGTCCGTGGTAATCAGAGCAATGGATTTCATAGTTGACAGTTGTATACAGAAATCCATATCACCTACGAATCACCGTTAAACCTCACCTACTTTATTTACCATCTCCTCCCTCTCCCATATCTCTCCTGCCCAAAGCGTCTTCTTCCCCAGACTCTCCCCAGCATCTCGCTCCATGCCAAAGCCCACCGCGGGCAGATCACAACACGCCATGCTCGGCCACCTGCTCCCGCGCGCGCCTCCATCCAACACCGGAGTGCACGCGCGCACGGCCCGGCGCGCAGCTAGTTAGCTGGCTAGCTAGCGAACAAACCCAGCAGCAACACACGCACGCCGCCGCGCGCCGACAACAACGCGATCTAGCTAAAAGATCACAGGAAGGAGCAAAGGTGTTGTGCCGAGGAAATCGACAAGACAATGGCTGAGGAGCAGGCCCAGCTGTGCTGCGCCACCGACGGCGGTGGCGGCGGCGGCGACAGCGCCAGCGCCAGCAAGCGCGACGCCGCTGCCATGCCGGTGGCGGTGGCTGTGTCGCTGTGCCTCCTCCACGACGCGCTCGGCGTCGCGCTGTTCCTCGCCTCCCACCCGCTCCACACTGTCTACCTCCTCTTCTTCGCGCGGGCCCTCCTCGCGCTGGCGGCCTTCTTCTGGCCGCTCCTCGTCTCCACGTCGCTGCTCCTCACCGTGCTCGCCACCGTCGGGCCGTACGTCGTCGGTGACTGGCCCGGGGTCAGGTCGTCCCTTGGCAGGACGTGCGGCATTGCCGTCGCCGCGCTCTGCACCGAGCTCCGGCCCGATGTCGGTGCCCCCGCCGGGCTGGTCGCGCAGCTCTGCTCCTTCGTCCTTGGCGCCACCGGCGACGCTGCCTCCGTTCTCCGCGTCGAGGAGATCATGGGTGAGCCCGCCTGCGACGTTATCACTGCAGCTTCTTGTTGCTTTGTGCCTGTGGAGGAGCAGGGCTTGTTGCTGTTTGGTGGTGAGGAGTGCAAGGAGCCTGCATTTGCGATCCCAGTAATGGATTGCAATGGTGACGGAGGCTTCTTGGATTATGTGAGTTTCGGTGATTTGAAGGACAGAATCGATGAGAAAGTTGTGATTTCCGAGGATATGAAGGGCGCTGATCCTTTGGCTGAGCAGTGTTGCTTCCCAGAGACAGGGACACATCATTTGTGCAAGAAATGGAAGCAGAGGAAGAAGAAGAGAGTGGTATTCAGGGGCACACCATTGATGAGGTCAGCAATGGTGTTGAGGAGAAGAGATTGGAGTGTGACCCAGTGTCAGTAGAGATCAAGAAATCTGAGCCCGTGCAAGTATTGGAGATTAGGAAATGTCAGCCAATTCAAGCAATGGAGATCACAGAATTGCAGCCGCTGGAACCAATGGAGGCCAAGAAACTGGAGTTTGAGCCACTTGATGCAGTTAAGATCAAGAAATGTGAGCCAGTGCAAGCAGTGCAGGTCACGAAGTTTGAGCCTGAAGAACCACCGGAGGTCAAGGAATGTGAGACAGTGCAGAAAGTACAGATCAGGAAATTGCAGCCCACACTGGAGATCAAGAAGTCTGAGCCAGTTGAATCAGTGGAAACTAAGAAAATTGAGCTCGAGAAACCGCGTTCTTTGATTGCCCAGCGCATCAAACTATGGGAGGCACAAGTAGTATCTGGCAATGCCAAGCCATTTGTTGGGGAAAGGGAGGGAAATCCAGTGGAATTCAGTTTGAAGAATAAGTCAGCAGCCAAGTATGCAAAGAAATGCGTGCGATTTGAGGCTGATCCTTGTGCTGAGAAATGCGGAAGTGATCAGCATGCTCAAGTGTTGGCTGCTTCCACTGAAGACTGTGTCGAACAACAGCAAGAGCAAGAGTTTAAGGATGTCAAAGAGTGTATGCACCCGGAGACTGAAACTAGTGATGAATGCAGCCAAGACATGACGGCTGAAGAAATCACTCCTGCTGTCGTTGCACAGGCTGAGCAAGAGCTGCTGGAACAAGGCTGCAACGATGTGCAACCCTCTGAGCCAGATTTGCAAGAGCTGGAGTACGAGATCGCTCAACCTGATGAACAAGAAGTTGAAGAGATGGATGAGGTGTACAATGACGTGACACAGTCTCCAGCCATGTGGAATGAGAGGGAGAGTCCACTGAAGTCGTCATCGATCGCCGGCAGAGTACACTCACGGACCTCGTCGGAGAACCTCGTCAGCGAGGGATCGCCGTCGCGGAAGGACAAGGAGTGGAAGAGGACGCTGGCGTGCAAGCTCTACGAGGAGCGCATGCAGCTCAGGCTGTGCCGCGACCGTGCCGTGGTGGAGGGCAGCGACAACATGGACATGCTCTGGGAGGCCTACGAGGTGGGCAGCGGCGGCAACAAGGGCAGAGGCGGGAAGCGCAGCGGCAGCAAGGTGAAAGGCAGCACCGGCAAGGTAGAGGAAGCTCTTGAGGAAGGCGAGGAAGAAGACGAGGAGGAGGAGGAGGAAGGTTCAGTGAGGCAGCTATGCTGCCTACAGGCCCTCAAGTTCTCCACCAGGAAGATGAACTTTGGAGGCGGCCGGCCAAGCTTGTCCAAGATCTCCAAGGTCCTCAAGAGGATGACTGCCTTGTCGAGGATGGGATCGTCGCGGCGCAAACAGTCTGAATGAAGGTCAGCTGTGTGGTGAAGGTGATCAATGGATGGATCTTCTTCTTGAATGTAGAACTGATGTGCTGTCACGGTACTTGTTGTGATGTTTTCAATTGCATTTCTTCTTTTTTCTAGTTTGTGTATATATGTGATATATATACCCAATGGTTTCAGTGAGGTTGGGGTAATTACAGGGCTGTCGCTTGACCTGCAGAATGTAATAAACCTTAATCCGGTGTGTGTAACTTTCGTGCTTTCAGTTAATGCTGGTGTGCCTGTGTCTCTATCAACAATTACAGTTTCAATGAAGACAAATGCAATCTATGTCTATCAGCTATACCTTGCTCTGTTTCCCTATTCTGACTTTTTGAGCCATATACAATGACAGTTCATCCCAATGGCCAATCTTCAGCACATGATTTGTTCAGAGTCAGTGCTGAAAGGATTTGTTTTTCTTCAACCATAATCAATTGGCACTCGGCAGTACAACCAGCAAGCCACAGTGCTACGCCATTCTGCATAGGGCGTGCTGTATCGTGAAGTTTGTCCCTGCAATCTTGCGCGCAAAGTGAGTCTGGCAATTACATGTCCAATTTCTGCACTGAAGATACCTCCTCATGGCTTCCTGTGAAATTTCTGCATGCACGCCCGACGGCAATAATTGTGCAGCACGAAAAAAAAAGGGGCATCCGAGCAGGGGACCAATTTTGTTTTCCTTGAGCTTGGGCACTCGGCTAATCTTCTGTGCGCTGCAGTGCACCCCTCTTGCCTTGCTCTGCTTTTTGGGAGCAGGCTCTGATGCATGGAGGACCTTTTCATTCGCTCACCAGTCCAAGCTCTGGGACTGGGAGGTGAGGACTAGGCGATAGAAGCAACCGTTGCTGAGTTCGATTTCTATCGGGGATGGATTTACGCCCCTCATTTTCATTTTTCTTAATATAAAGCCCCTAGTTCCTCCTCCTGGGTTTTTTTTGAATTGGACTAGTGGCTGGCAGTCGTGGACGTCTCGTGCACCAAACGTTATATATATACACGTATATCATTTTCATTTCTTGATGGGCATTGCAAATTGACCGTAGTCCACAGCCAGTTGATCGAATGCAGGTTCTTCTGATTCATATTTTTTTACTAAAAAGCCTCAGGTTTCCACTACTCACTTGGTACATGAATCGTCATTTTGCATCATGCATGCATCTAGTAGCTGAAGGCGACGACCCGAAATGACCGATGAACCACCTCAGGGCAGGAACCTAAGCATTTTAAATCTTTTTTTGTAGTTTGCATAATGTACCACTGGTTAAGTAAATACATTGCTATGTTACAATACGACTAGAACTCAGGTCTACTCAATTAGCTATGTTAAGTTGTGATTGGTTAGAGGATAACAACTTGGTTTAGCGTAGTATTCCAAACTACTAATGAGGGAGGAAATGAGGACCATCATCTACATGGAGTTGCAACCTGTTGCTACCAAGAAGGAATAAGAACACCTGGTGGCAAGAAAAATATTGGTCTTGTTTGGATCCATGGGTTAGAGTTAGTTTAAACTAGTTGGAGCTCAACTAGCCTTTAAAGAATCCAAACAGGAGGGTTAGATTGGGGTTAGTTACATCTAACCCAACCAAAAAAAACTAGCTCACCCAAGAGGTGCTCAAGTTGGATCCACTAAAAGTGCATTTTCTTTCTCCCTCCACTCACACCAAATGATTGGACAAGTACATTGAATATCAATCTAACACTTCCATCCAAACACCTCTGTGGGCTTAGAGTTAAAGTTAGAAATTAACTCTAACTCTAACTAAGTTAGAGTATCCAAAACAAGACCACTATACCTACTATTGCTACTTTGTCAAGAAAAGAAGGGCAGTAGCAACAATAAAGGTATATAGTATTATCGTAGCCAAACTACTAATGCTATCGAGAAGACTCTACTCTTACCGTCGAGTCACAAATATTTTAAATAAGACGAATGGTCAAATTAGATTTTGAAAAGTCATAGAATTGCGTTTTTTGTTGGACGGAGGGAGTAAAATGCAAAAATGTGTCGCCCTACATTAACCGGTGCCCGTGGGACCATGGTGTTCCAGATCGAACACTCTACAGTCCTACATATTTGACTGATTTTGACTGATTGAATAATATTCTGTGAGAAAGATAAGTTGAAATAAGATAAGCCAAAGGCCGGGTGGCTGTGTAGGCTGGGGCGAAGCTACCTATGCTGTGGGGGGTGCCCAAGGCAGCCCAAGCTGATCTGGCCGCCATGGATGGAAGTTTGAAGGTCTGTTGTTGCTTGTTCCGATGAGGAAGATGAGTCTGTTGCTCCTGCTGCTGCGACGAAGAATCCTCCATTTGCTGCGCCGCTGCGGCAGCTCGAGACTGGCGGAGGGGAGGATGAGGGGGTTATTGAAGCAACAATTGTCCACCTGAACCAAAATGTTCAAAGGTCCATCTAGAAAAGGCGCCAAAACTAGCATAATCCACACACAACACTGGACATGCCACGTCGGCGCGCTACAGATGTTTTTGACATCAAATGAGGTACTTAAATGATTGCGATTGCGAGTTAGATGAGGAGCACTTGTGTAATTTACTCTTCATTCTAATAGAAGGCACAATATGCTCTTTTTAAAAGAAGTACACAAAAAGAGTATTATCGTATCTCAGCATTGTGTACATAATTTGGCTGACAGCTCCAACAAAATCTAGCAAAATAGGGAAAATTGCCCTCCCCTTTGAGTTTATGATGATAAGGATGCCTTTCTTCACCACTTCTCCTTCCCTGTTTTTGTTTTTTTTTTAAAAAAAGAATAGGTCAGAAGAACCTGTTTTCATTACTTTGAACCCCACATGTCACCACTTTGCTCGGTTTGATCTTGCGTATGTACCACACGAGCCCCCAATGCCTATGGCCGCAGAGATTGAGGCGACAGCGCTTGCTGCAAGGAAATTGCCCAAAGTTGTATCAGAAGTCAGGTTAATTTGAGCCACTGCTGCGAGTAGCTTATCTACTCAAAGAATCGATCCAACAGCAGAACATTGCTTTTGTACAACAGCACGGTCAAAGTGTAGTTCTCACCAGCAATGACTCCTGCTGATCCATGGTGCCCTGAGCCGTGACCATCTGCAATGATTAATACACATAAACTCAAAATTCGTTTAGAAAACAGAAGATGATTGTTGCCTTGCTGCCAGCGCGCAATTTAACCAGCGATGACACAGAAATGGGAGCACCTGCACAGTCCGTGGTGGAGTTGCGTCCGTCGGCGCAGATGCAGACGAAGCCCCTGGTGGCCGGGTCGAAGCCGCACGTTCCCCGTCGCCGCGGCGCTTGTCCTGGCACTGCAGGCACCGCGTGGTGACGGGGACCTCGAAGTCCACGCGCACCCCATACGCCGGCACCTGGTCGTAGGGCGGGAACTTGTCCCCGACGGCGCGCCAGTAGACGCTGGTGTACGCCTCGCAGTGCCGCAGCATGGCGCGCAGCGACACCGCGGCGCGCGGGCGGTACGCGCAGCAGGTCATGTTGCCGTCCTCCAGCGCGCCGCGGCATCCGGGCAGGTTCCGGCACAGGTACGCCGCGCTGTCGCACGCCGAGTCGCAGCGAGCCGGGTACCGGTCGCAGCTGGCCGGGCGCGGCGCCACGATGACGCGCGCCTCGTCGCAGTCGAAGAAGAGGTACTCGTTCCTCGGGGACAGCGAGAAGCGCGTGCTCGTGTCCAGGCTGAAGGGCGCCGCGCCCGCGTGGACGACGCCGGTGAAGGGCCGCGCGCACGTCCACATGGACGGGTCCGTCACCACCAGGTGCGGGTCGGAGTAGTCCGCGCCGGCCACCGGGTAGGTGCCCGACGGGGTGCGGAGGCGCAGCGTCGCGTTGTCGGCGCAGGTGAGCATGTTGCGGTAGTACGGGCTGCCGCACCCGTCGTCGATGCCCAGCGGGTACCGGACCGGGATGTCACTGCAGCTCACGGCAGACCCCGGCGCCGCCAACTGTCGTCGATGGCAGCACCATCGCCGTCATGGCGGCGAGGATTGCAAAACGCATGGAGATGGAGATGAGGAATAATCGTGTCCTCCATTGGCGGGCGGAAACAAATCTCGCAAGGGCGAAATGGCGGTGCCTCTACGTGTTGCCTGAGATGAGAGCTAGCAGGCTGCTTTTGGGTCGCCGGTGTTGCCTGAGTATGCAAGCAAAGAATCGAGCAAAGACGGGGGTAGTTTAAGGTCCGGCTAGGCTAATGCTTTTACACTTTTGCTTTCGAGCTTCCATGAATTCTTTGATCCGTTTGCATAGCTGAAGGATCGGAGCGTCGGAGAGCTCATCTCAGTCTCAGATGCTGCGCGGCTTTCCAAAGCACTCCCATAGTAGCCGAAAGCTAGGCAGAGAATCTGTTGCTTTTGTACTACCTCCATCTAAACATATCCAACACTCGCTTTTAATAGTTAAACAATTTCAAACCTAACCAAATTAGTGTATAGAATTATCAGATTAAGATATCAAGTAAGAACTATGAGATTAATTATCAAATATGTTCAATTTTATAACAATATATCTATTTGGAGGCTATACTATTTGCTACAAATTCAGTAGAACTTAACAAAATTTGACCTGGTTCATAACTAGGATCTTACTCTTTTTGGACCGTAGAAGGATTACTAAATCATGACACAAAGCAATGGAGCCATGGAAATCAGGTAGCACAGCGGACTGAGCAAGAGAAGAGAAATGGGGTTGCCCCGGCAGGAAGTTTCTGATGTTGAATACAAAGAGTACTCGGTGACATTGTGAATGCTCCTTGTTCACGTGTAGTTCCTGTCCTGAACAGGAAACTGTATTATCACTGAGTAGTTTTTGAAGAACAAGAAAGTGTGCCTCTTTATCATGGTTAGAGAGTTCGTGCTTCAAATTTTCTTTTCTGCGCCAATTGGGATCAAACCCTGTATTCTTTCAAATGTGGAATCTTATTAGGATCGCTTTATTTGCATAAAAAATGTAATTTCGTTGCTGTCAATTAATGAAATTTGGCTATGCCTTTGTATGAAAAAAAAAAAAAAAAAAATTCTGCAGTTTTCCAATCAATTGTCAATGATAAGTCGTCAGCGCCAAGTTAGACACACATGGATCATTTATGCCTGACTTGTGCAACAGATTCAAGATGGTAAACAGACACAAGTGGCTCATGAATAGGCAATATTATCGCAATCATGATAGTACTTTGCCAACAGATTCAAGATGGAATCGCACAAAACATCCACAAGGATTGAAATGATTATAGTGCAAATGGTGACTCTTTCGTGGTAATAACCGACCATTGACCACATCAGTTTTACCCAACATCACATTCAGAAGCAAAGTGACTCCCAAAATACTTACAACCATTAGGACGACATTTAAAAGCAGAGCATTGCAAGATAGTAGATATGACGAAACCTAGGCATCGAGAGATAAGGGGGTGCACCACCTTACTCAAAGGCCCACTGGTTCTCCCTGCGGATCTCCTCTTCCTCCTCAGGGGTGAAGTCATTCTTGATGTTGAAGGTCTTGCGGATCTCCTCTGGGGTTTTGCCCTTGATCATGTCAGCAACAGTCTGGCAGGTCAGGTCCAGCAGACCCTTGATGTTGAGATAGTTTGCAGCCTAAAAATTTGGGGAGAACCAATCAGAAGTGTCGAACAATAATTGCGATTTATTTACACTTCATAATTATGAAAATAAAACAAAAACAATGTGACAATCAAAGATGGAAATTCAAAAGCACAACAATGTTTATAGTAAATTGATATAGCCTCAAAGAAATCAAGTGAAGATAAGAAGGATTATCAAATCAAATATATACAGGTATAACCTTAAAAAAATACAGGTACCATCAATCGAATTAGACAGTTTTGCTATAATAAACAGCATAAATAATAAGTTGGGTATATTTGCAGTGAACACATCGCAGAGGATGTCTTTGAGAAAGGAGAAAGAAATAAAATTAAACAAAATAAGCAATATTACCAGGTACATACTGTTATTCCCAGGGAAAGGACAAAATAAATGAAATGACAAACTTCAAGTGGCAAAACATGTTAGCCAGGAAAAGGGCAAGTACAACAAAATAAAAACTGAAATGCAACAGTAATCATATAGTAAGAATATGCAGCGTTATTGTGAATTGTGAATTAACTTTGTGTATTATGCAATTTAACTATCTATATATTGTATGAATTATAAATTTTATCTTAAGTACCAAAGAAAAGTTAAGAATAATAGGCCAAATATTCATCCAGAGCTCTCAATTTCCAACTAAAACAAACATCACCAATGAAATGAGTATTAAGACCTTGCTTTGGTTCCCTGCCTAAGTAGCGCCAATTCAAATACATATTAAGAGGCAGTAAACAATATCTAATGGTGTTAATAGGGACAGCAAAGGGAGATAGACATGTACTGATTTCCAAGGTAAAGATATCATACTCATATTCATGAAATGGGAGACAGACATGTTCTGTATCAACCATTTTGCAAGCTAAGGATCTCAATCATATTATTATATTCACTAAAAAGGGAGACAGACAAATACTGAACCATTTACAAGATAGGGCTATGACAGACAAGTACTCCAATCAACCATTTACAAAATAAGGCTATCCAGTCATTCACAAAACCCCACAATTTAAGGATTTGTACCACACTGCTAAAACAAAACTTTTGCACTAAATAAGACAGGGAAAAATACTGCAGCTAGCAAGTATTGTGTGCATATAGAAACAGAAGCTCATAAGAGAGACCAATGCATTGTGTCGTCACTAACAAAATAATGGTTTTACCACACAGATACAAGGACGACACCCTATAAGCACAAAAAAAGTTTAGAAAATTTAGACATCCACAACAATAATTGACAAAGATAGCTTACCAATACCAACCAACAGGCAACAAAGATTATACCTCATATAGATAGCAATACTTAGATAATAACACAATCAATTATAGAACCAAGATTAAGATAATAAACCTACTAAAGCTTCAAATACTAAGCCTTTCAAATGCAAACTGTCTTTATAAAAGAACCACCTTTTGCTCTACTCACAATAATACACATTATAATCCAATCTACCACAATGCATAATTACATTGCAAACAAATAGCCACAGTCAATGCACTAAGCAAATGATAAACATTTATCAACCAGAGTCTATATAATCATCATATATGGTAAACAGCTAACAACTAAGAACAAATTGTTACAATCAAATAGCCACAGAGTCTATGCAATCTGCACATGATAAACATCTATCAATCAACCACGAATAAATCTCATGCCGATCTGTATGCAGACATCGTAGATCTAATTTGGTTCCCATACGAATAGAGAAGTGAGAGGTACAAATCCTTTACCAAGATGAGGTCGAAGAGCGTGGCCTGGTCGACCTTGACGAAGTCAGCATCCCAGTTCTTGAGGTCGTCCCCAGAGGGGGCGGTGCTGTTGGCGGCGGCTGCGCCCGCGTCGTCGGAACCGGCCTTGGAGGCCGCGGCGGCTGCTGCTGCGGCATGTACGTGCTTGTTGCAGTACTCGATGACCTTGGACAGGATCTTGGAGTTGACGTTAGGGAGCGGGATGCCGTTGTCGGCGCAGTCATCCTCAATCATGTGGCGGATGGTCTGCGACTCCATCGCCACCGCCTCCTCCACCTCGAACTCCTCACCGTCGGAGCTTTTGAGGGTTATCATCTTCTTCTCGCCCTCGGCCGCCATCGATTCGATCGGAGGGAAGTGGGTGGGGAAAGGTGGTGTTCACTCGCCGGATCGGATCGAGGACGGAACCCTAGCTCTGTAGCTGCTGCGCAGAGGAGGAAGAGAGGGCGATAGATTGGGGAACTCTCGATTGGGGGATTGCGGCGTGCGGCGGGTGGATATGTAGCGGCGAGGAGACGCGGGGGCTCGCTCTATCGACCGTCCGATCTCCGATGCGAGAGAAAGATCGAGCCGTACGCGTCCTGGAAACATGGTCGTCTATGTAGGATTAAAACGGACGAGAAAATTCCTTTTCCCCTTCCTGTTCTATATATTTTTTACTGACTGAAATAAAAACGAAATCGGGTTGAAAAAACATACATTAGAATAGAAGAAGAAAAAAGAAAAAGAATCGAGATATATAAATATACAAAAATAAACGTGGATGCAAATATTAAAAAATACTCCCTCCATATTGAAAAGGAAGTCCATTTGGAAAGGCTTTCTACCAAACATTGAGAACATAAATCATTAATAACTTTTAAGTCGTTGAGTTTTGAAATGTGAAAATCATATCAATAGATTTGTCTTGAAAAATACTTTCATAAAAAGTATACATATATAATTTTTAATAAATATTTTGATAGAAAAGATAAGTCAAAGTTGCACTTTGGAGGCGAGTGTCGATGTCCCCCAGGACTTCCTTTTCAATATGGAGGGAGTAAGTTATGATTAAATGATGTAACATTATGTTACCATAAAGTAATTATCACAGTATATAGGAAATAGGGCCAGGAAGCGAGGCCACCGGCCCGAGGTGGGTGCGGCCGGCCAGGGAGGAATTAAAGTCACATCTGGCAAATAAAATACTTAGAGTTTGTTTACGCTTTTACTTCAAAGGTTAGGGTGAGATTATCTTTTGTTTAGGGAAAAGGAGTTGCAATTCAAGTCGAATCGAGACCATAGAAGTAGGGTAGATGTAATCTCATGACAACAAGAAATAAACAAATCTTTCCACCTTTGCTCTCTGCCTCTCGCGCCCGCACCACCCCCCCCCCCCACCAGAAACGTGGCCGTCTATATAGGAGTAATATGGGCTCATCCCTATGAAAACAAAATGTCACAAGAACGGGGCAAAAACCCTGTCCTTCCGTTTTTGTAAATATAACGAACAGGACTAGAAAACAAGATGAGATAGGAATGATTTGTTCTATCCACGTTCGTCCCTAGTGCCTACGCCATGAATTGAACTCTATATTATCGTTGTGTTGGATGGGAGTGCAAGGAAAATATTACATGGCACAGTATAATTGTACAAAATGAAAGTAAATATCGGATATCCAATCACATTCATAATCTTATTCATAATCTTACCTTGCGTCTCATGCATTGTTGGTTAGTGAAAGAAAATTCATTAGTTCTAAAATAATTTAAAGTGAAGGGAGTACTCTTACATAGATTTGCATGTGCTCGTAGGGGTAGAGTTGCGCGTGCGTGTATGAGCGTATGTGTACTGTGTTCTAAAAAAAAAACTAGATTCAATCATCATCAACTAATAAAAGAAAGAAAAGAAATAAAAATTCTAGGATCTCACATTATCTCATCGTGCGGCAGCCAACCAATCAGAGCCACCTGGGTCCCCTGGGCCACCCCCACTCCACTCACCACATGCGCGGAGCACGGCAGCCGCCGTGTGGTTTGACGCGGGCGCACCCAACACTGCGGCTCGCTGACTCCCCTCCGGCCCTCCGTCCCGACGTTATCCAACTCCCACCTCACCTGCTCGCCTCCCCTTCCACCGGGCATGGCCGCCCTCCGCCCTCGCGCCACCGTAGCCTCGACTAGCCTCCGACCGGCAGTTCGGCGAGGCGCCCGTCGCTCCTCGGGGGCAGTGTTCCGATACTACACCTTCTGGCAGCTACAGGTTCTTTTTCTGATTTTTACAGCTTATTATGTAGCTCTGAAATTGGAAGCGGGTTTGGTGAATTCGTTTATAGTCAGGAGGCGATGTTGCTACCTATGGACATGGGAGCGCAGCGTTTGTGTGTGTGCGCGTTATTGGTGGGTTTGGTAATGGTTCTTGGGGGTTCTTAAAGTTTTTTCAAGGTAGGGTTTAATCTAATCAAGTAGGAGAAGGATTACTTGAATACTTTTTTTTTATCCGTAGAGTTTATGTTGCAAATTGCAATTCTCAACTTCATTTTTGAAAAAAGGCAATTGGTTGATAGAGTTGACGGTTTAAATTGGATCGATCTCATGTTCAAATTAAAATTCTGCAGTAGAGAAATTTAGTTAACATTCTTGTTTCATTTGATCCTAGTAGTATCTCATGAACCGTTAACTGTACTGTAGTAAGTCATTTCTTCAGGACAATGGATTTGCTAAACATCTAGAACGTTTATATGAGGTACAATGCCTATTTACAGCCTTCCCCCATTAAGCCGATACTTTGGTATTGCCTAACATTTCCTCTAAATTTGAAGCAAAAAATAGAAGCTTTTTTTCACCGGATTTATGCAAAGAAATCATGAGTCACACATCTAGTTATTCTACTGACTAATATCATGTTTGCTAAATAAAAGTTTAGGGAATTGTAGTTCCAAGAACATTAGCGTATTGGTTGATTATTGTTTTGAATTATGCAACTTTGATTGCTGAATCTGCTTTGTTATCATGAACTAATTCCTCATCAACCATGTGCTAACTAATATTTTTCTCAATATTACAACAACAACATAGCCTATCAGTCCCAAGCAAGTTGGGGTAGGCTAGAGTTGGAACCCAACAAGATACCCAAGTCACGGTTCATGCACTTCAATAGCTGCTTTCCAAGCATTCCTATCCAAACATAGGTCACTAGGTATATCCCAAGCTTTCAACCTGGGTTGCTCCATAAGATTGGCTAAGTTTTTTTACAATGGCTCAGCAAGCCTAACCCTACTCTTCTCCTTTACTAGGGCTTGGGACTTGCTATCCTGGAACACCAAAGGCACCCAACCTTAGGAGGAGTTTTTCTCGATATAATTATTGTCGAGATAAAAAATACTTGACTTTAGTTGCATTTCTAGTTATCTTGCAAACTATAGTTACTTCGCTTTATTTTGGAAAGGCAATTGATTAATAAAAACTCCTTTTTAAGGTGTATTTCTTTGACTTGGCATTTTATTTGGGATCAGTTTATGTTTCATGCTTTGTGTAGCGTTAAATTTAATAGTCTTTCTAATTGTGCGTAAGTCAGTTCATAAGGACAATGAAATCGCTAACTACAAAATGTTCCTTCAAGTTGATGCACCAAGTATTCAATGCTGAGACATCCAATACTGTTAAGACTATCCGCACTCATGTTCCTCTATTTACTTCCTCTATACGTCCTGGTCATCAAGATTCCCTCGTTTACAACACTTTCTCCCGCATCCATCTCTCCTTTATATCTCTACTCTATACCAACTACCATCGGTGGGGTCTACTTGTAATTTTATCTAAATATATCCATCTGTGATCTTGTTTTGAAGGATTTATTGAAACAAATTCAATAGTGTAATCGGAATTTAATTTGTTTTTTTTGGTTTGTGAGTTATAATATTTTTTTTTAGTTAGTACCACAAGTGGGGCCTGCTGGGACTTGCCGCTGCATCTCTCACCTCTCTCTCCTCACCGCATGGTCCAGACTTCCGGCACACCACCAGATACCGCCATTCTTCCGGTATGCGCGTGCTTCCCGGAAGTTCGCGCACACCACTGCAGCTGTTTTCTGCGCGCGTGGCAGTGTCGTGGCATTTACAGGAGGTCGTAGCGGACGCCGGTGCAGTTGGTCTAACAGCCTTTTCCCAAATATAAGCCAATACTCTGGTGTTGCCTAAATTGTATTTTTTGGCTAAACTAAGCCATTTGAAACAGAGTACAAACTTTTTTGCCTGATTTATGGAACAAAAGACACATCCTCTGTGCAGTAAAAAGGAAATGTTTTCGAACTACAGTATAATAGTGACTGACCTAATTGGTTTAAGCAACTAACATAACTGTAATCTGAATATAAGTTTCAGATATTTTAATCCCACCAACATTCCATTGTATAGTTGATAATTATTTTGGTTGAGTCACTCATCTAAAATCTGCAACTTTGATTGTTTAATCTGCTTACATTATTATGAAATAGTTCCTTGTCAACATCAAAATGCAGGGAAATATTTTGAATTGGAGATCGATTTCCGCAACTAAGAAGTTATGGAGTACAGTAGCTAGTGCACAGCCTGATGATTCTAAATTTGAAAGTGTTGATGCACCACTTGAGCCCCAAACATGGGAAGGCAGTTTCTTGTGTGGTCTGTTGAAGAACCTGCCACACATTTTTCTAGCTGCAGCAGCAAAGCAGCTGCAGGAACTGTCTAACCAAAGAGAAGACACCTTGAACCGCTGGGAGCATAGTATTGGTTCTAAAGAGGATTGCCTTCACAGGTTGGTACTTAATCTCTGTTTTAAGTGATAGGAAACATGTTGTCTTAGGGGATGTGCTTTTTTTGGTTCTTTCTTCAATATTTTTTATGGATATCAACAGTCATTTTGTGCACAAACCGTGATGCTCTTTTGTGAATTTAAAGCACTGTTCATTTTTTAAAAGTAAGAACTGTTTGTTTTAATAGGCTCATTATCAAATAGAACAGTAGATAGATAAATCCTCGGTCTGTAAGCTACTTGTGTTTACCTAGATATATTAAGTAAATGCTTAAAATAGAGGTGGAAGTGACTACAAGGACACACTATTTAGGTGCTGATGTTGCAACTAAGACTCTGATTCAGACTAAGACTGCTACTGGAAATTTGGAAAGAAAGAAAAAACTGGTGAAGCTTAAACAACTTATTGCATAGTTGTCTTTTGTCTGAACATGGTATAAATTATCACCATTATACATCTAAATTGTTATATAAAAGGATGATGGTTGTGGATTCATATTATTTGGGTGATATTCTAGTAATTGTTGTGTGTACTACTATATGTTTTTCAGGAGTATCATCCTTAGAATGCATAGAATCTAGCTCACAACATTCATTAAGGCTCATAATCAAGAGGGTACCCTGACATGGCAGTAACAAAACCTGAAAATCCTTCCTAGTGTATTTGATAAACTGCTTGCTCTTTTGGGTTTTACTATTGTATTCTGTAGCTAACTAGTTTGTTGGAAACCCGACAAATAGGAGGATTGCTGAACTCAAGGAACAAGAGTGTCAGACAGCTATTGAGGACATCATGTACATGCTGATTGTTTACAAGTTTTTTAAGATCGAAGTTCCAATGGTTCCCAATCTATCGAAACTCATCAGCAACAGAAGATTACAATTATGGCCACCAAGGGAGACAGATCTTGAATCCATTCATGGACCTGAGGTGCTAGAACTAATTAGGGAACACTTGACCAGCATTATCAGATGGGTGCACAGAAATGGTCCCAAGATCAATCGTTCAACACTTCGCATTAAAAAGACTGCAATTTAGTCGGATATATTCTGCTTCGATAATGTATGGATACTTCCTGAAATCTGTCAGCATCAGGCATCGATTGGAGCTGACTCTCACTCACTCAGAAGAACTTCTACCTCCGATTCATTTTCTGAATGCTCAATTTACAAATAAACAACAGCAGGAAGATGCCATTGGAGGTTCTAGGGAAGTTTCATCTTCTTCGAGACCAAACTCTGTGGTCAACCCACACGACTTGAGGGGGCTACATGATGGGCTTCTTCTCAATCCAAAGACCCTGCAGCTTTGTGCGAAGCTGCGCACATTTGAAGCTTCTAATCTCATCGAGAAGCACAGCTGGGCTCTTTTTGGGGGCAGCATGGAACACTCCCAGGAGAGTGATGAAGTGGTTATACTTGATCCTGCATCCTTGAAAAGACTACTTCTTGAAGCCATTGCATTTGGTTCCTTCCTTTGGGATGTCGAAGATTATGTGGACGAGATTTATAAGTTAACGGATAGCTGAAGAAGTGCTACAAATAGTTTCTACAGCCTTGGGCTGTGGATAAATGAAGCCGGCTGAAAGAGTAGTTGCCGTTCTTTTCTCTAGCCTTGTATATATGACTAGCTGTTATGTACATGTATATACATCCTCATCTCAAGTTTGTTTTCTTTGGAGGGGAGCTTGGATGTGCCCTACAAATTTCTAGTACACAAAAATTTTGCAAGTTATGTCATCTTGGCATGATTTTCTCTAGCACTCAAAAGCATCAGCCTGTCAACACAGAGAACATCTGGCATAATTTTATGGTTCCAAAATAACTGCACACTTTGCTAATCCAGAAAGGCTTATATTTGGAATGAAATGAGTAGTATCAACATTTACACCTCCCAGGCTGATGGTTTTTGCGGTTGAAGCCTGTTGATGTTTACTTATTGTGAGAGAGACACTATCATGGGTGATAAGCTAGGCTAATAAGTTCAATGAGCAGGCGCCCACAATCATGTAGAAGTGCTGAGCGAGCGAAATTTACGGTAGATATATAGAGAGAGCGGCGCCGCTCTCGTAGGGGCCCCTCAGCGTAGGGCGACTCGGGCGGCGACGCCGCCGCCGCCAAGCCCCTCACCCCTCGGTGGTCGTCCCGCTTTGCCGCCCCCTTGCTTTCGCGGCGGCACGCTCAACAAGGTGTGGCCGCCCCTCCCCGGTCCTCATCCATCCTCCGCGCTTCCCTCTTCCCCTCCACCCTAGCCCTTCTTGACGGCGGCGTGGCGACGACCGCCCTTCTTGACGGCGGCGGCCGACGACCTCCGCCGGCTAGGGCGGGTAGGGCGGCCTAATCCAGCTCCCGGGCCCCGATCTGGCGTTCCTCTCTCTCCCCCACCACTCCGGCTGCGGTGGCCGCGGCCCCAAGAGCGACAAGGCCACGAACACGGTGTTGTTCCTCCTCTCGCGACTTCAAGGACGACGTCGCGTTCGACTACCTCGCCCTTCCTACGGCGCCAAGGCCGGTGGCCGGGCCATGATCGGGCGGGGAGGGCCGGCTCCGAGCCCCCTCGCGAGTTGGTGAAATCTCATGTTTGGTTTTGGAAATTGATGACACACTTGTGGACTAATCCTTTGCTCTAAGTACGGCTTAAGATAGGATTAGGTGGATGACAAGGAGCATGATGATCATGAACATGGACAATGTCGGTGGACTTGATGGATCGTCAAGCTCGATGATCGGCTTGAGAGGAACCCGGAGATCAAGGCAAAGGTATTTTGATAGGGTTTTCCTTTGGGTGATCAAGACACGATAGAGCGTGTGATCACATTATAGGATAGATAGCCGACTATCAAGAGGGAATGCCGCGACAATCCTTTGGTGAAGTGCTTCTGGGTCCAATTGACTTGCATATTGCATTTAGGACAATGAGAGCACTAACTTCGATCTTGCCACGAGCTAACATGCATGATAACGTGATCATCTTCGACATGTTGGCAACTTATGGCAAGAGGCGAAGCAAGGTTGAAGCAAAGGCGACAACAAGATGAAGATTTCGCTGAAAAAATGACCGGGGCCTTATCGCCAGAAAAGCACGGTGCTTTCCGACCGGACGCCCGGCCAAGGCGTCTGCGTGAGAGCTCTGCGGGGCCGGATTTTGCCGGACAGGATGGACGGTGTGGATCGGATGCTTCCGGTGCCGACCGGATCCTCCGACCGGGCGCATGGAAGGAGCCATCGGTGGGCCGAGACCTTGTCGGTTGTGACCGGAAAGCGATGGCCCGACCCACGACCGGACTTGGCGGTGAGTCCGGCCGGTGCGTCCGGCCAAGGTCTAGCGAGCCCAATTTGAAGACAACGGCTCTTTTCTTTGGAGGAGGCTATATATATGGGTTTGCCCGGTTGCAAGCCCCCTCTCTTGCACATTTAAACACTCTAACTTGCTAGTGAGCTTGTGAGACTCCTCTCTACTCATCTCTCCATCCCCAACTCGAATTCTTGGTGAGATTGAGAGTGATAGAAGTGCATTGCTTGCATCGGTTGCATTTAGAAGCACTTCATCCTTAGAGAAGTCGCGGGATTCTTGTTTTCTTGGGAATTTGCCCGGTTCCCTAGCGGCTTGGAGCAAGAGGCGGTGTTGAGCTCGATTGAAGCTTGTTCGAGGCCACACCGGTGGACTTGTGAGGGGTTGAGCCTTACCCCGCGGGAGGTACGCGAAAGGCATCACTAGTGGATTGCTCGTGGCTTGTTGGACCCTCTCTTGTGATCGTTTGCTTGATCTCCCACCGGGGATTTGGCACCGGCCATTAAGCTTAGCAACCGTCAAGTGAGTGTGTCGCCACAACGAAGACTAGCGTGCCGGCAAGCACGTGAACCTCGGTAAAAATCATCGTGTCAATTGTGTGCTTGCTCGTTGGAGATTTCATATTGATCACGGTGATTGGCTTCCACCTCTACACTCCACCGTCGGTATATCGATCCCTCTCTCTAGCATTTACCTTGTTATACTTGTGTAGAATTGCCTAGGTTGTTTAGTTGCTTAGCTTGCTAGAATTGTTTAGCTCCTAGTTGTTGTTTTAGTTAGACTTACTTGTTCACCTAGGAATAATCTAGAAACAATAGAATTGACTTGTGGCTTGCATAGATAGCTTGTAGCACCACTTATTAGCTTCGCCATCTTATTTACTAATCCGGGTGCTTAGTGTTGTTGCAAGAATTTTTAATAGGCTATTCACCCCCTCTAGCCATTAGGACCTTTCAGCTGGTTCTACCGTTCGGCCCCGTACCCTCGCGGTGGGTGGCCAGCGATCTTGGCCTGTCGGATCCAGGACCCCCTCTCCTCCGCGTCGGTCTGCCACTTGTTGCGGCTTTTCCTCTTGGTGATGCGGCGGGTGACACATTAGTTCAGGCGAAAGCTCGCCGGTTCTCTCGCGGGCGAACGACGATGATGCCTTGGGTGCCACATCCTTCCTTGGAAGTGTTGTTTCTGATCCGTGTGTCTCCTCATCGCTTACTCGCGCCTTATGGCGCGGCCGATGGCGACTAGTTCGGGCACTTACCAACGTCACCATGCCGGGCGATGTTGGCGGAAGTTCGCGCGATGTTGCGCTTGCACCGCCATGGTGGTGGGCTGGGTGGCGACAGTCGTCTCTTCACCTACGTGGAGATGCGGTGAAAAAGCCATCCCTCGTGGGACATCGTCGATGGCGCCTTTGGCGTCGTGTCCTTCCCGGCGGCGGCTTCGAGCATCTCTTCCGCGGGCCTCTACTCTCCGGGTTGGCATGTGGGTGACCTTTCTTGTTGTTCGTCAGGCCGTGCCTAATTGCGCCTCTTGCTACTCTTCATTCGGTATGTCCAAATTGGTGTTTATCATAGCCGTAGTTGTTGTTTGGTGGATGCTTTCTCTTTGTCTTGCTTGGCGGTGTCGCTTGTGTGGGACAAGTTGTCGCCGCCGTGTGCGTCTTCATGTTGGTGCTCCTCGCCTCGTGGTCTTGGCCCTCGGTGACTCGAAGGGCGATTTGGTGGTGCTCCTCGTCCGTGATCTTGTGGGTGTTCCGCCCTAGTGACTCGGAGGTGTGCTCAAGTTTTCCTCGCTCGTGGTCCCGAGGACCCTCGAGACTTGGAGGAATTAATCGTGTCCTCCAACGGATGCTTGGTGGTTCCGGTGGATGCTTTGCTACCGAGGTCGCCGCCTCGTCCGTAGATGCTTTGTTGCCGAGGTTTGGCTTTGATGGATGCTTTGATGTCCGGAGTTCTAGCGAATGCTTTGTCATTGCTTATCTTCTACGGCACCGCCTCACTACACGGCTACCTAGGTGTTGAGTTATCTTTTGTATTAGGCTCACTTTGCGGTTGTTAGGTGGAGGCAACCTTGCCCCCTCGTGTTGTTTGCTTTTTTCGTCTGTGTTTTCGTGGGCTTCATTGGTAATCCTTGGATTACTTGGGAATCCGGTTGTATCATCTATGTTTAGGTCTATTGATCACTCTCTTTTTCTTAATGAAATCGTGGCTATGTGTCTATTCTAGAAAAAACAACCATGTAGAAAGAAGTTGTCGCTGCTGCAACAGTGTTTTTTCTTTTCTCTTGAATTAGTAGCAGCAGGAGCAGGCTGCACCTGCTTATTCATGTGGCTAAACACACCTAAGTACCATAATTTTTTTAATTTTTTTTTGTTAAATTAAAATGGTTTAACTCTTCAAGAAAAGAGATAGTAAAGTTTGGAGTACTTGGAATAGACGGACGGAGGAGTAAATGGCAACGGATCAGGTGCAAATCAACCTATCTATGAAAAACCTACAAACTTCCAGTCTGAGCGATAGGATATTGATACCCAGTCCTCATGCCCCTGGATCAATATCATATGGGCCCAGGATTATAAGTTTAGGGGTTTTGCGCGGAGAGATTGGTTTACACCTGATCCGTTGCCAGAGTAAATTGGACTCCTCACGTTCCTAGCCATAGTGAGGACAGTAAACATGCCAGGCAGGCAACTTGACATCTCGTGACCACATGAGCTGCCAAAACCCCATGATGGCACCTGAGCATTCACAGGGTTCCAATTTCAGAACCATCAGATGCCTCCGCACCCCCTCAAAAAAAATGTCTGATGGTATACATGGAAATTTCTATTTCTATGAAGAAATAACTTCTCTGAACTTTTGATAAGAAAACTATTTCATAAAATTTCTATTTCCATGGTAAAATATGAGCTCAGTAACATTTCAAGGAAACCTTATCCTCTCCCCTATGACCTCGCTCGCTCTGGACAGAGGCTGCTGTCAACAACTAGCTGTCCGGCACCGCATTTAAGCCCACCCCGGCCTCCTCCACAATCTCAGAGAGATCTCAGTGCTTCCCTGTTCCCTCCATCAAGAAAAGATCCAGTGCAGAGAGAGAGAGAGAGAGAGAGAGAGAGAGAGCAAGAAACTCCATGACACTCTGAACTGCCAGAGAGAGAGAGAGAGAGATCTCAATCAGTCTCCCACAATGCCGGCAACCACGAAGCTGATCTTGCTGTCAAGGGCATGGACAGCATCGTCACTCATCCTCCTCCTGCTGCTCGTCTTCCATGGGAGGGGAGGTCACTGCGTCGGCCTGGCCATGGAGGCGGAGCTGGAGATGGACACGGAGGCGCACCGGCGGCTGTTGTGGGAGGCGAGCACCGGGCAGAGGTACATCAGCTATGCCGCCCTCAGGGGCGACGTGGTGCCGTGCTCCAGGACCGGAGTGCCCTACTACAACTGCAGGATCTCGACCACCGCCAACCCCTACACCCGGGGTTGCGAGAGCATCACCAGGTGCAGGGACTAGGTGCAGGGACGCAGATCCCTAGATTCTTGTGGCTCCATCGCTTGATCCAGGGGCTCCTGCCTCCTGCAACGCAAGGTGTTGCTGCTAATGAAATGTAATATTTTGTGCTATCTTTTTTTTCCTCTCTTTTCTTGTCCTTCCTCCTTTCCTGGAATATTAGTAAGTGTAGTAAGGAAGGACTAATGGATGAATTTCATGTCTGAGGTGCTCTAGATTTCTATTACCTCAAATATTTTGCTTCTGGTCATGTGCGGAGGTGAATGTGGGTCTGTTAGCAGTGCAGGATGTTGATGAGCAATGCTTCAGATTATTATCGGAGAGACTTGACAAAGTTTTTTTTTTTTTTTGGAATATGCACTTGAAGCTGTAATAGTTTTGGAAAAATCAGCCAAAATATAATCTATATATATGAGGTAAAAAGCATGGCTTCAGTCGTCTCCCCAATGTGGTGTGCTGAATGAACTACCTCAGGAAATGTCAGCGCCGTGCCTTTCAGCAGGTCTGGTGCTGAAAATGCTGTGCATTCAAGAATCCTCACATGGATGCACCGACAAGCTGCAAAAGTGTTTTCTTTTTTAAAAAATAATTAAAAAAATTCAGGTGTTTACTTGGTAAAATATTTTGAGTTTAGTTACCGTTATTGTCTCATTTAGACTAACTGAAATTAAAAAGATTTGTCTAGCAAATTCTAGCTAATGCAAATAGTTATTTAATAATTCATTATTACGTTAAGAGATTCAATGTGACAAGTAAATGTGGTTTTTTTTTTAAATTTAAGCGAATTAAAGGGTCTCTAAGACCCTGACAAGAAATTGACTGTTGTCTGCTGCAGGTAGTCAACTGCTCCTACGTGACTGTAGATAGATATTTTTGTGCATGCCGACATTGGCCGGTTACTGGAATTTTCACACTGGCAGGTAAAAAAAATTCTGCTTCCATGAGCATGGCACCCGGTCACGATCCCAGATCCGTGGCGAGTGCATCCCAGATCCGTGGCGAGTGCGAGCGAGCACCGACGCATTATCTGTAGACGCTCCGGTGGACACCACCTGTACCAACCGCACCTACACCGACCGCTCCATGGAGATCGGATCGCATGGACTCGTATTCTCTGCACTACAGTACTGCAATGACACTGAGAGCAAGTTTCAAAAAAAAAAAAAAACAAACATTGAGAGTGAGACCTGGAGTAGATAAAGAGAATAGTACCATGAGCCGTAGATTAGTAAGGCCTGGTTTAGATGGCAAAATATTTGCCAAAAAAGCACAGTTCTAAATCCCAGTAGCGTTAAGTATGAAGACTTTTCGTTTGTGTTTGGTAAACTTTATCTAATCATGAACTAACCAAAGCCAAAAAGATTCGCCTCTCGTGATTTACAATAAAACTGTGTAAGTAGTTATTTTTTTATCTACATTTATCTTTCCGGATTTCTTTTTGGTGTATTTAATGTGATGTGTGAGAGAGTCTAAAAATTTGTAAGTTTTTGGCAAAACTTTAGCCATCTAAACAAGGCCCAAGTAGTTTTCAGCCGGCTTTTTTCAGCTTGTTTACCCCCATAACACTACTAAAACAGACAAAACCAGCCGGCTCATCGATTTATTATTATCAGACCAGCCTCTACGTATGTGGGCACTGGCGGCGGCAAGTGTATTCATGGGTATTCTAATGAATACCCAAGATTCTAGTAAAAAGAAACATATATCAATATACATGTATATTCTCTTTTTTAATTGGAGCAAGAGACAAAAAAAGACCACAAACAAGGAATCCACTATATTTTTGCTTCAATTTTTTTGGCACTTCGCATACCATTCCTGCCTCCGCCAGTGTATGTGGATACTGGATCCCACGCTTAATGTCAATATTGTGAATTTATATTGGATGCCCTAAGCATGTCAGGCACATCAACCTCATGTACACAAGGTGCACACCAAGAGGCGCTATTAGTTCGTCAAAATGTTTACTCAACAACAGCAGCTCAAAAAAAAAAAAAAATTTTGACACTTTAATTCGCAGTGTCCTCTTTTAGGTCAATTCTGGGCTAGGCGATACGATCTCCGGAAAGTTCATACATGATAATCAATCCACAATCAATAATCAGTCGACCACCATAATCAAGAATGCATTGTAATGCCAAGAGCAAGACCAGAAACCACCGAATTATTATTGGCAAACACCTGATTGACATTCTCAAATGATTCCCTGCGAACTAGCAAAAGAAAACCTGATAAACCCGGTAAGGCTACCAAACCAGAGGGCAGGGGGGCACTTGTGAGCCTATCCTGCTGACGTTGTAGAGAAGATCCATAAGCCACCATCATCATAAGTGTGGCGGTAGAGTGCCATGGCACCCTGCGCCGGCAAAGAAAGACATTGGTACAAGAGGGCCTTGCCACACATGGGAAGCATCTACTCCTTGTACTTCATGCTCTCAAGTGTGAACCCAGGCATGTCGAAGGAGTCAGCAAACTTCTCCACCTGGATCTTGAGGTTCTCAATGTCCTTGTTGTTCACCAGGCCTTTGTTGAAGTCCTTGAGGAGCTTGCCGTACTCCTTCTGGATGTTCAGGCAGATGGTCACCGCTTGGTGGAGGAACTCTCCAATCTGCTCAAAGTCCTTCTCCACTAGACCCCTCGAGGTCATTGCTGGCGCACCTGAAGTGGATAGCAAAGATGTGTCACTAATATTGTACTATATAGCAAGAATAAATGAGAAACTTTTGTTTAAGCATTCCAGGAATGTTGTAGACTTGTGTAACAGAATTTCTTTCCAGAGGTTAATATGAGATAATACCAGCAGCGCTGAATACACATGAATACATGTTCTACTCTGAAGATTGGGTTGCAGTATTTTATTGTAGAGACATTGTTTTCCAATAGAGTTCTTAGTTGTGTTAGAGTGTTAACATGCACTTTCAGTGAAAAGCATTAGAGGACGATACTGGACAACCAATAAGTCTTGGTTCACACATGTAGGCCATGTATTTTGTGACGCCAATAAAGCAAGGTTTGGAACATTGGATCTTGACAACCAACTCAATAACATTTGCAAGAGCTAATGTACTCTGTGAAGGAAAAAATGTGAAGAACTGTAAAGTGAAATGGAACCAGAACTATTAATCTAACTGCAACATTTCAAGAGAACAGATGATTCTTCAGGAGTACATCCCTTCACAGGAAACAAGGACCAAAGAAAGGCACAAGCATCATTCCATATGGATTTGGGACAATGATAACCAGTGTATAACGGTCCAATAAAATATACATGCAATTCAGAATTGAAAAGATTATACACTTGGCAAAAGAGAGCTTGTGTATGCATCATGAACAAATGTCTGGAAAATATTGAAAGTTTAACGCTTTCAGGAATCATTTTGGGCCTGTTTAGTTACCATGGGGAGGCCAAGTCAACTTTTTGCATGCTAGAAATCAGGGCCATCACTTTGGTGGCCAAGATTTTAGCTTATTGGTCACCAAGATGAACTATGTGGCCAAATGGTCTAGTCTAAATTTTGGCATCCAACCAACAAATTTTGGCTTGGCAACAATGGGCATACCAGGGCCAAGACGCCAAGGAAATGTCTAGACACATCGCCTCTTCATTGAGAAGAAGGGCAAAGATCATCCCAATTTCTCAAACTGACATGTTGATAGCAATGTTGTACTCATACTTTACTGAGGCTTGCACCACAATAAAAGTAATGAACAAATTAAATGATACTAACCAATACGGACACCACCCGGAGCCAATGCACTGCTGTCACCGAAGACAGCATTCTTGTTCAATGTGATGTGGCAAAGGTCACAGAGCTTTTCAACCTTGTTTCCTGCAGATATAAGACAACATTAAAACCTTATGATATGGCCCCTTGAAAATGAAGCCTAATTAGATGCTAACTTGCATACCAGTCAAGCCAAGAGGGCGGAGATCCCAGAGAACAAGGTGGTTCTCAGTTCCATCAGTCACCATCTTGTAGCCCTTGCTCATGAGATAGTTACCAATTGCAACAGCATTGGCCTTCACTTGCTTTGCATAGGCCTTGAAGCCAGGTGTCATAGTTTGCTGCAGAGCAACCGCAAGTGCAGCAATCTGGTGGTTGTGAGGGCCACCTTGGAGAGATGGGAACACAGCAAAGTTGATCTTGTCTTCATAATCATACACAGCACCCTCAGGCTGGCCCTTCTTGGGGGGCTTAGGGCCTTTCCTGTAGAAGATCATGCCAGCCCTTGGCCCTCTGAGAGACTTGTGTGTGGTAGTAGTAACCACATCACAATATTCAAAAGGATTTGCAGCTTCCTGAAATGGAGTAAGGCAAATAGTGAGATTTTTTTTAACACAAATTATTCAACTAACTAAACATCTGCACTGGAAACATTAGCCAAATAATATCAATTTCTGTACTATGGCCCTAGAATAGTGAATTATCTATGTGCCTCTTGACTCCAGTACTCAAAGAAGGACGATATGGAAGGATTAGCCAAATCTTATCACCTTCAATTGGTACAGTGACTATCTGAGTGCACAGGTTCATATCCACTGAGAATTGAGAACACTCCAAAACACCAAAATAAATGGAAGTCTAAATGGAATATCAGATCTATCACCATCAAAGCAATATATTTGTCCACAAACTAAAGCAGGCCAAAAAAATATCCATTTCGACGATTACAAGCCCCATTTTGATATATATGTAAAAAACAAGGCAAGCGTCCACATAAATGTTCCTAAACTCTCAGATCTATAATTTGCGATTAAACAATCCAACATTTTGATCGGCCACCAGAACTGATTGCCTAAACTAGAGCCCTAGTAGAATCTGAACCACCACATCTACCATATCCATCCAATTGCCATTTCAACAGGACTACACAATGAAGATCCAATTTCATGAAACCAACTAGTTAATCGAGATCATTGTTATCAACGAACGTGTACCTCCGCGGCGACGAGCCCGCTGATGTGCGCCATGTCGCAGAGCAGCAGGGCCCCGACCTTGTCGGCGACGGCCCGGAGCCTGGCGTAGTCCCAGTCCCTCGGGTAGGCGCTGCCACCGCAGATGATGAGCTTGGGGCGGAAGTCAAGTGCCTTCTCCTCGAGCTTCTCGTAGTCGATGTACCCGGTGGTGGCGCTCACCTTGTACGGCAGGCTCTCAAAGTAGATCGAGGTGGCGGAGATCTTCTTCCCGCCGGCCGTGTAGTAGCCGTGAGTGAGGTGTCCGCCGGAGGGAAGGTCGAGCCCCATGATCCGGTCGTGCGGGTTGAGCAGCGCCGTGTAGGCGGCGAAGTTGGCGGGGGAGCCCGAGTAGGGCTGCACGTTGACGCCCCAGGACGCGGGGTCGAGGCGGAAGGCAGCGAGCGCGCGTGACCGGCAGAGGTTCTCGATCTCGTCGATGACGTCGTTGCCGCCGTAGTAGCGGGCACCGGGCATGCCCTCAGAGTACTTGTTGGTGAGCGCAGAGCCGAGCGCCTCCATGACGGCGAAGGAGGTGAAGTTCTCGGAGGCGATGAGCTCGATGCCGCTACGCTGGCGCCGCTTCTCGCGCTCCAGGAGGTCGTAGACCTCCGGGTCGGCGCCGGCGAGCGGGGTTAGGCCCCATGTGGCGACGGGGTCCATGGCGGCGTGGGAGGGTGTGATGGGAGTGGCGGAGGCGAGGAGGGGGCGGGGTCGGAGGCGAAGGGAAGGACGGGGGAGGGAGGAGGAGGCGCGGGGATATATAGCGGTGGTGGACGGGAGGAGGGCGCGTGTGCACATGTGGGAGGTGGGTGGTGGTGGTGTTGGTGATGGTGGTGCGGTGGGTGCGAGTGCGGACGAGGTGTTCGACGGAATGCGGGGGCGAGATTCGTGTAATCGGGGAGGGGGTTGGTGTGGGAATGTGACGCGGAGTGCTTGGTCGGGTTGGGTCTTATGGGCTGGCCTGGGCTTTGATTTGGGAAATGTGGCTAAGGCCGAGCGAGGAATCGAGTGGTTCTAGGCTAGTGGAAAATGTTTTGTTTTCTTTCTAAATGAGCTACTATGAGATCAAGATTTTTTTTTTTTTAAATTTATGGGCAAAGATTTCTTTCCAACCGTGCATAGTGATACTTATAATTTTTTAAATGACTAGTAACGAATTCAGGACTATGTCATTACCATGCATTATCTCGTTGATTCATAAATAAAATAAATATTAATATGGGTCCATATGCATATTTTTGGCTATACTTATTTCCAAATAAACCTTTGTAGTCAATCTCATTCAATAAAAATATTACCATCTACTAGTCTAGCTATATGGCCTATGTGGGACAACTTCACTCTAAAAGTGAATCTGAATTTGAGATTCACTATAGAGCAGCTCCACTAGTGAATTTGAATTTGAGATTCACTAAAGAGCATCTCCATTAGTGAATCTGAGATCCACCATGGAACTTGTTTGGCTGCGCAACAAACTCCAGATCCAGTGAAGGGCATTTTGTTTTAGAATCACCGGATTTTCCCTTGGAATAGGACCCATGTGTCAAGGGGTAAAACATAAAAAAAATGTTATTTTCTTCATCCTTTAGTTCTTGTAGGGGGCGCGAGTCCAGTTGAAGGGCGCGCGGAGGCCGCGAGGCCAACTAAAGGGCGCACACACATATGTTTCTTGTATTAGGCCAGTCTTGTAGGTTTTACGGCGTTTCATGCACATTAAATAGGGTGTCACATCGCCAGAAATTTATTTATTTTTATAAAACTTTGAGGACAGAGAAGGGAAACATTTCACCATGGTGAAACCCTTGAACGCCGTTTCTTATGTGTTGGAAACAGTGTGAAATCCTCATTGAAAATGTAAATAACGTTTCACCATAGAACTGTGCAATGAAACCGTGCAATGAGATAGAGGCCGTGGGACCCGTGAGCCTATGAAATCGTGCATTGAGAGAGAGACTTATTTTATGTCAAAAAGCCACGTCTTGAAAATAGAGAAGTAAAACGCTTCATTAAGACTAGCCTTATTTTTACTCTAGAAGAAGGGGAGTAGTCTTACTTATTTTCCGACTACTGACCATTTATAGTTAATTTTATTGTTACAAAAACTAGTCTATTTCATTTTGACTCAAGATCTGAACCCAGCGACAAATATATCTAATCCCCAAATTGACTTTCACTTTCTCATCCTCTACCTACCATTTCTATTGCCGCTACACACCCTTGCTAGCTCTACGATGAGCCACACGTACAAGCAGAAGCTCTACTGCTCTTTGCTAACGTCTTCCTTCTTTTGGAGAGGATTGAAGTCTTCATTTTTCAAGTATAGGGATTTGATTTGGATTTAACAGGAACATGAAGATAGGAAGGTTTGAATTTAATTTGGACTGCTTTAGTCAATGACAGAACATCTATATATATATATATATAGAATTAAAAGCAGTCTAATGCTATCCCGGCCCCTTGGGTCTCCATGCAAGTGTAAATGCGGTGAGGCTTACTCTGTTCTTTGTCTAGTAAGATCTACTCCCTCTGTCCCTAAATGTTTGTCTCTAGAAAACCGTGTTTCCCTCACAAACACGCGTTTCCCGGCGACACACATAAAGGGGCGGAGGGAGTACCTGAAATATTCAGCCACTTGAATCAAACGGGTGGATCGGAAGCAATGCCTATGCGAAGGTTGACTTCACCGTGAGTATATCCTTGTTCTTGAACATGTTAAGGAGAATCCTTTAATTTATTCAAATGCTTCTAAGTTCCTCAACATAGGTGCTCTATCCGTCGACCCTTACGAGTGAGGTGGCATCGATAGGAGGAGGTCGGTTCGAGAGCTATCATTCAGTTCACTTTGGGGCTCTTGCGGGTTTTATGGGTAAATTTATTGTGTCAGTGGAATGTTTGTTCGCAAAGTTTACAGCTTAGGGGCTAGGCGCAAGCCCACTAATATTCTTTGTGGCAAGTCTTGCGGGTTAGCGAGTGGTCTAGACCGAGCCCGTGCACTTAGCGAAGTGTAACCACTTATTTTATTTAGTTTTTTTCTTTGAAAACATAGTCAATAAGTCATTCTTGAAGAACTTTTGATAATAAAGGAAGCGCAACAAAATAAATGATATTTATATAAATTTTTAAATAACTTTCAGTGGTCAAACTTAGGGTAAAAAAAATCAAATAAACTATAATTTATTAAAATGGAGTTAGTACATTCGCAGTCTATTTTGAACATTGTAGTTCTCCATGGAAAAGCTTATTTAGTTTCCTATGTTATGGAAGATTTATATTCTACATGGTTGCACACGGTGTGTGAGAGAGAGGAGTTAGCCCAATGAGAGAAGAGAACAAGGACGGGCACTCTTGTTTACTTATTGAGAAAATGATTAGTGATATAAACACTTTTGAGCTAACTTATAGCCGGTTAATTAGCTGTTTTTTTGCTAGGCTAAGGATCCTTTGGTTTATTGAAAAATCGAGTAAACATAAGATCAGAAATCCTATAGGAATTACTACTGTTCATTACTTTGGTTGAGAGCATAGGAACAAAAAAGTTTCCATTGCTTGCTATTTTGGAGAAAAAAATGTGGAGATCCTCTTGATAAAATTCCAAGGTTTTTCCTATGGCCTATTCAAACAATCATTACCTTAAAATTTAGATGTTTTCCCATTTTCTATCTTAGAACTGCATTTCTGTGATTTTTTATGGTTTTACGTTCCTGTTTTTTTTTTAAAAAGTCTTACAATTTTTATTCTAGTTCACCTTAGCAGATTTTTTAATTACACAGTACAACACGAGGCGCTCAATACGCAAAGCACACTCACCCCCCACCCCTATGAACACACGCATACACAAACCCTACCCCTATAAGTACATTCGATGGGTCGAGCGAAGTTCACGAAGTCACCACACACGCCTCGTGGTTGACGAGGGGCCGTCGTGTCTACCACTTAATGCATAAGCGTTGGAAAATCCTAAAATAAATCGGGATAATGTGTCGCACCCAAAGATTTGAACCCTGGGTGGGAGCACACAACCAATAACCTTTACTATTGCGCCGTGAGCCTCTTGACGATCGGTAAACTTTTTAAAGACGCTTAGGAATGTACTTAAATCTCTCGGTCGGGATTCATAGAGGGTTGTTGAGGTTGGTGAGAGAAAGAGACTTTGGAAGTTGAGAATGGTTCCATCATTGAAGGTAGGAGTAGATGAGGCTGCTCGCCTGGTGAGGCAACCATGTTGACATGTGGTCATGCTCCACGGTACTGTATGTCAGATTCAGATGATTGTTGTTGATCATAATCATAGGGTTTCCTGTAATTTACGGTTAGGCCAAGAGTCGTTGTCACAACAGCGTTATTTTCTCTTTATTTATAGTGTCACAATGGCATCATTTTAGTTCCTTGCTGTTTCTTTATTTCTTTATATATATGTGTATGGGGCCTGTGCTCGATGATTGTAGTACACTTTGATCCAAGCAAAACAAAAGCACGTTTCTCACCTACAAATAATAATATAATAATAAAATGGAATCACTATGATAAACTAGGGCTAATTAGTAGTTATTATTTTTATTATTATTACTAGCTAATTTAAACCAACTTGCACATAAGATTCGCAACCTATCCCCTCTCTCTTGTTATTTGTTATTACTAGTACACTGATTCGCTTCTTCACTCAAGTTTGCTCTAATCGGGTCACCTATCTTGCGCGAAGTCAAACGCACCGACCTATTACCCTCTCGCCCTTTGGGCTTGAGATGATTGTATCTTCAGTCAAAGGTTTAAGAAAGTGACGGCGAGTACATGTACTTTATTTTTTTATATCATATCATTTATGTATAGGCTGCCTGGACTTAATTTTTACCACCTCTATCTAAAAAAAATAAATACCATTTTACGAGGAGTCAAACAATTTTAAGTTTGACTAAGTTTATAGGCAATGTAGGCTATGGAAACCCGGTCTGGCTGTGACCCTGTATAAACCACAACAAAAAGTCATCTAAATTTACCAAAAAAATCACACATGTAGAGGATCCGATGATGCACAATTCTGTAAAATATCTTGTCCAAACTCGACTTCGTTTGTGAGATATAAAAATAACAAATTTCAAGGCGCGTAAAGTTGTCCAATGATTTGTTAGAAATTTGTTATTTTTATATCTCACAAACGAAGTCGAAGTTTGGACAATATATTTTACAGGATTGTGCATCATCATATGCTCTACATGTGTGATTTTTTTTGTAAATTTAGATGGATTTTTTTGTTGTGGTTTGCACAGTTTTCACAAAGAAGTATTTTCCATAGTATACGTTGCCAAGTTGATATGGAAGGTATTATCTACATTTAGATCTTCAATAAGGTTTGTTATGAAAATATATTTTATGATTAATCTAATGATACCTATTATGCATCATCAACATCAATACTTTTATGTATATATTTAGTGAAAATTAAGAATCTTTGACTCCTTGATAAAAACAAAATTTACATTTTATTTTTTTGAGACAAAGGGAGTAGACAACTTTGGTTTTTTATCTTAAATTAAACCTCTTTCAATATGCTTTTACGTAGAATATATTAACATATGTAATACCAGCTGATGAACTACAAAGACATATTTTTATGGTGGGTCTAAAGAACCTAATTTTATATTTTATATATTTTGTATTTCACTAAAAACTTAGAATATTTGACTTACAAAAGAAGATTTGAACATTTTAGATATGATGCTAAACCCAATGAATTTCCACAAAGTAACTATCTTCTCAAATGTCTTTTTAGTATCTCCTCAAATACATTGTACACTGAAGTGTATTATTAACTAGTCCAATTTATATCAATTTTTTATAACAAATTCTCATACCTTGCATTAGACACCTTCGGCAAGCTGTTCAATATCACTTTTTCTGTCAAAAAATGTGAGAACGCAAAGAGCACCACATCTAGCAAAGATTGTCTACAACAAAGTTGGTTTAAGTTATATGTTTCTTCTATTTCTTATCTAACATCGCCTATTCCAATAACATCGGTGTAAGGGAAAATGGATCCCCCATTTTACTTTGTATTTTGGTGTTTGATGACCAACATAACCAAATGGGACAAATGTATTTGCAAGTGTATGTTTTTTGTAGTCCTATAGGTTGCAAACGTGGCTTGGACAAAGGCGACATGGTGATGCAATGATCGACAACTCAAGTAAGACCATTAGAAGCACAATAAAAAGACTCAAGAATCAAGCAAAGTCCAAGCACGAAGGATGGAACGAAAGCGGTTTTAAAAGATCGCCAAAGAAACAAGCATCGGACGCCGCAACATGCATCGAACACTTGTGCCCCTCTTGCAACACTCATCGAACGATATTGCAACAATGCATCGGATGCGTTGTTCGGCCCGGTATGGCATGGAGCACAAGATTGCAAAGAGCCACATGACGCAAAAAGTGCGTCGGTGATAACCCACCTGATGCATCCGATGGTGAAAAATACTTCTCTCGGACTCACATCGGACGCACCTACAACATGCATCGGACGCTTTGCAACATCCACCTAACGGCGTCCGATGCGTTCGCAAAAACAACTGTTTTGCTCCAATGGCTAGTAAGCCTCCAACGGTCGGGAGACGACCACAATGGGGAGGGGGAGCACCCGACGTGTCCAACATGCGATGCGTCCGGCTGGTAGCAAAGTAGCGGTATTTCATCCCCAATGGCTACCTTCCATGGGGCCTATAAATAGACCCCCAAGCCAGCCATTTGAGGTGTGTGGGAGTGTGGAAACATATCAAGGGTGATGGTAGACCATTTTAGAGCTCTGACGTGCATAGTGCTTAGTGATAAATTTGGTGATTAGCAAAAGTGCTTTGTGAAGTGCTTAGGTTAGTTAGACCACAACTTATGCGCTTGCTATAGTCTTAGGCTTAGTGTTTATTGAGATTTGTGAATCTCTCAAGAGTTATACTCGGTGGGGCTTGTTGTCTTGCGAGATCACACCAATCTGCGTTGTGGTGAGGCCCGTAGTCCGGTGTACCAAGGGAACCCGGGCCCGCGCGTCGGAATCTTGATAGTGAAGACGGTGAGCATCCGGGGAGGCTTGCCGGAAGGCATGTCGAGACCCTTGTGGGAAGGCCCAAGGCTATCAACGGAGTTACCCGACCGGGAGCTTGGCCCTTGCGAGGGATTCCGCAAGGGGCTCCAATGAGGATTAGGGGAAGCTTACACGCCTTCGATACCTCCGATAAAATTACTTTGAGTCATCGACCGGGTTTGCATCTTTACCTCCTTTACCTTCCACATTATTTTTTGCATTACCTTGGTTGTATGCTTTACATTCCTAAGCTTAGTTAATAGGCTAGTTGATAGGATTGGAACTTAGGGTGTAAAACTTTTGTGCAATAGAGATAGCAACTCACCTAGCAAAACCATAGTTGCACATAGTTTACTTTCTTACAATAAGTTTTGACTAGGTGAAGTTAGAAGCCATAATTAGAAGTAGAATTTTAAGTTGTCTAATTCAACCCCTTCTCGGGCGTCATTATTCCCTTCAATTGGGTTTACATTAATCTATCATGTTAGCTTACATATACCAAGAAAAATGATACTAACAATAATAAGATTCAAACAAACAAAGAGACACAAACGCATCATCAAAGTTCTAATATCCACATATAGCTTTTATCAGGTGGTTAGTAGTTTAGATCTAAACTCCTTTGGTGGGCGCGCCACCTAATGCACTATACTTGAATCGTCTTTGGGCTTCATTTCATGAGGAATAAATACAGGGGAAACCTAAATATTCAAATCTTGTTTCCGAGCTATTGACTTACATGAAACAAGTTAATTAAACCCAAATTTTAAGCTCAATAATAAGGTTAAACAATTCATTTTATACTTAACACACTACTTAGACATGATATATTTAATTAATTTGTGTCAAATATTGATTCAAAGTCAATCATTTGGCTTTGATATCATATTGAAATACATGTATTATCTCTATTAAAAAAATACGGGCACACCACGAATGCACTATAGTGAATCGTCTTTGGGCTTCATTTCATGAGTAATAAATACACTGGAAACCTAAATGTTCAAAATCTTCCTTCCGAGCTATTTACTTACATGAAACCCGTTAATTAAACCCAAATTTTTAAGCTCGAAAAGAAGGTTAGACAATTCATTTTATACTTAACACACTCCTTAGTCTTGATATATTTTAATTAAGTTGTGTCAAATATTGATTCAAAGTCAATCATTTGGCTTTGATATCATATTGAATTACATGTACTATCTCTATTTAAAAAATTAGTTTTATCTTTAGTCAAACTATTTTAGATTTGATCCAATTTATAGAGAAAGTGTGAACATTGTGCTATTAAAATATGTCCTATGGTTAATCTAATAACACTTATTTGGTAAAATAATTAAATATAAATATCTTTTTTATAAACTTGGTCAAAGTAAAGATAGTTTCACATATTAAAAGGACAAGATTTTGGGAGACAGTCCGTAACGAATAATCTAATAAAAAAAAGCCAATACAATGAAGATGGTAGTTTAAGTGTGACCCATGTATTAGTTTTAACAATTTAATAATGAAAATTAGTGGGCAGCCCATTAGGCATGAGCTCGGCTTAAAAAATAGGCCCAATGGGTCTAAGTGGGTGTTTTCTTTTATAAAAAAACGTCTAAGGGTGTGTTTAGATGCCTTTAGAATATAAATGTCAAATGCCAAATATTTTGCGGTAGCAAATGGGAAATGTCAAAATTTTCACCTTGGTGTTAAGTTGCATGCTAAAAATTTAGTTATGCATACACAATACATGCTTCACACATTTTTTTTTCTCTTTTTGGGCCTCTTGTGTCCCAAATGCAAAATATCAAAAAAAAATGTCGTTTTATACCATGGTGTTTAAGTCCATTTGCAAAAAGGTGAGCCAAAACCCAATTTTTTTAGCAAAATTATGGAACTAAGGGTGTGTTTAGATGTCTTTGGAATACAAAATGTCAAATTCCAAACATTTTGGTGCAGCAAATGGGAAATGACAAATTTTTCACCTTGGTGTTTAGTTACATGCCAAAATTTAGTCATGCACACATAACACATGCCCCATACATTTTTTTTCGCTCTTTTGGGCCTCTTGAGTTCCAAATGCAAAATGCTAAAAATTTTGTTGTTTTTTTATAGCATGATGTTTAGATCCATTTTGCAAAAAGGTGAGCCAAAACCCCTAAAAATTCTAGCAAAACCATGAAACTAAACAGGCCCTAAATAGGCCCTAATTGGGTACTACTAGCGGAATGCTTAGATCTAACTTTGATATAGCCATTAGGGAGTAGGATCCACTTTCTATTGCAAAAAACTAGCATGCACATTTTGTACCAAAAATGCTAGTACAAAAATGGAGAACATAGACAATAGTCATGGAACACCACACGTGCACAACAATAGTCAATTGACAAGGTTTTTCGGGCTTTTCGCTCTAAAAAGCGACCACAACGTGTGAGAAATCTATGGTACAATCTAGAAACAAAAGTTGAGGCATCGATTTTGCCATTGCAGAAGGCGATGCTTGCTTTAGACATACCTGATAGATTTAAAAGAGGATCTCTAGCAGTAGAATCGGATTGGGAATGCAATATAAAAGACAAGCGTAGTGAAGTTCCTATACATGATCTACTAGATTACGTAGAACTAGAGGGAAGTCGGGGGTTTGAACCGTCGATGTTGAAGGAAGTAGAGCCGTTGTCGCCCATAGTGATAGCTACTACCGAAGATCGCATCGTCAGGTCTCCATCCCCGCTTGGGCCGGGATGGAGAATGTTGTGGGTCCGTAGACGGTGGAGTACGGGACGGTAGTGATGCTTCCCAACGCCGCCATTCTCGGATCGGACCGACTAGGGGCTCTTGGTGGGAGTGTGTAGTGGTAGGGAAACTCCTATCATGTATCGTGGCCCCACCTCAGATTTATGTGTGTAGTGCCCCGGGGCACCAACCAAGATTGGGTTGACGCCCCGATCGGGCGTCGTAGGGATTGGGCCAGCTGTTGATCTCATCTATCGCCTCATGATCTCATCTAACATTCTCCCCCTTGATCTCATCTATCGCCTCATGCTTCGTTAACCCACCCCTTCACAAAATAATACATTGAGCATGCTTCGTCGTCACAGTCATAACCGTTAGACTTGACACTATAAGCACCTTTTGCTTAGAGATGAATTCTTGCCTTGGGCCCCTTGCTATCTAGGAATCACGAGACTTTCCCTTAAACCCATACCTAGTTACATGTTCTCTAAAATGTGTTGGGCGTAAGCTTTTTGTAATCGGACCCGCTAGCATCTTTTTTCGTGCTTAGGTTCTTCAAAACTAATGATGTGATCTTGGACTTTTTCCTTCACAACAAAATACTTTATGCCAATATGCTTGGTGGCCTTGCTTGACATATTGTTGTGAGCATATAATACTACATGCTCGTTGTCACAATACAACTTTAGTGGTTCGTTGATGCTTTCAATCACCTTCAAACTGAGTATAAATTTCTTAAGCCAATTCACTTGTCCCAATGCCTCATAACGAGGCAATAATCTCGGATGTGGCTCCTTGAGCAAGAGTAAATAGATACTCGACTTGGACTTTCTTTTCGTTTCTCGCGTACTTTCGAATCTGAATATCCAACTATTTGTAGGCAATCAGATCTTCTAGAGGTAAACATGAGCCTTTCATACCTTGCATAATATTTTAACGCTTTCTTTGCTAGACTTTAGTGTTCCATACTGTAGGGTCGAGATGGGGACTAGAGGGGGGGGTGAATAGTCCTTTCTAAAACTAATTGTGATGGCTAACCAAATACAATGCGGAAATAAAACAATTAAACTTAGCCAAGACTTCACCCCTCTAGCTATGACTCTAAATCACCTCACAAAAGATCCTACACAAAGCAAATGAGGTGATAAGCCTACCTTGAGCTCCTAACTCGTTTCTATTGCAAGGTCACACAAACCTATGCACTAGTACTTCAAACAAGGGTGAGCTCCTACACAATTCTAATGAGCAAAAAGCACAAAGCCAACCTAAGCTCACTAGATGCACAATGGACAAGGCAACACATGCCTAACCCAAAGGCTCAAATTACTTAGCTACACATACTAAGCAAAGCAACTAAACAAGCTAGTAATTGCAAGAGCTACTCCACAAGCACAAGCACAAGGTATATATGAATGTAAATACAAAGCTTGTGATTTGGAGAATGCAAACCACCGAGAAGGCAAGTTGACATCGGTGATTTTTTTACCGAGGTATCGGGAAGCTTGCCAACTTCCCCTATTCCTCGTTGTGTCGACCAACACCTTGGGTGGTTCCTTCGATGTTTCACCTAGATGGTTCTTCGGTGTGATCCTGTAATCACTTGCCCCTCAAGGCACGCCCCGTAAGGCACCGCAAGACACCACTCTCAAGTGAGCCCCTCAAGGCACCGCGATTGAACCCACACTCACAAGTGAGGTAACTCAATGACACGCTCTAGTAGTGTCGCTCTTCGCGATCCCCGCGAGGTGAGCACTGAACCTCTCACAAATCCTCCTCCCGAGAGCACCGCACAATCTCCCTTTGCGTGCTTCAACGGAGTCTCTTGCCACCAAGCTGTCTAGGAGGTGGAAACCTCCAAGAGAAACAAAAGCACACCCCAGCTTGCAACACGATCACCTAGTGCCCCATGATGCAATCTCTCAAAGCAACGCACTAGAAATCGATCTCTCACACAATCGGATGAACACTATCAAGCATATGTGAGTGGGAGGGCTCTTTAGCACTCTCAAGCATGGACATAAAGTCTCCAAGGTGCCTAGCAACCAGCCATGGCCCCAACACCTCTACTTATAGCCCCAAGGGCAAAACTAGCCGTTAGTAGCGGTTTTTTCGAAATCGGCCGGATGCAAAAAAAAACTTAAAAAACGCCCCAAAGACCTTTTCGAAGTGACCAGACGCACCCGACCGGACTCTTGGCCCTGACCCCCCTCAATCAAAACACTCCAAAACAGGCTGGCCGAGGACCCTTCGACCAGACTGGACCGGAGCGTCCGGTCCACAAAGATCCTCGGCCGGACCACTGCCCGGTAAAACGGTGATATCTCCTTCATCCGAACTCCGTTTTTCGATGATCTTGGACTCTGTAGAAAGCTAACTCAGTGGGATACACAACCACATGGTTAATTGATCCAAAGTTCAATGGATCAAAGCAGTATTCCACTCCAAAGTCAGTCCAATTGTCCGAGAAACACCGAAACAACTTCTCCTTTGCAAATGTGCCAACACCACCAAGTATACATCTCCATGTGCAAGTGTGTTAGCTTTTCACAATCATTTTCAAAGGATTTTATCTTTGCTCTTACCACGCCACTCGATCCTAACACATCGCAAAGTTAGATCGCACAAGTGGCACTGGATGACCGATATGCAAACAAGTTTGCCCTCTTGATAGTACGGCCATCTATCCTAAACCCGGTCATAAACTTATCTAAGCACCAATGACCGACGAAATGAAATGCCCTATAGGTTATACCTTTGCCTTGCGCATTTCCATTTTCGCTCCATCTCCAAGTGCCGATGCAACACATGCACCAACACGATCACCAAATGATATGATCCACTTCATATCATCACGTGACACTATTGGTCCATTGATCTTGACCTCACTTGCTCTTCTCCGTTGCGTCGGTCCATTGGCACCAAGTCTTGCTTAAGCTTCACCGCCTCGCGGTCCATGACTTTAAAGCCTCGACTCGCCCTTCACACTTACAACCGGTCCATCAAGCCAAGCCTTGTCTTGATCTCATGTCTCATATGCAATAAAGCTCCTTCATTGCGTATTAATAATATTAGTTGAATATTTTGTTTGCTATAGAGTGTGTTAAGAGTCTAGTTTTATAGAGTCTAGTTGTTTAAAGAGTCTTTTTGTTTAGAGTGTGAATAAAAGGATCAAGAGAGAGTGTACACCAGTTTGCTTTGCTCAACTAAATAAACCCCAAAATCTACCAACATGGAGATGATGAATAGTTGCTCCGTTGTAATACTTTTCTAGTACCTAGCTTTCAAGCTTAATTTCTCTTGAGCTCCATTTGCAAGATTACTTTGACTTGAGATTTACTCTAAACCCGAATCTTGTGGGTTGCAAATGCTTGCTCTAAAGTTTAGGTAATTGACGGATATGATATAAGATAGTCTGAGCTACTATTTGATCTTACTCCTAGTGACACTAGATTTCTGGAGATTTACTTTTGAAAAATTTAAAATGCACATGATAAGTTCCTGTGTGACAGAGTGTTTGAACCTCCTTCCACAACCATATATACATGTTCCCTAGATTAGGAAAACCTTTGAGATATATATAGAGGCCGCTTGCTTTGCATTGAGTTTGTTTAATCTTTGTCGACCCTTAGAAACTTGTCATGCTGATCATGTACACTCTACTCCACCTCATTCCACCTCATTACACTTCATTCCATTTGACTCCATTCACTTATATGCTATTTCCACCCTGGAAGTACGCATCCACCATATATACACCCATTACATACCACTATCCATTTCACTCTAGCCACCAAAAATGTTCCACTCCTATCCTGGGAGAGAACAACCAAAAATATTCCCTATACCCATTCACTCATTCGTTTCTAGCCAATGTCTTACAGAAGCTCCATTACATTTGTTTATCTCTCAAAAGATTTGCAAAAAGAGATTTGGGTTGTAGATTAAAAAAAAAAAATAGAAGAGAGAATAAAAGGGAGATGAAAAATAGACAAGTGTCCTACGGGCGAGTAGAGCCTACCTCCCTAAAAAAAAGAAAGAATAAAGGAGAGTTAAAAAATGGACAAGTGTCCGCCAAAAACAATGGGTACTTAGATGCTCGCCTCTCCATAAAAAGAAAGAAAAAGAGATACAACCCAAGTTCTCATAAAGTTTCAGTTCCAAAGAGAGAAGATTCCTCAAGGAGCAATAGTAAGATTTCCCCATTCATTCCATACACCTTACTATATTCTATCTACCATACACATGCAACACTTGATCAGTGTGACTCGTGACTTTAGATCCATTGTTTGAATTTACAATATATGTTTAGCAAGTAAAATTAGTTTCTCCTACCTATAAGCTCCGGATATAAGCCTTAGATAGGGTGAGAGAGAAGAAGGCATAGTGTGCTCTTTTTGCCTTAGCCAAAAATACTACATATTATGAGAGAAAGGCAAAACAACCTTATTGCCTTAGAGAGGATCCACAAATACCACAAATAAGAGACTAGAGAGAGTCACACTAGGAACTTTGAGTTTTATTTTAAAAACTTGCAAAAACTCGGGAAGGACAGTTGAACAAAAGAGTTTGGGATATAGTGCTTGACTTGACTGTTCTATCTTTCAATTACCCAAGATTGAAGGAAAGGTTATAAGCCCCGAAAGATAAAAGGTAATATGGGTAAGTTGAAAGTTGTTAAAAGTTTATTCTTATCTGGAGAGAAAATTTTTTCGAAAGCATGTGTACATACTCTTAAGGTGTGATAGCGTTCGGCAAACTCCCCGATCCAAGTAGTTTAATATAATATCATGTGTCTTGCTAGGGACTAGCAAGAGGTAAGCTTGGGGGAGCTTGTTGACACCTGTTATAGCATAATATTATTAGTCAATTAAACATGAAATAAGGGTTTAAGATGAATATCAACATAAGTCTAGGGGTCTAACTAATATATTTCTACGAGTTTTGGTATTCTATGACTTTTGCTGAGGGGACTAACGAGAGAAAAGCAGAGAAGAATGGTAAGAAATGTAAGAGTTTACATCCCATACGATGACAAGACTTAACCGTGAAGTAACTCAACCCAAAATGTGGACTAAAACACTCTAGAAGATACCAGAAGACACCAAGAGGAAGGAGATCCCGAGAGGATCACAACCCCTGTCGGTCGCCGAGGCTTTTAGGCCTACCGCCGGTGGGGTCACCCCCGTCGATCTCAGATTTTTATGTCGGTTTACCACCGACCTTGAGGTTGTATCTTATACCGCGTTCTTTGGAGGTCGGTTTGATCCAAGGGTCCCCTGTTCATCGCCAAGTGCTATATAAGAAGACCACGACCCCGGGGTGAAACCCTAATTCATAATCAATTCATACTGAGTTCATCTCAACTCATATCAAGTCCAACCAAGTCTAGACCTAAGCCCTAGTTCATCATATTAGAAGTAGTTAGCTATCTAGCTAGTTCTAGAGGAAGTCAAGTTCATCTTGGATTCCTCGATAGTCAAGAAGTAGCGGGGAGCGTGATTCTCGTGGCTTCTCTCTTGTATTCGATCTATAAGTATTATTATCGAAATACAATTGATATGACTTTGACCTATATTATGATTATATTCTTATTGATATGTATCCATGCATGCTATAGTTATATATTTAGTTTAGTGAGTTTGTCTTATATCTTATGCATGGAATTGTATAGCATCCACGTAGATGATCACTATGTGGGTGATAAGCAATGTAAACGTGGTGTTTATACAACGTTTATCTCGCAATTGCACCCTACATTCCTGGCGTGTGGTAGATCGCGGGAGTGACAGGTCTGTTGAGTCCTTTGGAAGTCCACCCCCCACAATGATAGGCCAAGTTGAGCCATAATTATGGTGATGATCAAGTTTCGCCCTTGATTGTCATTGGTAATGCTTACCATGTGTAGATGTATTGCAACCTTGCCATGATAGTTAGATGTATTGCACTAATTGTAGTATTCATTGGCATATGATTAGGAGTAACTTAGGGATATTCTTTCTATACCATGCTAATAGCTCGTATGATACTAGTGGCATATGATGATCTTAGACTTGAGTAGTTATCATTTATTCAATTATCTTTTATCTTGTGACTTATCCTGTTAAGAGTATTGTTAGATGCATATGGCTACTTTGCATTATACAACTGCAAGTGCATCTCATAAGTAAATCACAATCTAAATCATTATACCCCTCCCTCTCTACTTTCCATAGACTCCTTCCCCGTGGTAAAATATAAATACGATACACGGATTACTCCCTCGGTGAAGTGCTACAAAGGGGTATTTCTATCTGTGGCGCTTGCGGATATCATGTTCATTCTTTTATTAAGGCCTATCAAGAATACCATACACGCATTTCTTAGAGCGTTATTGCTAGGGTGACAGACTAGTGTGTAGGTAATGCCTAGAAATGAGTGGTATACCTTGAGTACATATCCCGGTGAGATTAACTCCACTATGGATAATGATACTAAGATTACACCCCACAACTAACACCCGCCTAACTCCGCCTTTTGTTGGATCGTGAGATTAATTCCACATCCAAGCTAACATGATTAGATAGATACCTTATATATTTCTTTTTCACCTTCCTAATTGAGATCGTGTAAGAAATATCAACAGTGGTATGGTTCCGGGCTCGAAACTAAGTTAATTTTTGTGAACCACAATCATCTATATTTTTGTTCTCATATACAATGCATATGGTGTCAGTTACTTTGAACTTACCTATAAAATACTCATACAATGGGTTGTCGGTCTTTTGAGTTGTCTTAGAGTAACTCAAAAAAGTTTAACTAAAGTTATATTCATGTGTTGCAACAAAAACAAAAGATAACACTGTTATAATTGTGTTGGCTATATATAGCACTTACAATGTTTTTGAATTTATTCTAGGATTTAACTATATACTGTTCTTTTAGTGGTAGGTGATGTGCCAATCGGCGATGAGGAGTTTGTGGTGATTTCGTCAAAAAATCTTTTGGCCCAATCTCAAGTTTTTCGAAGAAGCCTCTAGTGGTAGGATATGTGTGCGTGTTCATAGAAGTGACTATGGTTCAGAAAACATGCATTTTGGTTCGACATGTTCGTATTTTTTAGAAGTTTTATTTCCAGATTTAATAACAGTGTGCTATTGTTCGGTAGGACGTTTCCCCTATCAATACCAAGGTGTCTATAGTGACATTATCAACCTCAAAATGTCATGTGCCAACAGCACCCTTGCCGCCGCCGCCGCCAAACCGTCGTCATCATCAGTTTCTAGATATTTATAGGAAATAAAAGATATGAATAAAATATGAAATAAAATCAGAGATTTTTAGATGCAAGTCTTTCTTGGACTATAAATACAAGGGACTTTAATCGAGTTGCAATCAATCGAAAAATTAAAGGGGTAACATCCAATAGTTTCAGCTCTCCAAACCCTAGCTCTCTCTTTGTTCGCACGTGTGCCGCCGCCAAATTTACCTTCCTCTCACGCGTGTGCCGCGCCGCCCTCGCCGTCCCCTCGTTGTCGCTTGGAGCTATTATGCGTCATCATCGCCGCCTCCTACCTCGCCGTTCATCGTCGACCCTACGTCATCCTACGCCATCACACCGCCAATCGCCGCCACCACCGCTGTCACGCCCGACATTACCGCCCCAAACCGGCCGTCGCCGCCTCCAACGCCGCCGCCCGCCACGCGTTTCACCGCCACGAATCCGTCCGGTTTGTGACACAAAATATGTCAGGTCTATTTTAAAGGTGTTCATAATGAAGTAAACATGCACGTTATGAACGTTTTTGGGAAATCGTCCCTACTTATATATTATAACTAGGAGGAATGTCCACACGTTGCCGCGGTATGAAGGATGAATATAAATCGGTTAGAATGCTAATCACTAAAAGAGTTAGGAGACGACCCCGCACATTGCCTTGTGTTTTGCATGACCACCGTTGTATAGGAATGTGCATATAATATATAGACATTAAAGAAAACAAAAATGTGGCACGACCTTACTGGAACATCCATCAACACATGTTGATCGTGAGACAAATATGGTAGCTCATTGCTTAGTTAGGCATGCTTTTACTTCTAATACGTCTTGTACTTGGTTTGATGAAACCCCAAAATTTATCTTGGGTGATGTAGCGCGAGATGTAACTCGTCCTACGTGATCAAAAAAAGCTTGCCTTATGGTGTTTAAAAAAATGTATCTTATCTTATTCACAAGTTGCATGTGTCGGTGGATTTTCATTGTATGTGATAGTGGATTGTCTAGTTGCATAACTTTCCCGTTGAGAGAAATAGCTAATGGAGTTTTGCTTTGTAAGAGTACAAGATAAACAAAAGGTAAGGCCATAGAAGAAAACGGTAAAGACTTGTCCTATTTGGCTGATAGTTTCTGTAGCTAATAAGTTAAATAATGTTGTTTTATTGAGAGAATAACATAGTATCGGGACTGATAAATCTGTGATAAGTTCAAGCGAACGGAACGGAACAAAACGAAACCAAGGTTTGGATAGCGCCATTTCTCGGGAGGGAAAAAATCCTAATGTCTAAGACCAAAGTACCCAATGTACTTATGCGGCCGAGCTCTCATGTTGGGCCAATCCTAGACCTACGCATTGGAAAAAATACTGATAGGAATTTTGGATCTCCTAAATGTTCCTACTCCCTTCATTTCAAAAAAAAAAAAAAAAGTGTTGTTCTTTATTTTTATATACATCCGATTTGATCGTCCGTCTTATTTATTTTCTTATAAATATTATCTTTCTTGCTATAATTTATGTTATCTTGGAGATACTTTAATAATAATTTATTTATTTTATAATTTATAAATTTTTAAATAAGATGAACGTACGGTGCTTCGAAGTAACCATCAGTCTTTCTTTGGACAGAGAAAATACATGGAAAAAACATCACTCTTGTTTTGGACAAAGGAAGCAAGTAGGAGTACTTCTATATAAAATCGTTACGCAAGAAATTTGGAAAACCATAGCGTGCAACGGTGCAAGATCTGGGCAGGTCCCATCAACAAAATTGGGCGTGCAGGGTCGAAAAGATGGAACGGTACCCTTTCACCATCCAGATTAGTAGGTGACAGCCTGACAAGGGAAGCCCACACTGTGGTCGCGCGGTGGTAGGTGAAGCCAGATCCACGCTGTAGCTCCATTCCCGTGGGGCCCAGAGTACGCTGGCTGGCCACACCAACGGAAGTCGAAAGCTGTCCACCTACCATGACGGGGACAGTGGGACACAACGTGCATGACTTCTGCTCCACGTGAATTGGACTGAAGTACTGAACCACGGAGCACCGCGCCCGTCGCCGTCGGCATCGGCCAGCCGGCCCTGGCTGCTCGCTCCACGCCTCCACCAACCATGCCACCGTCAGCCCACGCGAAGGCGTCACTCGAGTGGTTTAACCGCTGCTAGATAATGGCACCCGGCTGGCCTACAAGTGGGAAAAGCTGCAACGGGAGTCGGAGTGAGCCGGTGGCCGACGGCCGTTCCCTTGCCGACGAGACACGCTTTCGGCTTTCCGCGCGTTGTCTCACGGACGGGCGGTGGAGACAAGCAATGATCGTGTTCACGGTCCTGCAATTATGGGTTGCCAAGGTAGTGGAGGGGAGTGCGGTGTTGGAGCAACACCAACTCTTTGGTACTAGCGTGGTTGTCGACCAGAAAGCTTCGGCCAAAAAAAAAAAAAAAATCTGGTCCGGCTCAAAACTCCGAACATGTCAGTGTCGTGTGTTTGGCTGCTGGCGGAGTAGTGCATCTCGCCAGAGTCAGCCGGCTGTAGAGAAGGCGTTTGCCGAACTCTTGAACCAGATTTCCGGCCGGCTACGGAGAAGGCGTTTGCGAACTCTTGAACTGGGCTTCGCCCGCTACAGAAGGCGTTTGCGAACTCTTGAACCAGATTTTTCGGGCGGCTATAGTGAAGGCGTTTTGTCGAACTCTTGGGCGAGTCTCGATGTAGGTTTTATAAAGTTTCATACACATTTAATAGGATGTCACATCGCGAAAAATCATACACGCATATCAAGAGGAGAGTTTCTTACACATGTATCAAGTAGGAGAGTGAAGTAAAAAGGTTTTATAGGACAAAACGAGTGAGGGTTGTTTCCTTCGATTGCATTGAGGCTGCCACTGTCAGCGTGGACCATGCTGCCGCCGCCGGAGGGGATGGCGACGCTGAGGTTGCTTTGCTAGAGGGAAAGGCAAGCAAGCTCCATCGACCACATGCATGAGATTTGTCTACCGTAGGCACGAGCTGTCGCCGCAGAGGCTACTACCAAAGAGGAAGCCGAGCTCCGCCGGATCGTGGGTTTGAGCCCCGCGGTGTGGGCGGCCCCGTCGGAGACGAGTGCGCCGCCCGGCGAGGGTGACCTCCATTTGTGCGAGGTCACTGGCCGCGTGGTGGTGGTGGTGGTGGTGGTGGGGGCGTGCTTTGCCGGCCACGACGCTGAGGGCGGCGCAGGACGCTGCTGCCGAAAGGGGAGGGTCAGCTCGCTCCCCACCCACACGCGAGGATGAGCTCTCCGCCCCGTGCGGGTGGTCGCCTGTTGAAGGGCAGGGCACACTCCTCTGGCCGCGACGCGAGGGAGAGCTACGCCACGTGGGGAGACCGCTGCCGAGGGATAGGGTGTGCTCCTGACATCACCCCGTATTCCCTACACTCCACCAGAACTTGAGGCGCACCGCGTCCACCACGCATGCGTGCCACGCCTGGCTTAGCTACACGCGAACTACCACACACATCTTGCCACTCCGCGTCGTGCCTCGCTCAGCTACACAGGAACCTTGACCCACATTTTTAGCCATGAGAATTCTATTAAGACCTAAAATTGTTTGATTCAATAATGCACTCAAACTTACCCGAAGGTTTGGTCACAACATCCATAAAAGATTCCCAAATTCCTTACCAAAGGAGTATATCACTACATTTGTATGTGTTTCCACCCATCAAAATAAAATCGCTAACCATGTGAGCTCCCAAGGCATTAAAAAAGAGGAGCAGAGAAATATATATGTTGTGAGATATATATTTTTTGTTCTGAAAATACATCTAAGATTCACTGCTCTGTAGCTAGAACAATTTTCTATCACCCTTCCAGCCAATAGAAATTTGTGTAGGTTATGTTTGGAACATAGAAATTCTATAAGAATTTTATAGGAATTAGTTTATTTTTACATGAAAAACGCTGAAACAGGAAAGTTTTCCCATGTCCAAACAGAGTCTTAATGGAGTGATTTGGATCCGTCGGGGTCGCCATACCCTGAAATCAGTTGGTGGCACATTGACCATAGTGAATGCATTGAGAACTATGTTTCATTAGCCTACACAACTTTTCTTTGTCAATAGGTCAAGTTTAAAAAGCTTGACCAATTACTCATATGAAATGACTTATATTTGTTGGGATCCAAGCAGTTTCCGAGGTAATGTTGTTCACTTTGTAAGAGCAAGACTAATAATACTGGCCGGCTTGGTGACGGTAAGGTTGCTCTTAGTTCTCTTTTCATCCACTTATATATTAATTAACTCTTTACAATTAATACAAGAAAAAAAATCTAGCTTTCTCATAGTTTCTTAGTTTTTTTTATCAAGCCGGCTCTAAACTTACATCTCACTTCTCCTCTCTTTCTTCTTTTCTCTCCTCCATATCAATATTAGCTGGCTTGTAGCCTACTATTTTACTGTACTTGCTCTGATCATGACGGGATCTTCATGCTAATTAATTGGTCACATGGCGTCATGCCATAAACTAATAAGAACCACTATATCCAAGGTCGTACAACTTCCAATGGCGTGTATGTATATGTGCTTTGTGACCGAAGAGATCGCATCTACGGTTGGTGGTAGGTGTTAGTTGGGCAGCAAAATACTAGTACTAGTAGAGCAGACGTTGACATGGACCAGCTCTGTGAGTTTGGTAGTGTTGTACTGCTGTTGGAGTAGTTCTGCGTCGCTGTCAAAGGCCGTTCGACCAGCATTGGAAAAAAAAGGACATAGGTTGGGGGAAATTAGCCCCCAAGGCACCTCACGAGACAGCGACGTATTCAGTCGCAAAGAAAAAAGAGAACGACGTATTCATTCGACCACTAAAGACTTCAATTTTATCAATGGATCTCACCCAAAGTTTAGCTTGGAGATCTACTGGATTATGAGGAGTGAGGAGTTACTTATATTTGACGAATTGAGCAGTGGTCTAGGTGGTCTGCAATCTAACCCATCACGATACATTGATCTATTTGACCCATGTGATGTTGTCCACTGGCTCCGTGCTTTCACGATCACTCGCCCACTGTGGAGCCTAGAGCATTCAAGGATGTCCGGCCATGGGTTCGAACAGAGTAACATAAGACCAAATAAGTAACGAAATTTCATTTCTCGAGACCAAATACACAACTTAGAAAAAAGGGTCAGATAAGTAAGGAGGGCTTTTTTCCAGGGAAAATAATCAATTCTCCCTAAATTTTATTTCTAAAAGACCACATGACTCGAGAAAATTGTTTGCGTTACAAATGATTGTTCTTTTTTGGAATGTGTTACAAATGAATTGTGGTGGAACATAAATGTACATATAATAAAAAAAATTGTTTGCGTTACAAATGAATTGTTCTTTTTAGAATGCGTTAGCGTTACAATTACAAATGAATTGTGGTGGAACATATATGTACATATGACAGGTCTTTGAACAACACGGTCATTGACATGAAGAGGACGCCTGGGCTGAATTGGAATGGGCTTATTTTCTTCGGTCCACATCGTTCCTGTCTTTCCAATTGTAGAGCCCATGCCAACCCAAGCCTAGTAATAATATCTTGTTTTTTGTTGAAATGAGATGTGGCCCCACTATATAATTACCTTGTTGCTAATCATTCGACACAATGAAAAAAAAATCTGGCTAACCCCAAAACCCCCACGCCGGTCTGCCCCCACCCAACGGCACTCCCACATGGCCTCACCTCACCCACCCCACCAATCCCCACCCAAGATCCGACGGCCGCTAATCTCCGCATCCGCAAACTAACGGTGTCGCGCCCTCGTCTCTCCCCATAAAACCCTCCTCACCCCCTGCCTCCCATCGCCGCCGTCTCCTCCCATCCTCCCGTTCCATTCCCCCTGCTCGCGCCCAGATCCAACTCGCGAGCTCTCCCTCCGCCGCTGCCATGGCGCTCTCCGTGGAGAAGACCTCGTCTGGGCGGGAGTACAAGGTCAAGGATCTCTCGCAGGCGGACTTCGGCCGCCTCGAGATCGAGATGGCCGAGGTCGAGATGCCCGGTCTCATGGCGTGCCGCGCCGAGTTCGGCCCGTCCAAGCCCTTCGCCGGCGCCAGGATCTCCGGGTCGCTCCACATGACCATCCAAACCGCCGTCCTCATCGAGACCCTCACCGCGCTCGGCGCCGAGGTCCGCTGGTGCTCCTGCAACATCTTCTCCACGCAGGACCACGCCGCCGCCGTCATCGCGCGCGACTCGGCCGCCGTGTTCGCCTGGAAGGGGGAGACCCTCGAGGAGTACTGGTGGTGCACCGAGCGCTGCCTCGACTGGGGCGAGGCCGGCGGCCCCGACCTCATCGTCGATGACGGAGGCGACGCGACGCTGCTCATCCACGAGGGTGTCAAGGCCGAGGAGGAGTACGAGAAGACCGGCAAGATCCCCGACCCCAACTCCACCGACAACGCCGAGTTCAAGATCGTGCTCACCATCATCCGCGACGGGCTCAAGGCTGACCCCAAGAAGTACCGCAAGATGAAGGAGAGGCTTGTCGGCGTCTCTGAGGAGACCACCACCGGAGTCAAGAGGCTCTACCAGATGCAGGAGACCGGCGCCCTCCTCTTCCCTGCCATCAACGTCAACGACTCCGTCACCAAGAGCAAGGTGATTCAAGCTCGCCTTCCCTATGATTCATTTCCTTTCAGATCTGACGTTCTTGTTGTGCGGATCTGGATCCTTCATGATTAGTAGTCTCAGATTTACTTGTTTGTTGATGCTGATGCTTTATATCTCATCTCACTGCTATGCTTGAAATCTAGTGGATGATTGGTCTGCAGAGTAGCACGCTATATTGAACATGGATCTATGTTTCAGATCTCTGTTGAACATGATCTGTTTACTGGGATTGATTGTTGACGGCTAAGTATCTCGTGATACTTTAGGCCTATTTTTGTAGCCTGATTCAATATATCTTTGGTTGTAGTGACTTTTATAGCTCCTAAATTGTAGGGATGCTCTATTTAGTGTTGGTTGTTTTTGTTGCTTTCAGTTGGATCTGGAGCTTGGTCTATGCTGTTGCCTAATTGTCAAAAGAAATGTTATTGTTGGCTCCTCCTGATATTAGTTGCATGTTTGTCCATGTAATGTGTTTGTTGCATGTTTCGTGGATTTGATGACACTTTGTCATCATAGTAGGGAATAAATTATATTGTACCCTGTTACATAGTCTGTATGTAGATTCCTCATGTATTTTTAGATTAGTATAATTGTTTAATTCATGGTCTTGTAACTTGCACCTGGCCTGAACTTAAAAGTGTCTTGCTGTGCATTTTCTTGATTCTCATATGAAAATTATAATTACAAGTATCTTGTCTTATTATAATCTGTTTAGCTGTTTATAGTACCAAAATTCGACTATTAATATTAACTATATTGAAAAATGTTTCTCCTCTTGATTGACAGTTTGACAACTTGTATGGTTGCCGCCACTCCCTCCCTGATGGTCTGATGAGGGCCACAGATGTTATGATTGCTGGCAAGGTTGCTGTCGTCTGTGGATATGGTGATGTTGGCAAGGGCTGTGCTGCTGCCCTCAAGCAGGCTGGTGCCCGTGTCATTGTGACTGAGATTGACCCCATCTGTGCCCTCCAAGCTCTGATGGAGGGTCTTCAGGTCCTTACCTTGGAGGATGTTGTCTCTGAGGCTGACATCTTTGTGACCACCACTGGCAACAAGGATATCATCATGGTTGACCACATGACGAAGATGAAGAACAATGCCATTGTCTGCAACATTGGCCACTTTGACAATGAAATTGATATGCTCGGTCTTGAGACCTACCCTGGTGTCAAGCGCATCACCATCAAGCCCCAGACTGACCGCTGGGTGTTCCCTGAGACCAACACTGGCATCATTGTCCTTGCTGAGGGTCGCCTGATGAACCTTGGGTGTGCTACTGGCCATCCTAGCTTTGTCATGTCCTGCTCATTCACTAACCAGGTAAGCTCGTGAATCATATCTTAATTGGTATTGCCATATGTAAACTGATTGGCTAGCAAGGTTGACTGAATTATTTATTGTTGATGCAGGTCATTGCCCAGCTTGAGCTGTGGAAGGAGAGGAGCTCTGGCAAGTACGAGAAGAAGGTGTATGTGCTCCCCAAGCACCTTGATGAGAAGGTTGCTGCTCTCCACTTGGGCAAGCTTGGTGCCAAGCTCACGAAGCTCACCAAGTCCCAGGCTGACTACATCAGCGTGCCGGTTGATGGTCCCTACAAGCCTGCCCACTACCGGTACTAGGCAGCCCAGCACGAATTGCAGCTCACTCGGCCGGTTGTGTGCTATGAAGTTTGCTACACAGGCCTATCAGTTATCTTTTGCGTGCATATGCATTATCATATATGCCGTCACACAGGAGGATTTGTTATGGTTAGCGCTTGAGCTGAGGGGGAAGCTAGGAGGGAAGGAGCCGTTTGCTTTTTCTGAATAATGGTTGTAATTGGCTGGGGGTGAGATGTGCGTTGCCAGATACAGTTTGGTCTTTGACTCTACTTATCTGATTATCATTTGTAAACCATTTGCTCAAGTTGTCTCATTTATGAATAACTTGCTTTTCTCAAGAAAAAACATAGTCTGATCTTGAATTGCTTTGGGTTTGGTGTGCTCAGGTTGTCTCATTTATGAATAACTTGCTTTTCTCAAGACCAAACATAGTTTGATATTGAATTGCTTTGGGTTTGGTTAGTTGAGTATTTGAGTTTGACTGTTTTAGTTGGGTTCACCAAGTTGGCTGAGATGTAGTTTAGGAGACAGACATAAGAGCAGCTCCAACAGTTTTGTTATTCTTGTTTTCGAGGTTATTTTAGAATTTGTCAAAAATAAAAGGTAGGCTCCAACAAATGTGCTGTTATTCTTGTTTTCGAGGTTATTTTAGAATTTGTCAAAAATAAAAGGTAGGCTCCAACAAATGTGCTATCTGATTTATAAAATAGCAAGTTTTAGGTGGAAATAGAAAAAAAAAACCCTCCCCAAATCGTGCTTGCATTTTCATTGCACACAACTTTCCTGTAGAAATAGCTATTTTCTATACCGAAGAGAAGTCCACTGCAACAACAACATAACCTTTATCAAGCTAGTTGGGTAGGCTTTAGGGATGATATGTAACAAGTATAAAAAAGACGGGTAGGCTAGAGATGATATGTAACAAGTATAAAAGACGGGTAGGCTAGAGATGATATGTAACAAGTATAAAAGACTACACACAAGAGACATAAGACAAAAGGTAAGATATAAGACAAAAGATAAAAATGGTAGATAGAAAAAGAAACAAAGGTCATGGTTCAAAAAGACGCCGTTAACTAGCCTCCATGCACTTCTATCCATAGCTAAATCATTGGAGATATTCCACTTCTTGGGTATCTCTTAACCGACTAAATCTCAAGTCGGTCTGATTCGACCTCTACCTCTCTTTACCTTATTTACCCGCTCTAAAACCCTACTACACATTGGCGCCCTCGTGGCCTCCGTTGAACATGTCTATACCATCTCAACCTATGTTGAATCAATTTCTTTCGATAGGAGCCACCCCGACCCTATCCTCGAATCTCTTCATTCGAACTCTATCCCTTCTAGCATGCCCGCAAAAACCAACGCAACATACGCATCTCATGCCACACTTTCGATTCTTTGGACATGTCGCCTTTTGTAGGCCAACATTCAAAGATCAGATAGTATCGCGGACCAAATTGCCGCCCTATAGAATTTCCCTTTTCATTTCGTGGCACCCTCTCGTCCTAGAGGGTGCCAAAAACTTGTCGCCACTTTAGCCAACCTGCTACGATTCTATGTCTAACATCTTCATCAATATCGTCATCCTTCTGTAGCATAGATCCTAAATACCGAAAAGTATCCTTCTTAGCCACCACTTGTCCATCAAGGCTAACGTCCCCCATCCTCGTGCCTACTCTAGTCAAGTCGCACATCATGTACTCGGTCTTGGTCCTACTTAGTCTAAACCCTTTTGACTCTAGCGTGTGCATCCACAGCTCTAACTTCCTATTTACCCTTGCTCTACTCTCGTCCACTAGCACCACATCATCCGCAAAGAGCATACACCAAGGGATATCATCCTGTATATCTCTTGTGACCTCATCCATCACCAAAGTAAATAAATAAGGGCTCAGTGCTGACCCCTAATGTAGTCCTATGTTAATTGGAAAGTCACTGGTATCGCCATCACATGTTCGAACACATGTCGTTGCATCCTTGTACATATCCTTGATGAGGGTAATGTACTTAGTTGGGACTTTATGTTTTTCTAAGGCCCACCACATGATGTTTTTCGGTACTCTGTCATACGCCTTCTCGAGGTCAATAAAGACCATGTGCAAGTCCTTCTTACGCTCCCTAAATCTCTCCATAACGTAAATGATTGAGAAAATCGCCTCCATGGTCGACCTCGTGGGCATGAACCCAAATTGGTCTTGGGTCACTGTCAGCCTTCTTAGGCGATGCTCGATAACCCTCTCCCAAAGCTTCATCGTATGGCTCATCAGCTTAATCCCACGGTAGTTAGTACAACTTTGAACATCTCCTTATTCTTGAAGATTGGTACTAATATACTTCTCCTCCATTCTTCGGGCATCTTGTTGGATCGAAAAATGAGGTTAAAAAGCTTAGTTAGCCATACTACGCTCTCGCACCCGGACATCTCCACACCTCAATGGGGATGCCATCGGGGCCCATCGTTTTACCCCCTTCATCCTCTTCAAAGCCTCCCTGGTCTCTGCTTCCTGAATCCTCATCATAAAGCATCTGCAGGTATTATCAAATGAGTCATCCAACTCAAAGGTAGGACTATCATTCTCCCCATTAAACAATTTATCGAAGTACTCTCGCCATCTGTCCTTGATCTCCTCCTCCTTCAGCAGAAGTCAATCTGTCACATCCTTGATGCATTTGATTTGGTTTATGTCCCTTGTCTTCCTCTCACGTATCCTAGCGATCCTAAAAATGTCCTTCTCCCCTTCCTTCGTGCCTAGCCGTTGATAAAGGTCATCAAAAGCCTGACCCTTTGCTACACTCAGCTCGCTTTGCAGCCCTCTTCGCTATTTTGTAGCCCTTGATGTTGGCTGCACTCCTACCAAGATAGAGGCGCTTGAAACATTCCTTCTCCTTAATATCCCTTTGCACCTCATCATTCCACCACCGGGTATCTTTAAACTTCCCTCGCTTGCACGCCCTACTCACACCTAGCACTTCGAGGCCACCTTCGAACACATGTTGCCATCTTGACCACATATCGTTTGCATCTTCTCCTTCTTCCCAAGGTCCCCCCCTAGCAACCTATCCTTAAACTTTTGAGCCACTTCCCTCTAAGCTTCCACCACTTCATTCTCGCAGTCTTGGCACGTTTGCCCCTGTTGGCATGCACCCGAAACGAAAAGTCCGCAACCACAAGCTTGTGTTGAGGGACAACACACTCCCCTGGTATCACCTTACAATCTTAGCAAAAGCGCGTCTATCCTCCCTCCTTGCAAGGATAAAGTCGATCGGCTCGGTGTTGTCCACTATGGAAGGTCACTAAATGGGATCCCCTCTTCCTAAAGAGGGTATTCGCTACCGCCAAGTCATTGGCCAACACAAAATTCAAGTGATTCGACATATGTGACTGTTCGGGCTCCAAAGGACATGTCCTTTTGGTGACAAGCCAAATTGCTTAACTTGCTAATGACTAAGACTAATCCTATTCCTCCTCTGATGAGATCGATAGTGAATGGGTGTCTATTGTGAATATGCACCGTTTCACAACAAATAGCAAGAATGTTACAGACCTTTTTAATTTTTAAGAACTTCTATTTTACATAATACAAAATAACTTATCTAGTGTATTGGACATGTTACACCAGACATGTCTAGTGCCCTATGGGTTGCTCCAACCTACGCTGCAACCTCTGTATGATCCCCATCTGGTGTGGGGACCAATGTTGACATGTTTGGTGTGCCCTTTGTAGCGCCACTCGGTGCACACCGAATCTGGTGCTCCTCCCGAGCACACTAGTCATATCCAGTGTACCTATCAGACAAGCCCGATGCTGCGTGTGTAGCATCTGTGTGTGTAGCATGGACTCACTCCATTTCTTCGTGTGTCTTCATCCGCGCTTCATCCCATCTTGCATCGTGGATTCTTCTCTTCTCTTCTCTTCTAGGTTGTCAACACATCTTCTAAGATTCTCTTTTCGGTGTTGATCACACTTTTCTCGCTCCAGTTAAATCTAAGTCCACCATGTAACCTATTGAACTACAAAATAAACACCTGCAAACATATTAGTCGAACTTAGTCACGTTGATCATCAAAAACCAAAATCCAAAATAGATAGGCCAATGGTCCATTTTCCTTACAACTTCTGATCTGGAGGTTGTGCTAGTATGCTGCTCATTCAAGAGTCGTTCAATTAAGATGGTTGAGCAACACGAGACTATCAATATCCAGACCTACACCCTCTACCTCCCATCTACCTCTAAACCTAAGGTAATACCATCCAATGTTTTCAAGGCGGCAAAGCGAGGCGTGGCGACTAACTACCGTCTTACACTTAAGCGAGTAAGGCGTAAGACGAGGCGATGCCTTAACAACTTAAGAAAAATTTAAAACAATAGCTCAGAGCAGTAAATGGTGAAGAGGAAAAAAAAACAGAAAAAAGAAAAAGAAAGGAGGAGTAAGAAGTGGGCTGCAGCCCATGTCCATGTACCCCTCAGCCCATCAGGAGTAAGAGCCGTGTCCTCATCTCTCTCTGCTCTCCCAAATCCCGATCCTCTTGAGACTCCAGCGCCGCCTGTAAGGCGGACGCCACACAAATTTAAGGCGAGTCGTCTGCCAAGGCATCGCACGTGTAGCACCTTGGCGCCTAAGCGACACTTAAGTGACGCCGAATCGACGCCTTGAAAACCATGATAAAACCATGATACCATCTGTAAGTGAGGCTCCTTCTGATCTGTTTACTCCAGATCAAGTTAATGAAACAATGGAGAACGAGAGGCAAACTTGATTAATCAGTTTACTGTTGTTCAACATAATGCTAGCCTTGAGAAACCGAATAATGTCAAACCTGCCGTACCTAGTTGCTCTGTGCCAGCGTCATCGATTCCTAAGACCAGCTTTTCCCTATGGCATGCCGATGAGCATTTCAAATACGTCCTTCCACACCTGTGGTGGGGTACTAATGCTTTAATTGTCTATCCTACATACATTGCTCCCATCACTAGTCCCATGATCATGCAATGTTGAAGATAAACTTTGCGCTAAGAAATTATGAATTACTTCATTTCCACATAACTAAACTATTGTTTCCTCTAATAATGCAAATATTCTGATAGTGTGCTTTACATGAGGACGTAAAATGGTACAAGTAAAGAATCCTCCAAAAGGAAAAAAAACTGAGTAACCCAGAAAGGAAAACCAATTCTGTGCAAACAAGCGGTTCACCAATTGCCTACTCGCACCAGATAATCCTTCAAAGCCTTCACCCTCTTCTTGCTCCTTAGTTTATGAAACGCGCCAGACTCAATTTGCCGAATCCTCTCCCTGCTCACACCCATGATGTTACCAATCTCCTGCAGGGTTCTTATCCGACCATCCTCGAGCCCAAATCTCAGAACAACAACTTGCTTCTTGCGTGTGGTGAGAGTAATATGGAAGAGTTTTGTCAAAAGATGAGGGAAGCAAGACATTATGAACTGTTAAGTCAACATCATCAAAATATTTTCATATTAATACTTAGCTCACCTGGTGATAATAATCTATTCTTAGAATTTTTCTAAGATATGGGTCGCTCATGCATGACCAACCACGATTTACAGTTGGAGACAAAAGAGTGCATCAAAACATAGATATATATAGGGAAAAGAACAGGAGAGTGGTGAGCATACAGGCAGGCGAAATATTTGGGATTGCTCCGAGACAGATTTACGCATTGCTTGCTTGATCCACCAGTGAGAATATGTAGAGAACCTAAAACCTTTTGATGCATCAAAATTTTCAGCTCCCCTTATAAGCCCCTGCATTCCTTCCTGTAATAAAAAACCTTAAAATAAAATTTCGATGCTAAATATGGCACACCAGAACTATTTTTCCAATAAAAAGTATTAGGTTGTGTTAACCTGAATAAGATCATAAAGGTCCATTCCAGGGCCTTCAAACTCTCTGGCAATAGAGATTACAAGTCTCACATTAGATGTTACCATTCTGTTCTTGCAATAAATACCATAATTCAGGCGCTTGCGCAAAGTTTTCTCATTAACTCCAGCTGCTGTTGCCCACTGCAAGAAGGTTGGCTGGCCACCATTGTACTCTGTAAGCTTAGCTTGGATTGCCTCAAGTTTCAAAAGATCCTGCACTAGTTCAAGGTACACAATTTCCATAATTAACTCTGCAATACAAGATTGAAGTTACAAAAACTCCCAAACTACAGCCATGGTTTTATATGTGAGTAGCAGTTTTCCAAACAACACCGAACAAAAGTTCAGCTTCAGAAATGTGAAGAGCTCATATTCTTTACTAATTGCTTCTGGAACTTTTAAATTCTTATCATAGATTTACAATACTACTGCAAGATCCAAAAGTCTTGGGCCATGCATGTCGAAAAACTAGGAAAGAAAAACCTTCAGCACATGAATAGATTTTGTTTTTCAAAAATCACATATCATGATTCCTTGTCCTCCAAAATTTTGACCTCTTGCATCAGAAATGGCAAACCAGAAATAAAAAAATTACATGATCAAAACTATTGTGCTATACTCTTATGGATGGTTATAAAGCTTTAACATCAGAATATTTCTGAATTCTGATCATAGAGAAATCAAACTATTTTGTCTTATCATACTTCCCAAACCTTCTTGTGAAACAATGATGGTTTGGTTCTGTGCAGTCAAACAACTTAAATTTTGGCCATTGGATTTTAATATTGAGATTGAAGTTGAACATATGTATAATGTTACTTATTAGTAAATTTGTAATTAGAAGTACATTCAGAACAATATGTTGTTGGTCCCTACAATCAGCAGCACCGAGGTGAGCACCTCACCTCTCTACTCCCTCTCCTCCCCTGCTCCAAGGAAGAAGAAGAGCAGGAGCTCTTCCCTCAAACTCACAGCCCACACAGCACCAGTTCAGGTTTCAGCGTGAGCTGAAACTGAACAACTCTGAATGGCTAGAAAAACTGAGGCAGTGAACTACTTTCTCCATTGCATATCTTCTCCTATACATACAATCTACATGTACCATCTAGGTACAACAAAGTATGGCTGACTACAGCCCTAAAGTACCAGGCACTATTGCCACTACAATGGTACAACTGCTACCTTACCTAAGGTACAAGCATGGGCTTGCCATGCCTCTTGAATGGCTGTTGAGGCCATACTCATGGCTGTTCAGCCATACTGCTACAGCAGGGGAAAAAGTGATGAAGATTCTAATCCTAATCTTCCCTAATGCAGCCATCAATCAAGCAACCAGCAGATTATGTCTTACAATACTTCCCCTAATCCTGCTGTTGCACTCCCATCTCCTCCATGCCGATCAGCTTCCTCGGCTCACGGAACCGAAGGCGACCAAGCGACTTGGTGAGAATGTCGTGACGCTGCCGTCGGTTTCGGCGAACTCGATGACCAGCTGCCCAGCCGTTCGTCGATGCAATCACGCGAGAAAGTGAAACTTGGCGTCGATGTGCTTGCTCGATCGTGAAGGACGGGGTTCTTGGCAATCAGCGATGGCGGGCTTATTGTTCACCATCCCCGTGCCGAGCTTCTTCTCGGTCGGCTTTCGCCCGAACCGACGCAGCCGGACCACCTAGCATCCGCCCGTGGCGCGCGGCGTATTCCGCCTCGCGGTCGACAACGCCGCCGGTCTTACGCCGAGGCCGCCCGGACAATTGGCGCGCCCGCGCCGAGGAAGACCAAGACACCCGAGGTGCTCGCCCGCCGTCGATGTCGCCCGCCATGTCCGCATCAGCGGCCCGTGAGCTCGGGCTCACCCTCACGGTCTTTGGCGGCGCGTCGCAGAATGCCTTCAAGTTCCAGGCCGCCCCACGGGAAACGATCCCCATCTCCGGCATCCCCACGATGTACCGCAACACCCGCTTCACCGCCACCCAATGATCTTCTCGAGGATCCTCCAGGAACTCACGCTCACGTAACCCACCGCGAAACCAATGTCCTGGGCGGTATGAGTGAGCCACCGCAGCCCGCCGACGATACTCGTGTGTGGCGTCGCATCCACCTTCGCCGCCGTGCTCTTCTTGAGAGCTTGATCCTCTCCTCCATCTGGTCGCGCACGGCTTGCATCCCGCCATGCCGCCCGCGCTCGATCGGCTTCTCGCGTAAGCCCTCCGCCCCACCGATGGAGGTCCTCCCGCTTCACCTCGATGCCGAGGTAGTAGGAGAGTCTTGCCGAGATCGCTCATCTTGAAAACGAGCGCCATCTCGCGCTTGAACGCATCGATGTCCCGCGCCCGAGCCGGTGGCGATCAAGTCATCCACGCACACGCCGACGATGAGCTCTTCCTTCCCCTCTCGTCGTGTGTCTGCGAGCATGCTGGTGGCGCGGCGTGTGAACCCGAGCTCGACCATGGTGGCGTCGAGCTTGGCGTTCCACGCCCGCGGGCTGCCGCGGCCGGTACAGGGGGGCTTTCCGCGGCCGGAGAACCTTGTTCTCCGCTCCCTTTGGTGAAGCCGGCGCCGCTTGGCGAAGACAATCTCCTCCGGCTCGGATTCGAGAACGCCGACTTGGCGTCGAGGTGGTGGACCCGCCAGTCCTTCGCGCCGCTGCCGCTAACCAGCGTAGCCGCACCGACTCCATGCGGGCCACCGGGCGAACACCTCCTCGAAGTCGATCCTCCCACTGTGACGAATCCGCGGCGACGTAGTCGCGCCTTTGTGCTTGACGATGGCGCCGTTCGTCGCTTCACCTTGTACACCCATTTGAGCCCGATCGGCCGACATCCGTCGGCGGGATCCACCGACCAGTGCCGTTCTCTCGATGGAGCCCATCTCCTCGATCATGGCGCGCGCTAGTTGGGATCCTTCTCGCCCGCGTGAAAGTCGCCCGGTTCCTCGGCGCTAAACAACAGCGGCTCGGGTCGTCGTCGTGGTCGGTAGAGACGCCAGCCCTGGCACCTCTCCACCTCCAACGACGTGGTCTACGGCGGAATCTCAACTCCTCGCCGTCATGGTAGGCGTCCACAAAGTCCGCGATGTTGCTCGGCGGTGTGGCGTACTCCACGCTCACCACCGGCCAGCTCCCCGCTCCGGGCGATGTAGGAGGCCCGGAAATCTGGGCTGCGCGACACCGGACTTGGCGGCTCCACCGCCTCCGCCCGCGGGTTCTGCCGGCACCGCCTCCTACGCTCCCGCGCCATGCTCGATCACCAAGTGTTCGGCGCTGAAGCCTCCCGGAGAAACCGCCCCGCCTCCCTCTCGCTTCCCCGTCCCCGCCGCATCCCAACTCCAAGCCGCGCCTCGTCGAAGACGACATCACGGACACGGCCACCTTACCGCTCACCGGGTCATAGAGCCGATAGGCCTTGGACCCCTCCTCGTAGCCGAGGAACACCATCTTGGTGCTCCTGCCTTCCAGCTTGGTGAGCCCGGGCTTGGTGTTCCGGACATGGCGGCCGGCCGACGAGCGAGCGTGCGCGGTATGCCACATTAAACTGCGCCGTGCCAAGCTTCATAGGGGGTCATCCCCTTCAACGCCTTCGTGGGGGAGCGGTTGAGGATGAACACCGCTGTGCTCACCGCCTCCCCCCAGAACTCCGCCGGCATCTTCTTGGCCTTGAGCATCGACCTCGCCATGCCGACGATGGTCTGATTCCGGCGTTCCACCACGCCCCGGATTCTCACTGCGGCGGCGTATACTGGCGCGGTCGGTGCCTAGCCACCCTTCCTCTGCAGCGACGCGGCGAATTCCACCGCCGTGAACTCGCCGCCGCGATCCGTCCGGAGCACTCGCAGCCGCTTCCCCGCGTCCGCCTCCGCCCGTGCCCGGAAACGCTTGATCGCCTCCGCCGCGTCGCTCTTGCTCGTGAGCAGCCGCACCCACATGTAGCGGCTGTGGTCATCGACGAGCAGGAGGAAGTATTCCCCTTCCGCCGTATGTCGCCGGCCGTGATTGGCCCGCAAAGGTCCCCATGGACCGGGCTCGAGCTTTTCGCGGCGAAAACTTCGCCGCCTTGGGGAACTGGCGGCCTCCCTTCGCTTCCCGACCCGAGCAAATGAGCCGCGGCCTTCGCCGGCGTGGGTGATGTGGCAAACCCACACCATCTTCTCCAACCGGCCCGGGCGTCGGCTCGGTGTCCATAGCGCGTGCCGAGCCGGGGCTCCTCCCCACTCATGCCCCAGCACACCGTGCTCGACCTCGCCCGGTCGAAGGTAGAGCCGATTCCGGGACCGCTGCACCTGCGCTAGCAGTCGCCGCTCCCTCGTCCCGATCCACAACACGCCGCTCTTGATGAGAACCATTTGCTGCGTGCTCGTCCGGTGCCCCAAGCGATGATGCTCGGCGCGGTAGCGGGATGAAGTAGACGTCCGGGAGCGCCCGCCGCTCCCGTTCTTGCACTAAGACCACGGTGCCGCGCCCACGGATGTCCCACCCGGGAGCCGTCACCAAACTTCACGGTGCGGTGAAGCTGGCTGTCGAGCTCGGAGAAGTGAGCTGCGGTGCCGGACATGTGATTGCCGGGCACGCAGTCGAGGTACCACCTCCGCTCCGCCTCGTTCCCCATGGCCCCGAGATGAACATCGGCCTTGGGCTCGGCAGTGGGTCGGCTCCAGCGGCCCGGACTCCTCTACTCGCACCTCCTCCGCTCCGTCCCGCAACACACAAGATGAAGCCATGAGCGTAGCGTGCTCGTGTGTAAACTCTCCGCCGCGGTGAGCCTCTTCCTTCTTCTCCTCCTTCTTGCGCGGCGTCGGGCACTCCTTGGCCCAATGTCCCACCTTGCCGCACTTGCGGCGGCGTTGGGATCATAGGCCTTCTTCTTCTTCCCCGTGGCGGCTTCTTCTTGCCACCACTTTGCGCCGTCGCCCGGCGTTCCGCCGCAGTGGGTATCGCTCCAGCGGCTGGACTCCTCTGCTCGCACCTCCTCCATTCCGTCCCGCAACACACGGTATGAAGCCATGAAGCGTGGCGTGCTCGTTGTCGCTCTCGCCGCCCGGTGAGCCTCTTCCTTCTTCTCCTCCTCCTTCTTGCTGTCGGGCACTCCTTGGCCCAATGTCCCACCTTGCCGTACTTGCGGCGGGCATTGGGATCATAGGCCTTCTTCTTCTTCCCCCTGGCGGCTTCTTCTTGCCACCACGCGCCCGCCCGCCGTTCCCGGCGTTCCGCCCGGAAGAGCCTTCCGGGCGCCGCTTCATGCGCGGCGTTCCACTCTTCCTCCGTGGCGGCAACTTGCCGCTCTCGTCCCTTACGGCGAGCGGCGTGTCAATCCGCCCCTCTCGACAACCGGAGACGCCCGACGATGTCCTCCAACAGACCTTGTCCAGTCCAAATCGTCTCGATGGTGAGCGCCATCTCGGTTGTACTTGGCCGACACGGCTCGGAGCGCCTTGCACACCACATCCTCCTCGCCCATCGCTTTTCAAGCGCCACCATCCGGCTCACCACCGACGTAGCCGGAGCGCGAAATCCTCCACGCCCCTGCGCCGTGCCGGGAACTTCATGTCCTCGGTCCTTGCGCAGCCGCTGGACCTTTCGCCCCGCTGGCTCGATCCGAGCCGATGCGAACCAGGCCGCATGTCCCACGCCTCCTTCGTCTCCTTCGCCCGATGGCCTCGTGGAAGTCCGACGGTGGACGACGAGCAGTGTCCATCGCCTCGACCTCCTCATCCTCGACGTCGGGTGCCCCTCTCCATGGCCACCCACAACTTCCGCGCCTTGAGTCTCCACTTCATCAAGACGCTCTACTGCCGTGTGGTTGGTGGGTGAGCCGCGGCCGATCCACGGCCGCTTGTCTCCCGCGACCGCCTTGACGATGATCTCCCTCGACCGGGCCGAGCTAGAGCCGCTGCTCCAAACCGCTCCTTCCCCGCTCCCGCACCGCCACCGCCCCCGGACATCTTCACCGTCGACCATCGGCTCGGCCCGGGGGCGAGACGACGGTGTACGGCTCGATACCACTTGTTGGTCCCTACAATCAGCGGACCGAGGTGAGCACCTCACCTCTCTAATCCCTCTCCTCCCCGCTCCAAGGAAGAAGAAGAGCGGGGAGTTCTTCCCTCAAACTCACAGCCCACACGGCACCGGATTCGGGTTTCAGCGTGAGTTGAAACAACAACTCGAATGGCTAGAAAACTGAGGCGGTGAACTACTTTCTCCATTGCATATCTTCTCCTATACATACAATCTACATGTACCGTCTAGGTACAACAAAGTATGGTGACTACAACCCTAAAGTACCGGGCACTATTGCCACTACAATGGTACAACTGCTACCTTACCTAAGGTACAAGCATGGGCTTGCCATGCCTCTTGAATGGCTGTTGAGGCCATACTCATGGCTGTTCAGCCATACTGCTACAGCAGGGGAAAAAGTGATGAGGATTCTAATCCTAATCTTCCCTAATGCAGCCATCAATCAAGCAACCAACAAATTATGTCTTACATATGTTTCTTCTACATAATACATAGATATTAATAGTACAATAGCATCGGAGTGTATGTCCAAATGGAACTTGTGGCAGTGGCAGTAAACAGCAATGTAGTGGCTGACCCAATGGCATATTTTGAAATTACATCAGGACTTCAATTAATGTATAGTCATACATTGTATAATCATACATAGTCCAGTAAGTCTTAGATCCTATACTTCAAAGACGAAGCTCTTTGTCCTTGGGAGAAGATGAACATCTATCTTTATTGATTAAATCTTTGGACAGAGGGTTACACGTAACACTTATAGAAGAGAAACGAGACTACGGAAAACAGAGCTAAGAGAGCGGCGGCCGGGGGAGGAACCCAAATGATGCCCAACACTAAAGGCGGGAGTCGCTGTAGCAAAGCATAAATCTATAACTCCTATATAGGAGATCCCCACTAGCAATGCTAAGGGAGTTCTCGGGCCTCGATTTGGTTCCTCGCCCGGTTAACCGAAACATCATTCGAGCGTGGTGGGTTCGACCTTTTTCCGTTTCGTCCCGTTGGTCATGGGTCTTTCTCGCCTTATCCCCATCCACTCCGTCGCCCGGCTGAGCGGCACCTTCGACTTCGTCGGTTCCCCCTCCCCGCGCCGGTCGTTTCCCCTCTCGCCCGCGGTGGTCTCTTCCCTCCTCTACTTGGACTTTTCCCTTCCCCGCTGCTGGCCTCTTCCCCTCCTCGCGCCACCCTCTTCCCCCCTGTTGGCATCCATCGACTCCGTCTCTTCACCTTTGCCCTTGGATCGCCGCCCGTTCAGATTCATGTCGAGCGTGTCCCCTCCTCCTGCGCCTCTTAGTCCTCCCGCGGCCGGGCCATGCAACGAGCGGGGTGGTGCCTCGAGGGGACGACCTTGGGCGGGCCTCGGCGGCGACCCGCGATAGCGCGAGGATAGGTCGGCGAGGGGCGAGCGGGCGTCTTGTCGGCGCAGCACGGACGGGTGGCGCAGCCTGGCATGCGCTTCGACAAGCTCGGCGGGGATGGGCCGGAAGGCGGAGAAGATGCGGATGGGGAGGTGTGGCGCGACGTTCTCGCTGCGTGAGCCCGTCGGACGCTCATCAGGCGGCACGGCGTTCTTGATGCCGAGGTGCACGACGGCGTCGGCCAAGCGCTTGTGCAGCTACGGCGTCCCACACGAGGCGTCAGGTCCGTGGTTTATTTATGATCTGATCTGATGCCACTGATGCTTCTAAACGAATCCATGGTGTAGTAGAGAGTGTAGTAGCGGTGTCTTTCCTGCTCGATGTCATTCTTTCCATTCTATTGTAGTATTGCCGTGTACAATCTGATTCGGCTCCGTGCAGGTCACCAGTTGAGAGGCTATGTGATATGAAAGTTGTGCTGCTTCTTTTGTTTGATTGTTACCGTGCCTCACCTGATCTAGATTAATAGATTGTTAGTTCTACTGCTGCTGTGCAATTACAGATTTACAGTGTTATTGCCTGAAAGTTAAATCTCTTTTTTTGGGATTCCAATATTAGTCCATAGTAGAATTTCAGTTTTTAAAAGTATGGAGCAGAGCAGCAAACTGCTGTCATTTTCTTAAGATTTTTCTAAAGTCTTCAATTCTTGATCAGCTCAATTTTATATGAACAGCTTCTCTCGGTGATTTTAGTTGGAATGATCTTTGCACCACTGATTCAAACACTAGCCGCCAATCTTGGAGTGAAGACAGGTATACCTTTCACTTCACATCCATGTTGATCTCTGCACATGTTAATTTTTTTGAAACAAGATCTCTGTACATCAAATCCTGCATAGGCAGTTAGGCACATAAGTGCATAACCTCATCTAACCATGCATGCTACTGGTGAATTTGGTACAGGGAATCATCTTGCTGAACTCTGCAGGAACATTGCGGAGTTGGCAGTGATATCTGATGAAATCCCTGAAGGTTGATCAATTAGACAATTAGTTTTCCTTGTGTGTGCTCTGATGACATCACTGAATGTTGATCGTTTGTTCCAATAGTGCAGTGCTGGGCACAACCTTTGCATTCAACATACTGCTAAGGACCCAGTGTGGGCTGGAGTCATCCTCATGCTTTCAGCACGCTCCTGCTTCTTGGGGTGTAGAGATTTGGGGTACTCACCTAAGGCTTCAATTCTGACTACAATTAACAGTATCTGATACACTGCTATCTATACAGCTAACTGATAGGTACATGTTTCAAATCAAAGTCTGCTACTTAATATGCAGTAATATCCTGATGGCAACTCATATAAACATGTTACTTAATGAGTTAAAACTTATATATTCTTTAATTTAATTTCTCTATACGTTGTGCACATTCCTATACAGTTGTGACTATATCCTTCACTTTGTTCCTTTAATGCAAATTTATCCGCAGAAGCAAAGCATGGTCTTATTTTAACCTATGAATCACCGTTGGGACCTCGATCGTGGAGCTGGAATCGCTGGTGGAGCAAGACGTCGTGTCCCAACAAGACGACCTCGATCGCGTCAATTGAAGTCGTATGTTGCAAGGCGTCGCTGTGGCGGGCAAGGCGTCCGATCCGTTCACCAGCTTTCTCCAGGTTTTGCTCTTAGGCTCTAAAACATACCCATGTTTATATGACTGAATACTTTTGCAAATTGATAAAGGCTACAACATTGTAGGACGAGGATTATTGTCACCATAATTGTTGTTTGGTCTGCTTTGCCAAAGTCGATAGGACTGAATATATTAGTCTTGAGATCCTTTTTGGCATGTACATCTGTAGCTTCTACTTCTCAATTACGTCTGCCATAGTGCCCTGTCCATATTACATTCAGATTGTAAATCTTTTGATGGAGAATATGCTTATGTTATTATGAAATTGATCATTTGCTATCAGGTGGAGCCTCTAGCTATCCAGCTGACACAACGAGAAAGGGGGAATTAATTTATGAGAAGGCTGAAGTAAAAAAAAAATGGCTAACTTCCTTAAGCAGGTATGATGCATTTTTTTTTTTTGTTAGTATCAATTAGCTTTGCAGCCTTTTTAATGTGTTACCTCAGTAGATGAGGTGAAGCCTCAAAAAAGACTGCCTTTTTAAACATGAAAGCACAACTAGGTGCCTACAGTCATGAAGTCTATAATCTTTCCTTATCTTGATGCTATGTAATTTAAGTTATTTTATGTCAGCGTGTGCAGCCTTTCCACATGAATTTTAACTTTTGGCCTGTTCAATAGGAAACTCAATTTGGTTTTAGGATCAAAGTTTCTCTGTTTGATTTCACCCAAGCACATCGGGCACCAAAAATGCATCAGGTGAAAAGGTAAGTAGCTAATCAACTAGCCAGTATCTTCTTTGTTCAGTTGCAGAAGATTGCATTTTATTTATGTCAGTCATCTTGGTATTTTTTTAGCCAGCCAGTAATGTGAATATACCCATGTGCCGGACGATGAATAGTCAAGCAATGAACTGTCCTAAATGAGTTATGACCAATTCATTTGCCATTTATGTTCACTGATGGTGGGTGCTTGAATCTAATTATAAAATTAAATTGACATAGCAAGTAATATTGTGGCCGCATGTGATCCATTGGCCAGGCCTGTTAATTATACAATTGGAATAATTGCATAAAAACAAAGGATGTTTGATATATGAGATCGAATGGTTTTCAATTATAGTAGGAACACCTTGATGACTCTGTTTTGCTTCCACGCAATTTGAAAATAGCCGGACAGAAGTAGCATCTCGGAATTCTTGAGTCAGCCAGCTCAACCGGGAGCAACAGGTGACGCCGCTGAAAACGCCGCTGCCTCCAGCCCTCCACGACCTGCATCGTTACCGTCACTGCTCCACGCCTCCGGATGCCAGTTGACTAGCCGGAAACGAACACCTAATAGGTATTCCAACCCTCCCTTGGTTGTGACTGACTTTGATTCAAGTCATTGGTGGTCACTTTTTTCGTCATGAGATTATCAGTTGTTTCAGGCCATGAGATTTTTATTTGCTGAACAGCAGTCATCATTGAGATATAGCTGTACTTCCAATTATTAGAACAGGCAAGGTGATTGTTGTCACCTATATGCATATAGGTTTTGTATATTGTTGTACTTCTAGATATAGCTGTACTTCCAATTTTATGACAATACACCGGTATTTCAACTTTCTACAATAAGCTCATTTATACCTATCGTGCGAGATGATATCATGAAATCTCCTCTTATGATCATTGCATTTTCTTAATTCCCGTAGTAACGCGCCAGGGGTTCCCCTAGTATAGCGCTTGAAGTCGAACACGAGCAGCACCAATGAGCCGACAAAGTTCGCGGATGTTGAACTGGGTTCTTTGGAGAGGTAAACAGCACTAACATTGTCACAAGACACAAAAGTGCTGCGAGGGAGCGGTCGCTGAAGTTCCTGGAGAAGTCCATGCAACCAGAAAGCTTCGACAACACAATTTTGCTACAGCCCGATATTCGATTGAGCCTTTGGAGCATGAAACAAAAGACGGCTTTCGGATGATCGCCGCACAAGATTGTCGCCAAGGAAGACATCATAGCCGAGGTAGATTTACGGTGTCAAGACAACCAGCCCAATCAAAGATCGGCGTAGACAATGAGCGATCTTGGCCCTAGAGAGGTGTCACCGAGGGCCCATGGGAGGAAGACCCCCACCCCATACGCATCTACGCGAAGCGCCATGCAGAGCCATGCACGCAGTTTCATCGCGCAACTTGCATGCACGCATGGACTCACGCAGCCGCCACGCGCCGCGCGATGTTGACACCGCCGTTCTAATCGTGTCAAGTGTTTTGTATCCATTTAGATGCATTAGTTAGTTCATTTTGGTATTGAACATGTTTTGTAATAGCTCGTAGAATCGTGGGTGGAGTCGAGGCCGCGTCTCCTCGCCATGACCGCGTCCCGGGGCTCTCTCTCGCCCGCCGCTTTCGCACGCCGTGCATGTCGCCTGGGCGTCCGCAAATGACGGCGCGCACCGTCGCGGCGAAAGTGGTGGCGGGGATGTCGGATCGGCCCAAGTTATAATCAAAAGATCGGTGCATCGGGGGAGTCTGGCGCCATTCGCAGTGGAAAACAAACCGTCTCACACTTTCTCTCTCGCTCCAACAAGACACCTAGGGTTTTAGTTGGCGCGTCACCACTGGCGCGCGCCGTCGCCGAGCTTCGCCCGTCGTTGAGCTTGGTTCCAACATTCGGTATCGGAGCCGTTCTATGCAATATAGTGGCTCTATGAGTCCTCCCTCGTCGCCGCCGAAGAAGAAATACGCCGTCCCTCGCCGCGGCACGGAGGAGAAGAAGATGGGAGACGGGTCGTCGAGCGGCCATGGCGTCAAGGAGTCCTCACTCATGTGGCCGATGCTATCACGCGACAACTACACCGAGTGGTCCATGATCATGCAGTGCAATCTTGAAGCGTTGGAGATCTGGGAGGTGATCGACCCGGGCACCAACGTCAAGAGAGCGCACGATCGTCATGCCATGAGCGCGCTGCTCCGCTCGGTGCCAAAGGAGATGTGGCAGATGCTGGGCAGACACAAGACGGTGAAGGAGGCCTGGGAAGCGGTGAAGACAATGCGAGTCGGTGCCGATCGGGTGAAGGAAGTAAATGCCCAGAAGTTGATGAAGGAGTTTGAGAACATCCAGTTCAAGGATGGGGAGACGATCGATGAGTTTGCGATGAGGATCACAAATCTCGTCGGCAACCTCAAAACTCTCGGAGAGCCGATCGATGATGTCCGCGTGGTGAAGAAATTTCTGCGCGTCGTGCGCGCGATTCAACCAAGTGGTGGTCTCCATCGATGTTCAACGACCTCAAGAAGCCGCCGGTGGATGATGTTGTGAGCTTTGTTGTGGGCGGCGGAGGATCGCCTCGTCGACAAGGTGGATCACATCGCCGACAAGGCGGCCGCCTCCTCGCCGAGGAAGAGTGGCCGAGAAGAACAAACACCGATTCCATCCGGAAACAAGTCTACGGAGCGGATCCGTGGAAACTCCGGAAGGGCAAGGCGGCGGCGCGGCCAATGGCGGTGCCCTCGTCCGGCCAAATTGACCTCAGGGCACACCACGGAGGAAAGGCCGATGCCGGAATCGTGGCATCTACGGTCACTAGGCGGAGGACTGCAAGAGGCCCAAGAAGGGAGAAGAAGAGGGACGGCGCCACTCGAAGCCAACGCAACGCCATCGGTCTTTGGCGGTGATGTGATCGCGGTGCACCGATCGCCGGCATCGTGCGACGTCCGCACGGGCCAACTTTCGGTCGCGGCACCGGGAGGAGGTGGTGCCGGTGGGCGTTCGACGGCGTGTGGGTGTCGGACACAAAAAGCGGAACTACATGACCGGAATGAGATCAGCATCGCCCCAACTTGACACTCGGATCACCGGGTCTGTCAGGTTTGGGGATGGTTCAAGCGTCAACATCGAAGGTATGGGTTCAGTGGTCATGAAAGATCGAAATAATGGCCATAAAGTACTTACTGAAGTATACTACATACCTGCATTGAAAAGCAATATTGTGAGTTTGGGACAGTTAGAAGCAAAGGGGTTTAAGTTTGTGGGAGAAAATGGAAGGCTGTGTGTTTATGATCAAGATCGTACACTGTTGATTTCTGCACCTAGAATTGGTAATAAGCTGTACTTGGCAAAGTTTGGGTTGACACCACCAGTTTGCTTGCTCAGTCAGTCAGTAGATGAGTCATGGCGTTGGCATGCTAGGTTTGGGCATCTAAATTTCAGATCTCTGAATAATCTTAGTGCAAAGTCCATGGTTCATGGTCTACCAGTCATTAGAAGTGTAGAGAAGGTTTGTGACGGGTGTGTTCTTGGCAAACAACACAGAAAGCCATTCCCACAGGTGTCAAATTTCAGAGCAGAAAATGGTCTAGAGCTAGTTCATGCTGACCTATGTGGCCACATCACTCCTAAGAGTCTAGGGGGTGCATCCTATTTTCTACTGGTGGTGGATGATCACAGTAGATACATGTGGGTGGACATGTTGAGATCCAAAGATCAAGCCCTTGACAGTTTTAAGAGGTTGATGCAGAGGGCTGAAACTGAAACAGGTGGCAAGTTGAAAGCTCTTAGAACAGATAGGGGGAGAATTTACCTCTAATCTGTTCTCAGTTTTTTTGATGATGGGGGTGGGGGATCAAACACTACACTACTACACCATATACACCACAGCACAATGGAGTAGTGGAGAGGAGAAATCAGTCTGTTGTTGAAATGGCAAGGTGTCTATTGAAAGCAATGCAGGTTCCTTCAGAGTTCTGGGGTGAGGCTGTCAGAACTGCTGTTTACCTGTTGAACCGGGCACCCACCAAAGCTCTAAACAACATGACCCCCTTTGAAGCTTGGCATAAGAAAAAACCCACTGTGAGTCACTTAAGAGTTTTTGGTTGTACTGCTCATGTGAAGATTGCTGGTCCAGGGCTGAATAAGCTGTCAGACAGATCCAAGAAGCTGGTGTTCATTGGCTATGAGTCGGGCACCAAAGGCTACAGGTTTTTTGATCCCACTACCAAGAAGCTTGTAGTCAGTCGAGATGTCATTTTTGAAGAAAATGTTCCCTGGAATTGGAGCAATGCAGACAGCAGCACAGATCGAGAAGTGACAGACACATTCACAGTGCACTATGATTTGACTGTCCAAAATCCGACAATAGAAAATCAGACAGAAAGTGATGGAAGTCCAGTTGCTGGTCATGGGCTAGAAGATTCTGTCGATTCTTGGTGGACCACTGAGATTCAGAAAAGTCAGTGATCTCCTAGATACATCTGAGGAGGTGCTGGACTATGAGTACAGTGGGCTGTGTCTACTAGCTGCAGATGAGCCAAGTGGAGTGGATGAAGCAATGGAGAATGATTGCTGGATCAAGGCTATGAACTCGATCGTACTCAGTAGTTTGGCGTATGCCAGTTTCCCTTGGCTCCTGTAGCCGTCTACAGTACCTCCGATCGATCTCCCTATTCCCATCCTTGATTCATCTATTTACTCCAGTGAATCTCTTACTCTTCTCCTGATCTATTGATTCATCCGGGTTTTTTTTTTTCCTTTTCATTTTCTTCGCTCTTCTATCTCTCATCGTCCGCCGGCTTCGTGTGCCTTCGTGTGTGTTCTATAGCTACCGTAGCTTTCATCCCCTTCTCTCCCCACCAAATCTCCTCTCATCCGCAACCAAATCCTTCCTCTGATTCGTTCGCTCCTCTTCCCGATCTATTGATCCATCCGGTTCTTTTGTACCTTTTTCATCTTCTTCGCCCTTTTCCTTCTCACGGTCTTACTGTTCAACTTCCTTGTGCTTGCATCCTCTTTCTCTGTCATCAGCACCTCCCTCAGCCTGCTATTCTGTGTTTTTCACTTGTGTTCATCTATTCAATCTCTATTCCATCTCTGTCATCTCCTATTACTGCGTGCTGTACTTGCCGGAACTCGTCTCCTTTGGCTGCTCGTTGTGGCCTCTGCTGGGCTCCGTCGGGGATTGGAAGCCAGTGCTCTGTCGCACCCTCTCTGTGCAGGTGCCTCCCGAGGCTGGCTGCCTACACTATCGACGAGCTTGCTCTGGCCCTCATCTCTTGCATCCGGAGCCTGTGCGTGCTTCAGCTCTGCCAGCAGTGACAAGCTTCTTCAACGGGCTTGACGCCAGCCCTCAAGGCGCCACGGGAGCCATGAGTCTCCTGTCTTGGAACTGTCAGGGGTCGGCGGGAGCCTTAACAGTCCAAAGATGCTCCACCTTTCCCCGCCTTTATCAGGTCAGTCAATGCACACATTACTTTTTGTTTCTGAAACTAAGACTAACCGTTTACTAAAGCTGAACTAGCTAGTAAGTTCAATGTCAATTCTGTTCATATTGTTTCTGCTGATGGACAGTCAGGTGGCTTATGGCTCCTTGCTTCCCAGGATGTAGATGTTGTTGTTTTAGACTCTAGTTCATCGCTTATCTTAGGCACCTGCTATTTCAAGAATGTCTGTACTAATGTAGGTTTAGTGTGTGTCTATGGTGACCCCCCACCATCAGAAAAACTGCTTGGATTTGGGGCAAAAACCGTGAATTTGTCAACATGTATTCGGATTTGCCTTTTATCTGTATGGGGGATATGAATAACATTATGAGTGCTTCTGAAAAGTTTGGTCCTAGACCAGCGGATCAGCGTAATATTAATGAATTCTGTTCTCTTGTTAAAGATTGTGGCTTTATTGATCTTGGTTACCATGGGCCTGCTTACACCTGGACTAATAAAAGGTTCACTACTAATCCTGTCTATGAAAGACTTGATCGTTTCTTCAGCAATGCTGAATGGCTTTCGTGCTTTCCTAATACCATTGTTTATCATCTACCAATGCTCAAAAGTGATCATGCACCAATTATGGCTGTTTTAGATTCCACCAGGAAAAAGAAGAAAAAAGCTTTCAAATTTGAAAATTGGTGGCTTCTTACTGATGATTATGAGCAGGTTGTTAAATCTAGTTGGAGCAAATCTGCTAACAGGGCCTTTCATGACAAAACTTTCTACCTGGCTAAAGATCTTCAAAAATGGAGCCGCTCCAAGCCTAACAATGCTCACCTTTTGAAATCTCTGGAACAACAGATTCTCTCTTTGCAGGTGCTTCCTCCCCACCTCCAGAATCCCAGCCTACAGAAACATCTCATTGATCAATATGAATCCATTCTTACCAAGGAGGAAGCCTCTCATAGACAGAGATACAAAAAGAATTGGACTGTCGAGGGGGATAGAAATACCAGCTTCTTCCACCGTGCTATTATTAAAAGAGCCAGGAGAAATACTATCACTCATTTTGTTAATCCTGATGGCTCCATTTCGTCCACGGAAGAGCAGCTTGCCAATTCGGCTAATAAATATTTTATAGACATTTTCTCCAGTGAATGCAGGAACAGGAATGAAGAGGGTGACTATCTGTGCTGGCCGCAACAACAGATAATGATGATACAAGATGACTGCTTCACCAACTCTATCCCAGACTCCCAAGAGATACATGCAATAGTTAAGAATATGCGTAACAATGCTACTCCTGGACCAGATGGGCTGACTGCGGGGTTCTACAAGGCAGCATGGCACTGGATAGGTAAGGACATCACTGCAATGGTAAGAGATTTCTACCGAAATGCTACTATGGCTCCTCAAATTAACAAAACACATATTGCTCTCATTCCTAAAATTAGCTCTCCCCAGACTCCTAAAGACTACAGACCTATCAGCTTATGTAATGTGGCCTACAAAGTTATAGCTAAAACTTTAGCTGAGAGAATGAAACACCATCTCCCCCACATCATTCACCCCTCTCAGTCTGCTTTCATTCAAGGTAGGCATATTGCTACTAATATTATTATTGCTTAAGAAATTATACACAGCTTTAACCTTACGAGTTGGAATCAAAAGGCTTTTTTCCTCAAAGTAGATCTTGCAAAGGCTTTTGACAGAATTGAGTGGGACTTCATTGTTCATGCTCTTCAAAGGCAGGGCTTCAATGAACATTTCATCAATCTTATCCATACTTGTATCTCAACAACAACTATCTCTGTTATTATTAATGGCGTGCCTTCTCCTGCCTTTCACCCTCAGCGTGGTATTCGACAAGGTTGCCCTCTCTCCCCATATCTGTTTATTATAGCTGTTAATGAGCTTTCTATTAGATTGCAGCACCATTCAGATAACCAGGACTTGCAAGGTATCACCCTTGGGCCAGGCTGCCCAAAAATTCACTCCCTCCTTTTTGCTGATGATCTTATTATCTGTGGACAAGCTAATAGGGAGGAAGCTATGCGGATAAAGAACACTCTCTTGAGGTTTTGTGAGTTATCAGGTCAAACTCCTAATCTATCTAAATCATCCATCCTGTTTAGTAAAAATGTTGATGAGCAGGACAAAGCTGAGGTAAAAAGTATCTTTCCTGTATCTGATCTTCATGCTAATTCAATTTATTTGGGTCATCCTCTTATTTTCAACCATAATGAGAGGAATAGGGCTTACAATTTTATTCTTAATAAATTTAGAGCTAAATTGAACAACCTTAAAGCTTCTAAACTCAACCATGCTGGCAGACTTGCCTATATCAACTCTGTTCTTTCTTCCATTCCTATCTATTACATGACTACGGTCCTCTTCTCAAAAAAATTTCTTGCCAAAATTACTGCTATTATCAAAAATTTCTGGTGGAAAGGAGTGCAGGAAGAAGATTCTAGATCCTCCTTCAACTTTAGGAAATGGAAGGACATATGCAGGCCTAAAAAGGAAGGGGGTCTAGGAATAAGAGATTTACAGCTTGTCAACAGGAGCCTCCTTCTAAATGCAGCCTGGAAAATTGCTACTTGTAAGAATGTTTTTCTCTCAAAGATTTTACAATCTAAATATCATCCTAATGTCAGTTTCTGGAAGGCCTCAAACTCTACCTGTAAATCCGTTTTTTGGTCTTCCATCCTTAATATTAAAGACCTGCTGGTTGACAATTGCATAATTCAATTGCATAAAGGTAATTCTAGTGTCTGGTCCTCTCCTTGGTGTGCTATTTGGAAAGAAATTCATTCCCACCTTAATCGGCCAGTTACTGTTCCCAACCTCCCCAACACTGTCTCTGATCTCTGGAATCAAGATACTCTCTGCTGGGATGCCAACTTGGTTCAAGCTATTTTTGACAGAGAAGCTGCTAATATCATGACTAATACACCCATTGTCCCTTCCAGCAATGATGATGCTATCAAGTGGGTGCCTTCCAGAAAAGGAACATGCTCCACTAAGGAAGCTTTTAGATTCTTAAATAGTCAAGTGCAGGTACAACTTCCAAGTGACGGTCCCAGGCATATCTCTCAGGAAGCTCTCCATCTTCTCAACAGGGTGTGGAAGCAAAAAACTTTGGCACCCAACAAGAAAACATTTATGTGGAGATTAGTAAGACATGCTCTGGCGACTGGACAGAGAGCTGGAAATTTGTCCAGCCATATTGATGCTAAATGTGATTACTGTGGCCAAATAGAGAATGACTCTCACTTGTTTTTCCATTGCGACTTTGCCAGGGCGGTGTGGTTCTCTGCTAACCCACCTCTAAAATCATCTCTCTTGCCTTTTGAGCATGATGGTGTGCAAGATGCCTTAACCTCTATCATTAATAATTCTATTTCAGATTATCTTATGTGCAGAATCATCTCTACACTATGGTTTATATGGAGAGCTAGGAATGATTTTAGGTTCAAGAAGGAAAAATGGAATGTCTTGCAGGTACACCACTGCGTGGAGACAGACATCAAGAACACTGAATTTGTGTTCAGCAAGACGCCTGACCAGGCCCAACCCCTGGTCAAACCTTTGCGTGGCCACCCTAATGCCGCAGCAAGCTGCTCTTTGCATCTTTGCTATGCAGGTGAAGGAGAAGTACAGGCAGCTGTGTCTAACATGCCTGTCCTCAACCAGGAAGGCGAAACGATCAGACAAGAAGATGCCTGCCTGAACAATGCAGGGACAAGGTGTGTCATGGGCAGCCAGCAGGCTGCCACTGGTCCAATAGGTCCAAATGTCATTAGCGGCCCAATAGGCCCAAGAATCATTAGCTTAGCCGCTAAGTTAGGGTTAATCCCTCTCTATAAAAAGAGAGGCGAGGTTTGTCATTTAGGATTAAGCAATGAACAATGAAACAATTCTAGTCTCCCAATCTCTTAAGCTCTTGGCAAAGCATAAGGCCTAATTATCCCCAAATATCCATCTACATTACACCCGTATCTAGAGTCACCGATCCTTCCACAGCCGCTGCCATCCTCTCCATCTCGAAAAAAAAAAAAAAATTTTTTCATCCTGATCCAGCCGCTCCTCACCAAAAAAAAAAAAAAAAAAAAAAAAAAAAACCCCGATACATCTCACGCGGCGCCGCCGCCCCGCGCCGATGACCCGATCCGGCGTCGGCGTCGCTGCCCACATCATCGCCGCGGGTCCTTCCCCCACCTCGCCGGCCGCCGTGAGCCATCCTCCACCACGACCCAGCCGCGCCCCCATCTTCTCCACCACAGCCGCTTTCTCCACCACGGCCCCGCGCCATCTCGTCCGATCCTCGCCCTTCCACGATTCCGCCGCCCGCCGCGCCGCGCCACCACCGGCGGCCGCCGCGCGTATCCCCACGCCCGTTGCGGCGGCCTCGCCCGCGCCGTACGGCGATCCAGACGACCACGGCTTCACTCATCGCCCATCCAAAATGGACGCGACCTCGGTCCCGCCATTGGCCGTGGCTCACAAACCGCCGTCCTCCCGGCGGCCAGATTCTCTACCACCTCCACCGCACCAACTCGCCCGTTTCTCCATCGGCGGCCGCGTTCAGCCGCCACCGCCCCTCGATGGATTTTCCGCTATTTGATGGGACCTCGATCCGGTGGCCTTAGTCAACGGTGCGAGCTCTGCCGTGCCGGAGCGCATCATGGCGGAAGAACGAAAGTATGGTTGGCTTCCACAATTTGAAAGGCGACTTTCCCGAGTTTGGTTCCGCCCAAGTCCCGGCAAGATGAATACCCGCGTGGCGTCGCTTCACCAGCTCCCCGCTTCGCACAACGTTTCAAACCGCCCCTCGTGCCCCAACCTCGCTTCCTCGGTATCCATTCGTGTCGACAACTCCTTCGCATCGCTGGCGATGTTTCTACATGTGGATCGCATCAAGAGATGCTCGATGGAGAGGAAAAGGCCGTGAACGGCCGGGCGGTTGCGCCTCGTGCCGCGGCGCCGACGGGACCGTCGTGCGCCGCCGGCGCGAGGTCTTCATGCGCAAGAAAAGCATCGGAGAACAGCGGCGGTGCGACTACAAGGCTGGCGGGCGGGGTTTCCTTGTCCGACGTGTGGTGCGGAAGACGCGGCTGCTCTCGGCTCGCGGTCGTGCGTGTTCACCACCTCGGCCTCAACCATCCGGCTGCCGCTCCAAGTGAAGGGGAGGTCCAAATATGGGCACTTCCACTACGGCGACCAGCGGCACCTTCGGCATCGGGCATCATCGGATATGGCCGCCTCCCGCATCCTTGTTCTGCCGTGGTGCTAGGCCGACTCCAACGCCCGGCGGGCTGGTTCAAGCTCCACCCTTCAGCCCCAATGAAGCCCACGGCGGAGCGCTCTTCCCATGGGATCCCTGTGGACATAAATTATTTCATATTCTAGTCTTTAATACGAGGGTGCCGAGATGTAAAAAGGCTTAACCCTAGGTCGCGTCGATTAGGTCCACGGCGCCTATCCGGCTCGAGGACGAAATGGGTCTCAGGAGCGGGGGAGATGTCATGGGCAGCCGGCGGTCCTGTAGGTCCAATAGGTCCGAATGTCATTAGCGGCCCAATAGGCCCAAGGATCATTAGCTTAGCCGCTAAGTTGGGGTTAATCCCCTCTCTATATAAAGAGAGGCAGGTTTTGTCATTTAGGATTAAGCAATGAACAATGAAACAATTCTAGTCTCCCCAATCTCTTAAGCTCTTGGCAAAAGCATAAGGCCTAATTATCCCCAAATATCCATCTACATTACAAGGTGCTACTCGGATGCCTCTCGGCTCCTGATACAGGCATCACTACTACTCGGACTGCAGGTCTTGGAGTGTACATTCAAGACGAGCAGAACAGGCTAAAGATCAGAGTTCAAGCACAACTCAAAGACTGCCACTCCGTCCTCATGGCAGAATCGGGCGCTATTGCGCTTGCCTCTGATATCATCAGGAAGATCAAGTGCACTAGAGTCTCATACCACACTGACAATGAGACCCTTGCAACTTTTTCTTCGAATGGTAACTATGACGATCCACCTGATTGGAGAATAAAGCCATTCACTGAGAGCTTCAAAGAACAATGTGACAGGTTCTGTCCATTGTATCAACAAGATCGATAGATGTCTAAATATCACGGCTCTATTTGGCTCAAGGTGCTTTCAGGTCAGCGGCTATGTTAGGCTCATCTAGTCAATTTGATATAGTGTGCGAGAATAGTGCGCATCATGGCCACTGCCCTCTCAAAGAGGCATTGCATAATGTAATTCTTAAGATGTACATTCCTATAACAGCGGTTTGCTGTTAATTTCAATGAAAATGCTTCCTGTCAAAAAAAAAAAAAAAAAAAAAAAGGCTATGAACTCTGAAATGCAGTCGATTCAGGAGAATGACACCTGGCATTACTCTGATCTGCCAAAGGGTCACAAGGCAATTGGTTTAAAATGGGTCTACAAAGTGAAGAGGGATCCAGAGGGTAACATCATCAAGCACAAGGCAAGGCTTGTTGCCAAAGGTTATGCTCAAAGACAAGGAGTTGATTATGAGGAGGTTTTTGCTCCTGTTGCTAGGCTTGAAACAGTGAGACTAATGCTAGCACTAGCTGCCAATGGAAAAATGGCAGGTGCATCACATGGATGTAAAATCTGCATTTTTGAATGGTGAGTTGCAGGAAGAGGTTTATGTTCAACAACCTCCTGGCTTTCAAAGCCCCGGGCATCCAGGCAAAGTACTGAAGCTGAAGAAGGCCCTTTATGGGCTCAAACAGGCACCTAGAGCCTGGAATGCCAAGTTGGACAAGGAGCTGATCAGATTGGGTTTTAGCAGGAGTGAGGAAGAGCATGCAGTCTATAAAAAGGGCAGTGGAGATTCTCTGCTGCTGCTGGGAGTGTATGTTGATGATCTCATCATCTGTGGGCCTAATATTCAGGTTATTCAGGAGTTTAAGCAGCAGATGTGCAGAACCTTCAGTATGTCTGATCTGGGCTTGCTTAGTTATTATTTGGGGATGGAAGTCAAGCAGAAACCTGGTGAGATAACTCTGTGTCAGAAAGCATATGCAATGAAGATTATTGACCAATGTGGGATGACTGGGTGTAATACAGTGGACACTCCTATGGAGCAAAACTGTAAACTGTTACCTGGGAAGCCTGGAGCTGTGAAAGATGCAACCAAGTTCAGAAGCTTGGTAGGCAGTTTGAGGTATTTGGTGAACACTAGGCCAGACATTTCTTATTCAGTTGGTCTTGTGAGCAGGTTTGTGGAATCACCCTCTACTGAACATTGGGCTGCTATAAAGAGAATTGTCAGGTACATTGCAGGTACCACTGACTATGGTTGCAAATACACTAATAGATCATTTGATAACCTGAAGCTGCTGGGATACTCAGACAGTGACCATGTCGGTGACTTGGAGAAGAGGAAGAGCACCACGGGTGTTGTATTCTTTCTGGATGGAAACATAGTGACATGGACTTCACAGAAGCAGAAAGTTGTGTCATTGTCCAGTTGTGAGGCTGAGTATGTTGCAGCAGCCTCAGCAGCCTGTCAAGGAGTGGCTCATCCGACTCATCTCTGATCTGACAGGACATAGACTGCAGAAGTTCAAACTGTTGATGGACAGCAAGTCAGCCATAGAGCTGAGTAAGAACCCGGTGTATCATGAACGAACCAAGCATATTGACATTCGCTACCATTTCATCAGAGAGCGCGCCAGTGATGGCATTGCCGAGGTTGAACACATCAGTACTGATCGTCAGCTTGCAGACATCTTAACGAAGCCCCTCGGGAGAATCAAGTTTGTGGAGATGCGTCAGAAGCTGGGAGTCAGTGAAGTTGCACACGATTAAGGGGGTGAAATGTTGACACTGCTCGCTCTAATCGTGTCAAGTGTTTTGTATCCATTTAGATGCATTAGTTAGTTCATTTTGGTATTGAACATGTTTTGTAATAGCGCGTAGAATCGTGGGTGGAGTCGGAGGCTGCACGTCTCCTCACCATGACCGCGTCCAGGGGCTCTCTCTCGCCGCTGCTCGCTACGCCGTGCATGTCGCACGGGCGTCCGCAAATGACGGCGCACCCGTGCAGCAGCTGCGAGTGGTGGTGGGGATGTCGGATCGGCCCAAGTTATAATCAAAAGATCAGTGCATCAGGAAGCTGCGCCATTCGCATTGGAAAACAAACTGCCTCACGCTTTCTCTCGCTCCAGCGCACACGGTAGGGTTTTAGTTGACGCGTCACCACCGCCGGGCGCCGCGCCCGTCGCCGAGCTTCGCCGTCGTTGAGCTTGGTTCCAACACGCAGATCCTCATTGGATCAACTGCTTTCGGCAGCGATAAGGATTCAGGCCCTAGCCCCTAGCGGCCCTAGCTGATCACTGCAAGTCTACAAACTACAACCCAGCCGATCAACTCAAGCGCTTCATGTCTTAGTCAATCATCGAGGCCATCTCGGGCCCTAGCCCCTAGGTATTTTTTTTCCCCTGATCTGTAGTTGTGTTTTTTCTTGCAATTTAGGTGTGAGAATCTTACATGTTACCTAATAAACATCTGCCGGATGCTCAGAAAAGAAAACGGAAAAAAAATAGAAGAACTATTTGTTGAATCTCCAAAAGGTGCTCTAGATAAGTTTTTGGTTGCTTCAAGCAAAGCAGTGTTGAGATGTGATAATCCTGTAGATGAACTTGATATTGAAGAACAAGGGCAGCAGCAAGTTAATGATAATGTAAGTGAACAAGTTTGATGCAAATGATGATGCTATTGAGAATGAAAATTTACAGCCTTGATGATTTTGCATCAAGAAATGCCCAAAAGAAGTATCTTTTTATGAGAAGCAATGGATATTATGGAGTTATAATCTTCCTCAAGGTAATCATATTAGTTTTAGTCTACATTGTTCCTCGATAATTATCAAACATGTTAAAAAAATATATAACTGGATTTGTTTTTAAGCTTTGTAAGAAAAAATAGCAGTTATATATATTATAAGATTTATATATAGTTTAGAGCAACTCCAAGAGAGTTGGTAAAAGTAGATGGCTAAACCTATGATTTAGCTAACATCAAAAATAGAAAACTTTGTAAAGAAAAATAGAAAAACCCAACAACCTTTCTATTATGGAAAGGCTAGATAGCTGGAAAAAAAAACCGATGTGTGTGCACCGTGCACGCCGTCGGCGTGGGTGTGCACCCTAGTTGATTTCGCCCGTGTCTGCCCTCGAATGCACGGTGCACACACCCCGTTTTTCCCGTGATAGCTAGCGCCTCATGAAAGCTATATTTAGCATGCGAGATTTCAGGAACCAACTTGCTATTTTTACGAAAACAAGATAGCAAATCTGTTGGAGCTTAGTTTTTTGTAAGAGCATCTCCAAGAGTTTGCCAAATTTTACTTGGCAAATCTTAGGTTTGCCAACTTCTAAAAAGATATGGCAAGAAAAAAAAAAAAAGTTTATCTCCAACGGTTTGGCATAATTCATTTGCCAAACTTAGATCTAACTTATATCGGGAACACGAGAGAAACAAAAATTATGTTTGAAAAAACAAAATTATGTTTATGACCTTCCACCTCTTCTAAGACGGACGGATGCGCCGCCCGCGCACGAAGCCCAGCGTATATATCTTGTAGCGGGGAGGGAGAGATAACAAGTTGGGAAAGATGTCAAGTTGATTTAGCAAACTGTTGGAGAGTACAATTTCATGTTTTGGCAAATCTTCAAGGATAGCAAGTTCATTTAGCAAACTGTTGGCGTTGCTCTAAGAGAAATTGTAAAAATAGCCTACATGACAAGGATAACACATCTCTTGGAGTTGGTCTTAGAGGGACCGTTGCGACGAAGTTCGCCGAGGGCCCTTAGAATCCTAGGCCCGGCACCGACTATGATCTCGGGAGGCAAACAGTTGGCTGAAGAAGCCCATCGGAGATGGTGCCCCGGAGGTGGGGCTCCCGGGGGCATGCATATGTAAGAAGACTTGTTGAACAACATAGGCAATGTCGGCCTAGTGAAAGTGAGGTCTTGAAGGGCCCTAACAAGGCCACAATAGTGTGTAGGATGACCAGCGATCCATCGGTTGCAGCTAGCTTGGCGTGAGTGTCCACAGTGCTACAAGGTCAGTCAACCGTGCCAGCCTGCTATGATATCCAGGGTATACCGCTCGGGCTAACCTTTTTTTTTTTTTTTTTTTTTTTTTTTTGTTTTGGGTGACTGCTTCTGGCTGGTTTAACCTCTCAACAGATGTGCCCAAGAAATAGTGAAGAGGACCGAGATCTTTCATGGAAAATTCTCGCTGCAAGACGGAGAGATGCTTCGCAAAAAAGAGAATCAATTGACATTGTAAGCACCATGCATGTCATCCACATACAGTGGCAGGTAAACTGTTTCAGAGCCGCAGTGATAGATAAACTGTTTCAGAGCAGCAAAATGACTGTACCATGCTCGAGGAGCCTATCTGAGGCCATAGAGGGTCTTGTTGAGGTGGCAGACAAGATTGGATTATTTGGGCACGTCTGGTTCTCAGGGAGTTGCTAACCCAACTAAGGCACAAATCATAGCTGAACCTAGCCCGAAGTTTTTTGGGCACATCTGGTTATTATAGGAAGTTTGTGTGCCATTTTGCACTTTTGTCCAAACTCCAAACCTTTGAAGAAAGGAGAACAGTTTATTTGGACATCAACCCAAGACTCTACCAATTCACACACACACACACACAAAAAAAACCCAATCTCTTTTTACTGCTCCAGTCTTACCATTAACAGATTTTTCTAAACCCTTTGTGCCAGAGACTGATAATTCTGACAATGGTATAGGAGTGGTATTGCACCCAAATGGCCAGCCTATTTCTTATTTCTTATGTTAGCAAGGCTCTTGGATCTAAAGCACAAGGACTTTCCACATATCAGAAGGGCTGCGTGACAATATTACTGGCAGTTGATCACTGAAGACCATATTTGCAACAATCAGAATTCATTATTTAGACTAGTCAAAAAACCTTATCCAACCTGATGGTCAGATGCTCACTACCCCTTAGCAGCACAAGCCTCTCCCAAAATTACTTGAGCTCACATATAAATAGGTGTACAAGCAAGGCAAAGAGAATAGAGTGGGAGATGCTCACTCTCCCTCTCTCTCTCTCTCTCTCTCTCTCCAGGATCATCCATGCAGATATTCATGATTTGGCTGCAATCTCTGTAGCTCGGTCCACCTGGTTGAATGACCACCACTCTACTTACCTCCAAGACCCCAAGTCTGCTCAGCTTCTACAAGAATTCATAGTTCATTCTCGTTCAGTCCCCTTCAAGCTCACTGATGGGTTAATCTATCACAAATCCAGAATCTAGGTAGGAGCAGCACCAACAATTCAATAGAATATATTGAATGCACTTCATTCTAGTCCAGTTGGAGGCCTGGAGGCCGTCTGGAATTGAGGTTACATCATTACATGTAACAGGATCAAGAAACTTTTTGTTTGGCCACATCTTAAACAGTCAGTCAGGTATTTTGTCTCCCACTGTACTGTCTGCAGGAGCTTGGCAAACAGTGTCTTTAGACGTCATTGAACGACTCCCAAGGTCAGTTTTTACAATTGCATCTTGGTTGTGATAGATAATATCTCTAAATACGCCCACTTCCTTCCTTTTATCACACCCATTCATAGCCTTGCATGTTGCTTTGCTTTATATCAATAAATAAAAGTTTACAAACTCTATGGTTTTCCAAAAGCCCTCATTTCTGACAGAGACAAATGTTTCACCAGTCAAGTATGGAAAGAACTGTTTAAACTGCTTAATGTAGGTCTGCTTATGAGTAGTGCTTACCATCCCTCAAACTGATGGTGAAATAGAGTGAATCAATCAATGTCTAGAAACCTACCTGAGGTGTTTTGTCCACACATGTCCTACAAAATGGTCCTCATGGATATCTCTTGTTGAATTCTGGTACAACAGTACAATACTTCATGCCACTCATCTTTGGAGGCATACACCATTCAGTACTTTATGGCCATGAGCCTTCAAACATGGCTTACGTGCTCAGAGTAAGATGAAGCCCTATGATAACAACAAATGATCATTTCACCAATTCTCGGTAGGGGTCTCGGTCTATCTGAAGCTTCAACCATATGTTCAAACTTCTTTGGCTACCAGGTCCTCCAATAAACTTGCCTTCCGCACTTTGGTCCTTTTGCCATTACTGATAACATCCAATCAGTTGGCTTACAAGCTAGCATTGACAAGCTCCATTCACCCGGTTTTACATGTGTCTCAACTTAAAAAGGCACTCTCTCCACATCATAAAGTAAGCTCGAGTTAGGGCGTGTTTGGCGGGGGCTCCAGCTTTCTACCAAACCTGCTTCTGAGCTGCTGCTCCATTCACGAGCAAACTCCACCGCGGAGCTAGGCTCTCAATTTGGAGTTGAAGAAATATGTTTGGCAAAGATGACTCCAGCTCAGAAATAGCGGATTCGATTGGATTGTCCTCTTTACCCTTGGTTTTTTTTTTTTTTGTGCTTTTCCTATTCCTCGGACGTTGGTACTAGTGCCATCAAGGCATGATGTTGGTTTTTTTTTTCCTTTTGAGTTTTTGCTGGGACGTTCGTACTGGTGTCGTCAATGCATGGCGTTGGGGTGATTTTTATTTTTATTTTTTGCAATTATCAAATGAACTAGCCATGCATTTGCTCAAACAAAGAGGCACTCCCTGGCCTGCATGTCCGGTGGCGGAAAAAGCAGAGGCCGCTGCGCCCTGGGCGGCTATGCCCAGACCAGCATGCACGCCCTGGCCTCCATGTCCGGTTGCAGCGCCAATCCCGGCCGCGGTGAGGCCTGCATGTCCTGTCGCAGCACCCAGACCAGCACCCATCATGGCCGCGCCCTGGCAGCACGCGCGCCCCATCCCGGCCGCGCCCAGGCCACCTGCATCGCTGCTCCCGGCGAATCCCGGCGTCCACGCCTGCAAAAGCCCCGGCGGCGGCGCTGAAGAATTGTTTCGCGCGGCTCCTTGCGACGGGAATTTTTTTTTTTTGAAGATCCTTGCGACGGTAATTGGGGGCGGCGTCGGGAAGAGATGACGGGGAAACAAAAGAAATCGAACCGGTACCCTGTGTAATGGATGGCAAAGGTGGGTAATTTCCACCCAACTCCGCGACTTTGTTACAAAAACAAAGCGTTTGCAGAGTCTGGGACTACTGTGAGGAAACCGGGGGCTACGTGAATCGCAAGTGAAGTTTGAAGATCCAGATCGCGTTTTTGTGGATCCGAGTTTCCCGGTAGGGTGTTTAGCCTGGCCAGAAAAAACTTGGAGTGGAGCTGTGTTTTGGATTTGGAAATTATTTGGGCCCCGCCAAACACGCCCCTTACTTGAACCCATCTTTGCAACTCCAGGTGCCACTTTGCATCCTAGACCATCGTCTTCACCAGCATCAAGATCATATGATTAAGCAAGTGTTGATTCAATGGCTCACCTTCCACTGCATCTGGCGACTTAGGAAGATGAAGCTGCGCTACGTTAAGAATTTCCACGTGCTCCGGCTTGGGGACAAGCTGTCTCTCGAGGAGGGGAGGATGTCACAAGCAAGCCCACTGCTGCCGAAATAGAAGCTGGGCTTGAAGCAAGAAGAATTTCCAAGCCTAACCGACGGCTAGAGTGGACTAGGCCTTAGTCCAGCCCATGTAACCGGCAAGACAGCACTGCTGTCATGTAAAGAGGGGTGAAGTTCCAAAGAGAACTCGATTTTGGCTTTTTGTAACTCTGAACTGAGCCTGTTGGCTGCGGTGACGATGAGCGCAACAATCGCCAGTGACCTGGGACCCCAAATTCCACCATGAAACCTACCTATATCGAGTGTTTCGGTGAAAATGAATATCTATCTTTATTGATTGAATCTTTGACAAGGTTACATAGAACACTTATATAAGAGAAACAGAGCTAGAGGAAAACAGAGTTAAGAGGGTGGCAGCCAGGGGAGGAACCCAAGTATCGGCCAACACTAGGTAGTACACACTGGGATTGTTTCCAGGAGGCAACCGGCAAGCAGTAAATACAGCAGTAAAACTGTAAAACATGAAGTTGAAGATGAATAGGAAGCATTGCTAACAATCCTGAGACTTTTTATTTTTTAGTTGTCTAGGTACTTATTGGAACACAATAAAATCTGTCAAGCTAACTTCTGAGCTGAGAAGATTCGTTAGTACATAGATAATTAATAGATAGTTTCGAGATGTAATAATATAGTCTTACCTGAATACCTTCTGAGAACTCAACCTCTTCCTTGGCTGTAAGAAGTCTCCTGCCAGTCATCTTCCACAAGGAACCTAAAGGATTCATACTAGATGAGGAACCCTTGGACCGCTTCTTCTTTCAGGATGATGCAGCCTTTTGTGAAGCACGGAGAGTTGTGCTAGCCTTTATTGCTGCTCTAGTTCTCTTAGCTCTTCCCTCAGATTAACGAGCAGATTTCACAGCTATGTTCTCAGTGTACTGTGCATAAGCATCTAATTCATCTTCAGAAGCCATGATACCATAAGACTCCAAATCCTCCATCAAAGTATTATTAGCATACATGTCAAGACTGCTCGATCGCATCTCTGTGCGAAGGATTTCATCTGCCAAGTAGTTGTCCATACCCTTTTTTTGTCTAATTATACAGGCTGATGGTTGTTTTTTTTGTACCATCTGAACAACTTCTTGTGCAGCTTCAGCAGCTGCTCTGGCAAGAGCAACTACCTCTGCGGCTGCGGCTGCTACTACCGCCTCTTCATTTAGAAGTGCTTATGATGCCAGCATTGCCTCGAAGTTTCTCTGACACATTAAAAAGTAAAAGTGAACAAATATTGTGATGCTCCACACTCTATTATACTACTAAAGAATTTCTCGCACTACAAGCAATGCTGGAGAGGCAGCAGCAGCCTTCAACAAAAAAAAAAAGGGCTTAGAAGCCTATGAGGAACAAGATTGTGTTTGCCTTATATAAATGAGTCAAACGACTCAATATCATCCTTCCTTCTAGTAGAAGGTTAAAAGTAGTTAAAACTCTTGCTTCATTTCTTTTTCTTCCAATACTGCTAGAGAAATACTCCAACAATTCAAGGAAGCAAAACTGAAATTTATTAAGTTGCATGCACCGTAGCCGTAGTTCAACCCAAAAAGCTTAAGCCGATGGGGAGAGGTGACGTGGAGGCTCCCTTTTAGGCCTCGGACATGGAATAGGAACGGCAGCAACAATTATTATTTTATTTAATTGCGCTAACCAGGATTCAACTCAAGACCTCCGACTTTGATACCATATTAAAGTTGCATGCACCCGGCCAATTCAACCCAAAAGCTTAAGCTGATGGCGAGAGTGGTGGACAATTCACTTGTATTCCAACAAAATTAACCAATAATTGTCCCCACATATCAAATGTCGTCCAGCTAATTTGAACTGAAACTTGTACAACGTCACTTCTTATTCAATGTTCCTACATTTTTAACATTGGACTTTATCACTTGCTATGCTAAATTTTGCAATAAATAGCCTGCAGCTACAGTTACTAACCGCTCCAATCAGTTGGCACTGAACTCATTTTGTTCTGGGCACAACACCTCATGGTCATGGGTTCATGACATTGTTTGAGAGGTGATTAATGTACTCGTATTTGTTGATCATCAACGTATCAAACAAAGGAGTGGATTAAGCCTCCCAATTTGTCACATGTTGAACTAAACACAAAGAAAAACACAGCACCAAAAAAGGGGCAAAAACAGTACAGCAAATGTAATTCGGAAGACAATCCAGTAAAAGCAGAGCAGTGCGGGCCACCTGAACCGCCGGAGCCGCGTAAGCGAGCCTCAGCTGCGCCGCGCTGCCGTTGATGCAGTCCTCGACGACAGCGGCGCAGGTGACGGCGCAGTGGACGCGGAGAGCGGAGCACCGGGAGTAGGTCGAGGAGGAAGCCACGTGGGCGGCGGCGGAAGGCTCCCACATGAACTGCGGCGCCAGGCACGCCATCGAGGTGCCAGGGCTGGCTGCTTGGCTCGTCTCACCAGGGGTGCCGTCTCCATGGAGGGAGGGGCGGTGGTTTTTTTTTTTTTTTTTTTTAACAACAGGATGGAATTCAGGTTCGTTCTAGTCTCTCCGGATAAGGGGACTCACTCAGAGATAGGCCTGGGCAAAATATCCATTACCCGTCCAATTATCCGAACCCGAACCCGAGGTATCCGATCCTAAATGAGCCTTTTTCCATACACGCCATTATAAAAGTTCGTAGTTAATACACAGCCCACCTGAAAAGTTGGAGTAGTCACATGTGCCATCGCTCCAAACTTTTTTGCCGGTCCCATGCCACAGCGCCGGGTCATTTGGCCCTAACGGTGTTAAACTGCAGGTGTGAAAAGTCAAAAAATACCCTTATGTATAAATATGCTATTAAATTATTTTGAGCATCTTAGCGACTTTAAATGAAAAAACTCAAAACTAGAAAGTTGTAGATCCCGCCGAGATCTACAATTTTCATATAAAAACTATCTTCATTTAATTTCACAAAAAAGATATAATTTTTTTCTATGATTAATATGTATAGAAAAATTATAGGAAAATTATATCTTTCTTTTGGCCGGATATGGGCTTTTTGGATTTTTTTTTTTTTTATTTTATTAACGGTGGCGGGCATTAAAACCGCCACCGTAAATCGTTGATTTTCGGTGACCCTCCGTCGTCCGTGGCGACAAAAAACCGCTTCACGGAAAATGTTTTTGTCCGCCACGAAAAATCGTTTATCCAAAGAGTGGCCGCATCCGGCTTCATGTGGTGCTATTATGTGTTTCATACGATTGGGGGTGACCGAAAAATAGAGAGCTAGATAGACCAAAATGATAAGTTTGTTCTCTTGCACTCGAAATTTGTCAAAATGACACTTGTTAATTTTTATGCATTGTGGGTCGATATTCCGTATTGAATTTTCTTATACCGACCGTGTTCAACGTAAGTCCACGCGAATTGGTTTGTTTTTAAAATTCCGTAAGTTTGCGCGTTTGTTTTAGGTGTCCGGCTTTAACGTTTTCATTTTCCTTTTCATATTCAAATGTAAAAGTGGAAAACGGTTGTGGGGTTTTTTCGAATCGAGTTTGACCGTTTTCATCTTACTCAAGTTTGATGTAGTTGCATCAATGCCTACACCGATGAAATTGTATCATTGGTTTTTATAGTGTCACATGGCTTTCCAAATTTTGAATAGTTATTAGCGTAATCGTACTCCCATGCCTTACTAGACAGGTGTATGGCCATGGAAAATATAGGTCCTAGGTATATGACCCCCTCTTTTTTTAAAAAAAAAAAAAAAAAAAAAACTTTGCTCTATGAGCCTGGAATGAACTTTGGTTGCATATGACCTTCCGTCCGTTTTGAGGGGTTAACTCTGAGGTAAAAAGATTGTTTTACCCCTAGCTAAAAATATAAAAACAATGAGAAATGTGCAGCAACATACAAAATAACCTGACTGACCAGACTGGACTGAAAAACCAAACCAGTGGAAACTGAGTGGACAGGCCTAGCATCTCATGATGATATAGGCTTCAGAACATGTTCTTGCATTAGCAATTTTCAATCTCATGTAATGGTTTGTCTTGTTTACATTGAAATACATTTTCTATGGTGCCGATTTCTGAGCAACTAGATTCTATAAAATACGACTTGTTTAATGGTATAACATTCTACAGATTGGTTTATAGGAATGTACGGGCTGGCAACCTATTAATTTACTTCAAAAAAAGCCAACGCATTGAACGTTAGGTAGCATCATTTCACATGTTCAGGTATCCGAAGAAAGCAACCCACACGGTTGGTCGTGCAGAGCAGATACAAATACTAGATAAACAATAATAAATCAAGGTTTGTTGTATACAAAAAGCAACCATCTACGGCCTAAAAAACCTAACCACCAGAATGCACTTCAGAAGCTATGGTTTCTTTCATCTCTTTTCCCTCACGACCATTTAAGAACAAACTGTTTCTCAATGTCCCCAGTTACCAAATGATAAACTGGATAAGCTAGATACAGCACAATTTTCAAGTATCATGACTTCCCTCAAGTTTGAGCCTGGATAGCAGCCATTAATGATGGAAGATGCTGATTATCAGGTAACCTTATTTTCAGTGGGCTAACTACAACACCTGACAAGCTGGCACATTGACCATCAAAGCTGTTCGTAATCCACAGAGCTGCAGAGAGCCTCTTGACACGCCAGATCATGGTTCTTCATTTATAGCTGACAAAAAGGGCCTCACTAATTGTCAATGGTACTTTCTTGATGTGTTGTATGTGCTGAATGAATCTGAATCTGATATAGTGAAATCATCACATCTCCATCTTTCTAGTTGTTGGTGAAGACCCATCTCGCTTGTCCCACCCTCGTCATCGTCATCAACAATATCTGTTGGCTTCCACTGATCCACTAGGCTCGAAAGCCTGTTTACACAGTGACACATGTCTGGCCGCTGGTATGGTTCCCGTGCCGTGCAATGGCGAGCAAGATCAGCCACCTCCAGCAAGCTGTTCCAAGATTCAGTATTGAGCTCCAGGGTGGGGTCCAAAAACTTCCTGAACTTCTCTTTGTCAAGCATATTCTTTCGGAAGATCGTTACAAGATGTGTTTCATCCTCAGGTAATGAGTCATCGAGTACTTTCCTTCCCGTCATCATCTCCATTAGTATCACACCATATGCATACACATCTACTTTTGTAGTGACCTTTCCTGTAGCTGGTACATATCAATAGCATGTTTATCAATACTACTGCCACAAAATGGATCAAATCAAAAACATGACAATGCAAAAACAAGGGGAAAAAATAATTGTAAAATACAATTCTCTGCATTTCTTTCCAAAAGAATTAATGCTGAAACACCGAGTTTGAGAAAACATACAGAAAAAGGATAAATTTGATCCCAAGTAAAAAAAAATGTCTGGGAAATGACTCAAAAGACCTCCAGAATTGATTTATGACAGTCTTTTTTCATCTTCGTCGATCAATAAATGGATACAGTCTAATTTTATTTGAGTCAGGTGTCCTAATTGTATTCCCTGTATTAAATGATGCAAAACCTCGACACTGTTTAGTAGGTACAACAGGACTAAGGTCAGGCTTTACTAGGTGCTGAGCATGATATGAACCAGATATGCTAGTCGATTTTTGACATCACAAAAAGAACAGGCATGTAAATGATTTTCTGTACTTTCAAAAGAATGGACGTAAACCAAAGGAAAAGGTTCAGTAATTTCATTTGTAGTTGACCAATGGCCTTGACTATCAGCAATAACATTATACGTTTTTCCAGATATCTGCTTAGCAAAAGTTTGTGTGTTCATATGCCATCACCAGCAGAAAACTGAATAACTGTTGTGTTATTTGCTTGGGAAATGTTCATCCTCACAAGTAGAGGTGGATGGCAGGCAGAAATTGGACATCCATGGATTTTAGCAAAATGAACTAGAATTCAAATTTTGGTGGGGAAAATGAATTCCTAGTTCATTTTTTAAAACTAGAGGGTATCCATTGGACATCCAACTTCCACCTTTAGGCCCTGTTTGGAATCGCTTAACTTAGATTATCAGCCAAATAATCGAAATAAACCCGCCCGAACACCTCGGCTTCTCCACTCGCGACTCTGAAACCTTGACGCGGTAAAATCCCCTCGACACCGCGTTAGGATAATCGACTCCCACCCGATTTTCAGCGAGCAGATTCTCGCACCCGACTCCACTTTGTCCCAGCGCGGCCTCCTCCGACTCCACTCCGTCCCGCCCGCGATGTGTCGTCGCCGCCCCGGCGAGCCTGCTCCGTCCCCGCTGCGTCAAGGCGCCCTTTCCGTCGCCGCCCGTCCCGGAAGCCTGGATCTGCGAGCCCACACACCTGTCGAGTCCCCCGCCCGTCGAGGTCTGAGCCGCCCGTCCGCGCCGTCAAGATCTGCCGAGCCCACGGCCGCCCGCACCGTCGAGTCCCGCTCGTCGCCGCCCGTCCTCGGGCTCGTGGCGAAGGCCGCCTCCCTCGGATCCCGCCTGCGGCGGCGCCGTCCTCGCTGCGCCCATGTCACCGCCGGCCCGCCATGTCCGCATGCGGCAACGACGGGCGAGTCCTTCCTTTTCCGGTAGAAAAAAAACGGGGATGCCAAACTCATTGCGATTTTGGACCGCAGCGTTTTTGGACAGCGGCTTTTCAGAGAAGTGCGCTCATAAGCTACGCGAGTTCCAAAGTCGCGGTCCCAAACAGGGCCACAGTCACAAGCATATCACTGAATGAAGCATACCTATAATACTATCAAACAAATGTCTGGACACATCAAACATCATCTGTACAGTCAGAAATGGCAAGACATCTTGAGATGAAAAAAACTCATGAAGCGGCTGCTATAGAAACCACCTTGAGATGAAAAGGAGGTGAGGATCATGTAAGTCGTACCAATTAGATGCGAACACGATCAGCTACAAGTGGTCACCTCCACCCTGTCATGTCCCACAATGGATTTTTCTTGTACTTATTTGGGTTTACTTGTGTCAACCAAGAAATTAGGGAAAGCTGATCTATTACCTTGGATTGGAAAGATTGGCAATAAACTTCCTGGATGGCAAGCATCATTTCAAACAGCTTGGGTCCGTTTTGTTCTCTCTCCTATACCTATCTATGTGCTAATAGCAATAAACGTTCCCAAATTCAGGCAGTAGATAAAATCTGCCATGCATTTGTTTGGGGGGCAGATAATGCTAGTGGAGGTAATTGCCTGGTGGCTTGGGATAAAGTGCAGCAACCACATGACCTGGGAGGGCTGGGGATCCTTAGTATTGAAATAATGAGCTGGTCATTTACAGATATGATGGCTCTAGTTAAAGAAACTGACCCTAATAGGCCATGGACTAGCCTTGATCTTTACATGCATCCCAAAGAAGTGGCCCTGTTAAGGATTGCTGTCGAGTCCCAGGTTGGAAATGGAAATTCTACACTGTTTTGGAGTGACGAATGGTTAATGGAAATTCTACACCGTTTTGGTCGCTCAAAGATCTTGCTCCATATGTGGTCGCAGCAGTCCCCCACGGACTCCAAAAACGCCAAACAGCAGCAATGGCACTCCAAGATCAGAGATGGCCATAAGATATTAAAGGTGGGCTCTCCATGATTGGGTTATTTGAATATTTCCAGCAAACTCCAAGCATGTAAACAGTGCCAGATTAGATTAGATTACATTGGTTTGGTTTGTTAGGCAAGAAATAGGTGAGATTGATTCGTCTAGGATATTCACTTAGGAGTCAAGTCAGTCATCTCTATAAAAAGATAGAACCCCAATATCAATTGTAATCAAGCAAGAAGAACCTAAGAAGTAGTCTACGGACAAAAGGGTTCTTCCTGCTACAGTGGTAGCCCAGCCAGGTATCAGCGGCTAAAGGGCCTCTAGCCTAGTGGTTAGAGCACCCGAGTAGCACCTAGGAGGCTCAGGTTCGACTCCCCGTGGGAGTGAATCTAAACATGTCGGCATTATTAGAATTTTTTAAAAAAGGCTGTGGTTTCCATGCTAACTTCGTCAAAAAAAAAAACAATTGGTATCGAGAGACCACTACCGAGGCCTCGCCATCCATGGTCGGCCTCGACACCGATCTTGCGATCATCCCAGCCAAGCTTGACCTTATCTTGGCCCAGTTCGTCACCCTCAACAAGTACCTTCACACCCGTGAAGGTGCGCATGGAACATGTCGCTTGGCATTGTCTCCACATCTCCCGGCCGCCTGTGTCTTCAGCATCACTGACCCCTGCCCCGATAATTATGACACCACCAGAGAAGGCCCAGGCTGCCACGACTCCAGCAGCATCTCCATACCCACCCTGATGTCCGTGGCTTCTGCATCTTCTGCAGCAATTGCGGCAATCCCGGCACCACCCACACCACTGGCATCTGCAGGCATCACCTCCTTTGCCACCAGCAAAGTGTCACAACGAATGCTTGAAGACCGTCCCGTCGGCAGCCAAGGGTTGTAACACAAAGTCCCAGAATGCTGTACCAGCAGCCGCTGTACCTTCACCACTGGCAGCTTCGCCAACAGCCTGCTGGCACCAGCATCATCAACGCAGGCCCGTCGCCCCTGCACCAACTTTGGCGGTCATGGTGACCTCATCTACACCTATTGGCAGCCACGGCAACACCTGCGGCACCCTTGGGAACAGTTCAGATTGCGAAGACAACAGACATGCTGTCCACGGCCCCTGCAACCCTGGCTGCATCCCCATCCCAGGGGCTCGTTCACCTGGGACCGCCAGCCATCGCAATGGAACTAGCGACCCTCTAAGCAAAATTGCTGTAGTGGGGGCATGAAGTCAAGGTGTGGTGCTGAGCATCGCAGCCACCCAACCTGATGCTGCCTTCTGTGCTCTAGGCAGCTAACGGGGCCCATCTCCATGAGCTGTCATGGCGACCTCTTTTAAGTCACCACAAGCGTCATGTGTACAACATTCTCCCAGCAGCTTACTCATGGCCTGCAAGGCCTTTTGCTCCAGCAATCACCACGGCTCGATGACGAGTTGTCTTGAAGGGCTGGAGTAGTGTTATGGGCTTATGGCAAGTGGAGCTGGCCCAGGGGCCCACGCAGCACTATAGGGCGTGAACATTGCCGGATTGGATTAGATTAGATTGGTTTGGTTTGTTAGGAAAGAGATAAAGTTAGATTGATTTGGTTAGGAGTTTCCTTAGAAGTCAAGTCTCTATAAAAGAGAGAACCCGGTGTCGATTGTAATAATCAAGCAAGAAGAAACTAAGGAGTAGTCTATGGACGAAAGGGTTCTTCCTGCTACCGCAGCCAATCCATATCAGGAGTATATCAATAAAGGTATTGTGATTCTGAAATACAGAGATGACACAATCTTGTGGATTCAGGATGGTAAAGACCAAGCAACTAATCTAAAGTTCCTGCTATATTTGTATGAGTCCATGTCTGGGCTTAAGATTAATTTTGCTAAAAGTGAAGCTATTATGACCCGTCAAGATGTTGATAGGTCTTTGGAGTACCCTGACACCTTCAGTTGCGCTGTTGGGAAATGGCCTATAAAGTACCTAGGGGTCCTTGTGTCTAGATCCAGACTACACGTAGCCAATTGGCTTCCTCTTGATGAGAAATTACTCAAACTTTTAGATGGTTGGCAAGGCAGCTCAATGTCCATTGGTAGGACCGTGGCAGAACCACCCTTTTGGACTCATCTTTAAGTAACATGCCCACATATGCTATGTCCATGATAAAACCAGGAAGATTTTTTGTGGCAAGGCAAGGAAGGGGTTTGAGAAGAAAATATCACTTGCAACAAATTACCTACAAAGCTAATAATTCCCCTGCATGGAATGATCTTCTTAAAGCAAAACATGTCCACTTGATGGGTAGGTCAATGAAAGTTGGAAATGGCCGTATGAGTGATCTCGGTGCCACTGTGTATCTTGCTGGTTCAAGGGTTTTTCTCAGCCTGCGTGAGAAGGTCTTCTTCTTAATGCAATGCCCGGGGGCTGTCTTACCCCTGCAGGTCGAGTTTTTGAAGAAATATTTGGTGTGGAAATGTTTATCTGAAGGACAAGTTTCCTGGCATATATGACATATGTACTACTCACATTTGCTCCATGAATGAGCTACGTGGAAAAAACTAGAACTTGGGAGTTTCGAAGGTGGTTTGGAAACCAAGCTGCCTTTAAAAATAAAAATCTTTATGTGGCTAGTGTAGGAAAATGCAATTCTGACAAAGGATAACCTGACTTTAAAGAAATGGAAAGGTGACGATTCTTGTGCCTTTTGCACTGAGAAAGAATCTGTCGAGCATCTTTATTTGTGTGTCCTGTTATCAAATATGTTTGGAGTACCCTGGCCTTTAGTTTTAGGATATCTGTTAGGCCTTCGTCCTTTATTCAGTATTTGGATGTGGTTCAATTGGGCCCTCCCAAGAAGGAAAAAGGTTCATATGGTTGGTTTGGCTGCTGTTTGCTGAGCTATCTGGAAAACAAGGAATTCTATTTGCTTTGAAGGGAATAGAGTAAAGGCTCCTACAGAAATTCTATGTTTGATACGTTCTATGCTGCTATATTGAGCAGGGCTGCAGCATCAGGAGTCGGCGAAAGTCAAACGGACAGGGGATGAATATCAGGTGATCATCAAGACGCGACGGCTTCAGTTCTCCTGCTGCTTGGAAGTCTGTCTTCGCTGGCCTGCTTGCCGGGACAGACTCATCTGGCTTGTAATAAGTCTGCTCAGATTTGAGTGTTAGCTTATCTTATGTCAGTGCTAAAAATGTAGTTTACTGGGAGTGGCATAGTTGCCGTCCTTTGTGCTTTCGGTTGCTTCCTGGCAAAGCCCTTTGTGCTTGGGCTACAGGGCAAGTAATGGTCTTGGGTATAGATCTGGGTGATTGACTAACCTTGTTTAATTTTGTTGCTACCAGTAATGAAAATAGGCTCGTCCGTTGTGGAAAACTGGCTTCTTCTGCATTTGGTGGGTCGCCCTATCCTGCCAATAACCTGTGTTCGGTTTAAGCGATACTCCGCACTCTAGTCAATGATGGTGAATTAGTGATGTACTCTAGTCTACGATGGTGAATTAGTGATATACGCTAGTCTACGATAGTGAATTACTGACCGGATGCATCAAGAATCAACCTTTGTTCCAAATTACAAAAACCAATGTCTAATGTCTGACAACATAGAAGACCTATCTGTGGACACAAGAAAAGTATGAGTGTGTGTGGTTTCCTGCATATGCTCGAGCCTAGACTGTGGGAAGTAGAGAGAGGTTGTTATGTTCAAACATGGTACTGGGTCTGGCTGACTGCCTCACAGGATAGGAAAATGTACCACTCAAACACACTGAGCAGATACACAGAAATTGGCTGTTTCTCTAAAGCCAGGCTCACTGAACATGTGATTTAGTCTAATTATGCTATTAGTGTGTCATTAGTGCATATTAAGTGACTTTAATTTCTTGTGAAGTAGACTAAGGCTTAGAAAGATAAAAAGTCAAGGTTATTATAATAGAATAACACAAAATAATTATAACCTCGACTCTTTAATTTGCACTTTCATCTCATCAAACATGTACTCACGTGGGCAACCAAACAATATCTCTTCCCATCCAGGTTGAATACATCCATGCAACCAGATAAAATGATCCTATACAGCAAACCTGGCTCAAGTGTGGCTCCCTGATACAAGACAAACTAAGGTCATGTGTCATGCATTGCACTGAACCAAACACAACCTACACCTCTGCTAGTGATTCTTGTTTCTGGTTTTCAAATACAACCTGAGAAATTAAGCACAACTCTGTGTAGTTCTACAGTGGCAAGAATCCTGCTTGTTAGGATAATGTAAAGAGTGAGTTCCTAAAGTAATTTACAGATGATCCTACCTTGCTGACTAGTGTAAATTGAAAGCATAAAGATCGCTCAAGTAAAGAAGAAAGTATGATTGAACTAAAAGCAGCCAAAGTAACACAAGTAAGAATTATAATAAAGACAAATTCTGATTGTACTTGAGAACAAAATAGTTATAGAAGTGTGAAGTGAACATACTGGCATATTCAGGCGCAAGGTATCCAAATGTCCCTGCTACTCTTGTCATCATGGACTTATCTGTATCTTTCGCAAGCTTGACCAATCCAAAGTCCGAAACCTTGGCTCTTAAATCTTCATCCAGCAATATGTTGGAAGGCTTCAGATCCCTATGGATGAAAGTCTCCTGCGCCAAACCATGCAAATATTCTATTCCCCGGGCAACATCCAAAGCTATTGTCATCCTTTGTGTCCATGTAAGAGGAGTATAACCATTCCGCTGAAGATCACACAAGTGCTCACGTAGTGTTCCTCCGGACATATATTCATAGACCAAGAGCCTCTCATTGCCATGGGTGCAGTACCCAAGCAATGCAACCAAGTGTCGATGTCTCACCTTCCTAAGAACATCAATCTCAGCCATGAATTCTTGCAGCCCTTTTAGTTCCCATAGTGCCACTGTCGCACCTCTTCACAGCAACCAGCTTGCCATTGAGAGTCCCCTTAAAAACCACCCCAAAGCCCCCTCTACCTAAGATGTAGTCCTCGTCAAAGTTGTTTGTGGCCTTTAGCAGCACACTCATCGGTAATTGCATCCCATGGGACTCGAAGATGTCAGCAAAGTTTGTGCTGTCAGCACTTGAATGACTGTAAAGCTCAGTTGCGCCTACAGAACCACTTACGTTGCTATGGCCATTTGTCCCAACTACCTGAATCTTCATCATCTCAGATTCACCAGAAGGGCTCTTTGTTGACACAGGACTGAACTTGTCCACATTCTTTTTCCTTCGATGATGTAGGAAAAGCCCAACACAAATGACAAGAAGAATGACAGCTAGAAGAATTCCAATGATCATTCCCACATTTGACTTATGTGAACCTGTAAGATTTGAAGATGAGGAGGAGCCGCCCCCTCCACTATCACCACCTGATTCCCCAAACCGGTTGCCGTCAGTCATCAGCTTTACAGTCTGCTTAAACTCAGGCACTTGTCCAGTAAGGCGATTATTTGAGACATCAAGATAATTGAGGCTTTCCAGTGTCGTCAAAGCATCTGGTATCACCCCCGTGAGTTGATTGTTAGACAGATCCAACCGTTGAAGCTTAGTCAGGTTTGCGAAAGCCGGTGAAATAATCCCTGACAAGTTCTGGCGAGGCAATCTGATTTGAGTTACCTCCATTTTGATGCAGGAAAGACCAGGCCATGGATCGCACGGGTTGTTTCCTGCCCATTTCGCAAGCTGCAATGGATATCCAAACCCTAAAGCCACCTCAAGCAGAGTGGTCACCAGCGGATCGCATGGCCCAGGGTCTTTGTGACAGAACCCGTTCCCAGAATCAATATCCTTGGTCTTAGCTGTGAAGTTTGGTTTTGGCCCTTGAAGAAAATTATTGGACAGCGTCACATCCTGAAGGCTTGCAATCCCTATAAGAGAGGGTGGCACCGGTCCAGTGAGACTGTTGTCCCTGACATTGAAAGTCTCCAGCTGCGAGTTGGTGTCAAACTCCGGGATCGGGCCAGTGAACGAGTTGGACTGAAGATACAGTGTCTTCAAGCTCGGCAACTTCGCCACAACGTCAATTGGCCCTGACAGCCTGCCACCAGACTTCTGGTTGTTGAGCTGCAGTGTCTCCAGCGCGCTCAACGCCTCTAACCCCACCGGCAAGACCCCGGTGAGGTTATTGTACGACAGCCGCAGCGTGTGCAGCGCTGTCAGGTTGGCAAGAACCGCCGGGAAGGGACCAGAGACAGAGGCATTGGAGGCCGCGAAGGTCTGCAGCATGGCACACCCCGCGATGGCCTCGGGGATGCTCCATGGCTTGAGAGTAGGGATGTTGTCCATGCTGAGCTTGAGCAGCGAGGGGAGGCCCTCGAGGAAGTCCGGCGGCAGGGAGGAGAAGGCGTTGCCGTCGAGAACAATGGTCTCGAGGGAGCCCATCTGGGCCAGGGAGGGCACGTCGCCCTCCAGCACATTGCCTTGGAGCTGCAGCGACTGGAGCGCGGTGAGATTGGCCAGTGACGAGGGAAGGGTGCCGGATAAATCCAGCTTGACGAGGTTGATGCCGGTGACGCGGCCGGCGGCGTCGCAGGTAATGCCGCTGAAGGAGACGCCGCCGCAGACGTCGGTGCCGGTCCAGGACGGCGGCGGGTTGGTCAGCGACTTGGTGAGGTCCAGGATGACGGCCGCATCCGCGGTCATGGCCGTCGCCGCGGCAGCGGGGGCGGGGCCGCGGCCGGCGACGGCGAGGAGGGAGTAGGAGGGGGGGAGGAGAAATCTCGCCCTCCCCATGGCGGATCGCCGTAGTGGGGGCGCAAATGCGACGGATTGTTGGCGGAGGATTTTGATTTCTTGCATGGGTCGGGAAGATGTATTTTTGGCGTCTCCGGCCGCTCCCCCCTCTCTACCTGCCTGTTGTTTCTCTCTCTATAGCTTCTCTCTCCTGGTGCAGTTTTCGTTGCGTGTGCGTGTCGGAGTTTTCTCTCCCTGGATGGATCTCGTTTCGTTTCATTCGTTCCATCTGCAGCTCCGGCTGTCCGCGGCGTGCGTCCTCGGGAGTGTGGGCTGGCGCGGGGCGTGGTGGGTAGCCCCACTCTTGTCCCTTTCCATGAATGAATGAACACGTCCATGTACTACGTGACACATTTAGTTTTCTTTTCCGCGATGCCAGTCAGTTGTGTACTCCTTTCATCCAAACAAATCCTAATTCAAGCTTTATTAAGAAAATTCAAACTTTTCAAAATCGATTAACTCTATAAAAAAGATATAAGCAATTTATGTTATTTAATAAATATTATTAGATTATTACTCAATGTATTTTTATTATTTAGCTAACCTAGCAGCCTTCATTTGAACTCGAACCAGTCAAAATTGTAAAATAATTCGTCAAGGCTAGATAAAATTACTTATCAATTTAGCATACTCTATTACTTATCAAATTACTTATCTTATCAAATCACTTATCTAATGATTCATGAACTAAAAACAACACCATTTTTCTTGTCAATGCCACTCCTGGAGACACCCCAAAACCTTGGCCTCAGCCAAATCTAGATGATGGTTGAGCTACAGCCCTTGTTCCTCCTCTGCCGGTGCCAGCGCCAACCTGTCCATGACCATGACCATGGCCGACCCCAGACCCCCATGCGGGCGCTGGCTTTGCTCCTCTTCCCTTCCTCCCTCCATCGCCATCGGCCCTCGCGGCGGCCCGGCAGCGGAGCGGCCGCCACACTCCTGCCCAGCGCCTCGGCGGCGCCGCAAGTGGAGGGGAGAATGGAGGCCACCGCGGGAGGCCGGGCTGCCGAGCGCGGCCGTCGGGCGGCGGGTGTGGCGGGGCGAGAAGGTTGAGTAGCGCCGTTCGGTGGCTCGATGGGATGCGGTGGTCGACCAGAAGGGGATCGGGAATTACCAATTTGGTGGCGAGCTTGGGCTCTAGTGGGCTAAGCGCCTAGAACAAGCCGGAAGGCTAGCAGGGGGCGGCGCTACTCCTCTTTGCATCGTGCGTCGTGGAGGCGTGGACTCGTGGCGTCGCCGCTTCTCTCGCGCCGCCCGAACATCGATCGAGAGATGTAGAAGAAGGCGAAGGCCTAAAAGATGTACTGCCGGGGCGTGATGCTATGGTGTGTCGGTAGTTAGGGCGGCTGCCCTACTCCGCCCCTAGGGAAGGTCCGTCGTCTCACGAGACGACCTTAGATCCCCGTCTCCTCGTATTGGTGGGGTGGTTTTGCAAAAGATACATCATAGAGACGGTTTCAAGAGACCCGGTGTACATGCCCTCCTCCTCCTTTATTCTCTCCCTCGAGCTAAGCGGTGCCAAGACTCTAGTTGCTCTGTCTTTGGTGAGGAAAATTGAAAGCAAAACGGAATCGGCTTTGGTCAGGGATGTCCATGTTGTGTTTGAATTCATGTTTGTATCCTTTGCCTCTTATATATTTTTAGTCCACGTTTCTTCTACTTGTCAAAATGTAGACCCTATTTGGTTAAAAGGGACTTTTTAGAGTTGGGACTAAAAAAGTCTTTTTAGTCCCTATGAAACCAAATAAGAGGAACTTTTGGGGGAGGCTTTTAGGAAAAAAAAAAAACTAAAGCTCCTCTTGAGTTTTCTTCTAAAGTCCCTAAGACTAAAACAAAAGTCCAGACTGCTAAACCAGACAGAAACAGGGCCATAATGTTTGCTAACGGTGAAGTCTCTGCATAATCTACAGTTTTGAATCTTGGTCTTGCCAGATTAGAATTGACAACAGGGATTCCAAATGAAATCTCGACATTGCCTGATAGAAACTGGTTGGATCTGCTATTTGCTACTGTTAGCCAAGGTTTACGGCTATTTTTTTTTCTGAATGTTTTGTGCCTCTTTTACCTAGGATCATATTTCGCTATAATTGGGTTGTTGTGGTAAGGCATACAGATTTTAAAGGGTCTTTAATTTCTTGGGTGTTCGTATTGACTTTATGTGTTTATGTCAATGAAGATGATATATCTATTATGATCTTTTGTGACCTTAGATGTATTTCAGTCGTTGATTGTTAATCCAGAAGTCTAAATTTTTGCAATAGGTTTATTGATGTGTGTTCTTGTATTCAGATTGGAGCTGTTTTTTTTTATCAAACCTGAAAAGATAAAGATGTAATGAACAAAGATAAGGCATTGATCTTTTTTTTTTCCTTTAAGACATCTTTGATTACTACTCATAGGTTGGAACTAGACGTGATTTTTGTCTTTGGGTTGAGTATAAGAAATGGATGTGATTAGAAGCAAGGACTAGAAACTACGCACGGGCGTTGCCGTGCGCCTGCTAGTGTTGGATCCCAGTTATGCGTCCCATAAACAAACCCATGAATCTCTCTTGTCCATATCGGCCACTCCATTATAGACCTTCATCAGTTATAATTTCTTCACTTGGCTGATGATCTCTCTGACTCTGAAATAGAAGCAGTGATCAAGGCTCTACCCAATAACCATGCTCCAGGCCAGATGGATTTAATGGTATGTTTATAAAGAAATGTTGGCACATTATTAAGGAGAACTTCACAAGGTTTCTGAAAAAATTATGTTCGTTTGAGATGGATATTCAATGCCTTAATGACTCCTTTATTACCCTCATTCCAAAAAAGGAAAATCCTGCTACTGTGGATGATCAGACTAAAGACAGAGATACCGTAGTACCTGAGGAGCTTAGCCAACCATCCGGCGTCGGGGGCCCGGCCGCCGCGGATAACAGCGCTTGAAGACGACGATCTCGCCATCCTCCCAATCGGATACTCCTCATCGGCCGACGCCGATAGCGGAGAGTGATCTCGGCCGGCAAAAAGCCGGCCGCCACCGGCTCCGTAAGCGTCGGTCTCCTTCATCATCGACCGCCGCCATTGCTCGCGTCCTCGGCCGCTCTGTATCGGCGTCCCCGATGGCAATTCTGTAATTTTTCTTGGACCCCTCGTGGTTTTTAGGGTTTCCGTATGCGCTCCGTCACCGTATGCACAGTATGTTTCGTGGGCTGCGCGACGGACGGCCCACGATCCATTTTGTGTTGCGGAGCGGTCGAGTGAGGCGGTGCGGTTCCCAAGGAGCGATGAGTGTATAAGGGAAGTCGTCGCCGCTGCCTTTGCCACACACACACGCCTCTTCATCTTCCATCGCTTTGGCTTAGATCACGCCCACACGAGAGCTTGCCGCTGCGCCACCGCGTCTCGTAGCCGCCGCCTCGCCGAAGTCCAAATGGCCCCCAAGATTAGTTCGGCGGCCGCCCGGGCGATGAAGAAGAAGAAGAAGGAGGAGGCGTAGGCCCGCCTCGATCCAGCCGGGGCCGCCGAATTTGGCCGGTTCTACGGGGTTGCGGTCGTTATGCTCGGGCTCGGGGACTACGTCGACCTTTTTTATTTATTTTGCGGGGATTTCTTCGATGACATCGCCTTGACCCTGGCGCCACGTGGCTATCCCACCTACCGTCAGGCTTGGGGACTAAGTGGGCACACTTCACCTACGGTGAATTGTGCTAACGCCAACGACAACAACAATTGCACGAATACGGCTCGAGGTCCGCGGTCCCGCAAAAATATTTTTTGCAAAGTGGGCGAACTTCAGGGGAATTGAAGAACTTCAAAATTTTCGGTAAAAAGCACCTTACACCCTCCAGAGCGTCACACGCGACCTTCGTTGACGTCATCCGGAGCTCGACCTTGGTGAAAGAGCTCGGCTCGTTCGCCACCGACATCCACGGACAGCTCGAAGACCTTCGATCGCAACCGCCGACCTCCCGTGGAGCCCGGCTGTTCGGTTTTGACCTCTCCACCGACGTGAAGACCTCGAAGAACGACTTCAAGGACCTCGACGATGACTCCGCCAACCTCTACCGACCTCTCATTCGACGACGGTGCGAAAAACTTGTTAAATGCTACAAGGAGCTTCGGGGACTAGGCGTGGGGAACCCCCTAGGATGCCTCACAACCTGTACTCTCGGGCCGCGACCTCGTGGAGCTCGGCCTGTGAGGTCTCGAGGAGCGACCTCTCGGAGCTCGGCCTAAGACCCAGACCTCTACACCATGACCTCCTGGAGGTCGACCGTGACTTGGAGTACGGTCCAAGACATCCATCCCGCGATCCACGCAACGCTTGGAAGATATCCTAGAGATACGGCTCGATAGGATAGACTTCGATCCCGGAAATCTTGTAAGAGATCATATCTCGCCCGGTAGTTTTCGATCTGTAACCCTACCCCCCGGCTATATAAGGAGGGTAGGGACCCCCTCATTCGACACATTACTCTCATTGTAACCATCCAAATATATAGAGCGCAGGGCGTAGGGTTTTACATCACGCTGGCGGCCCGAACCTGGATACATCGTGTGTCTTGCGTCTCTTAACTACCATCTAGATCTCGATCTCACGCACCGCCGCCGAACCAATCTACCTCGAGGGCGACCCGGAGGAGTGTTGGAGATTTCCCTTTGACAATTACCATGAAACAAGCAGACCACATAATTAGGCCGGTTTCAATGTGGTGGTGGTGGTGGGGGGAGGGGGTTTCACCTCCCGGTTTCCAAGATGTGACACTCATCGTGAAAACAGAGTGAAACAAGGTGTCTCGGTGCCGCTTTTTGTTGCACGGTTTCACAAATATATTTTGTCCATTCGTGGGGGCGAGCACGCAATCATGGCAAAGCGTAGTCGCAGCGGGGTTTTTTGTAGTTAGGCCCCGAGAGTTTCGCAAAATCAACTAAGCCCATATCTAAAAAAGGCTTCTCTCTAGCATTTTTTAAGCCATGAACCCTAAGAGTGAAATGAAATTATGCATGGTCCCTATTCTTCTATCATCGTACAAAACAGGTCGAGGTCGGGATCCCAGCACGCCGGGCGGCGACGAGGCTTCGTGCCGCGGCGCGGGAGCCCGCACGCATGTACGAGCTCGTACCCACGGCCGGGAGCTCGCGACGCCGCGGCCGGGCGGCGGAGGTCGCGTCCCGCGGCTAATGGAGTCCGGCCGGCGGCGGAGAGCGCCGTGGCGTAGCTCAAGGCCCGCGACGATGGAGCCCGCGACGCTACGGAGGGGGCGGCGACAACGAGATAAAACACGATTTCTTCCTCGGTGCAGATTTCACACGGTTTCACCGCGTTGGAAACGACGCTCAAAGAGTTTCACCCCCAAAGAAACATTTTCCTTGTCTCTCCTGGTCGTTTCATGCAAAAAGTGGACTTCTATATTTAATATGCATGAAAACACCGATGAAACTTCCATTAAGATCGGCGATTCCCTTCCCACTCCAGCGGTGGAGAGTGGAGAGCTTACTTTACGCTAACGTACAAGCAGTAACCAAACAACGCCCATTTTCTGTGAAAGATGCACGAGAACTATTATTTTCCATTTGAATAGCCAGTAATATCCTGCCATATTTTTTATTTTTTATTAAAAAAAAGAGCAATTATCAAAGAAAAAAATATTTTGCAAAATCATTAAAATACAGTACCTGGATGGAACGTTTTTTTTTTTTTTTGACAACTACCTGGATCGAACGTTGAAGTTGATGCAAGCAGATATTGTTCGCCGATCAGCGTCCGAGCATCACGCACACTGCTTGAATGAAACAAACTGAATTCGCTGAGCACAAGCACTTAGCTAGCCTGTACGTGCGTATGAGCGAGTTGATTAAATAGTCACGCTTCCAATTGTCCAGGCGACTAAAATCAAGGACGAAGAGAGATCAAGAGAGGAAGACAAAGAAGATGTATATAGTGGTGATTTTCTAGATGGTTAGATTATGATCCAATGGATTTTTCTTTTTAATTCAAAAAGACTGGGGAGATCCGTAAAACCGATTTCCATTAAAAAGAGAGAGAGGGGCAAAACTTATAGATAGAGGTTAACCAAAAATATCGAGTCAAACACAAAAAGATGGCCGCAAGTCATCTTTGAACCTAGCAGATTGCAAAAGACACTGACTTTTAAAATTTGAAAACCAAAGGCTCAAACATGGCTCGCATTTTTGAAGACCTTATCATTGCACAGTTTCCAAAGCTCCCATGCACGGGTAGACCTATAGCGAAGTTAGTGGGTGTCACCCACAAAATTTTTGAAAAATAGTGATATGACCTAAATTTACACCATATATGCACCCATATATTGTAAACCCTTACACCTACCGAGGTAAATGCACCCTCTTAATGTTGCTCTAGCTTTGCCACTGCTTCCATGCCACTATGAGTGCTACCTCTGTGAAGAAGGGGATGGTATGTGAAGATTGCGCCAAAATTAGTCTATCAAGCGGATGCCAATCTAATAGATATTGTTCATTGCCTAAAGAAAACTTAAATTTTAGGCAAATGAGAAATAGCAGCCCCTTAAATAATTGGCGAGATGGCGCCTACACGAGACCTCATCGGATCCGGCCCTAGCACGCGACCTCGGGAACCGGCCCAGCGACACGGGGTTGTTCGACACGTTCTCAGTAATGTTCGATAAGGTCCCTAAGTACGGCAATATTAGGCTGACCCGGCCGCCGGCGCCGGAGGCCGCGCCACCGACCACCCTTGGCGAGCCGCGGCCCACGGCCCGTGGCCCAAAACCTGCTAGGACGGCCCCGGGCGATGGTGACGAAGATGAGGCGGAGGCCGGCCCGGGACGAACGAAGCGGCGCGGCGAGCTCTCGAGAAGTTAGTGTCGAGCGTTCCCCCTCCTCCAATCTCCCCCGGTTTGTCGATGCGCTGGCCCGGCCGCGCGGTATCGGCCTGTGTGGCGGTGGCTCGGCCGGGCGGAGCTCCGGGCCGGGGACCATCCATTGGGTATGGGTAGGCGGCGGGGAAGCGGGGAGGTCGTCCCCATGGCGCCCGGTTTGAGGCTCGGAGCGCGGCGGGAATGGCGGCTGGGTTTCCAGCGAGAATGGCGGTCGGCGAGGAGAAGGGAGGGGAGGGGGCGGGACGCCGCCGGGTGCCTAGGGCGCCGGCGGCCGTGCGGAGGCGGCGAAGCGGGGGCGTCGGTCGGCCGGGGACACGAGGAAGACGAAGGGCTCGGGCGCGGGAGAGGCGAGAGGGCGTCGGGTGGCGACGGGCGGGGCCTTGGGTGGTTACATGGCACGCCTAGTCGACGCCTAAAGCCCCTAAGTACTCCTGGGGATGGTATTAGAAGTCGTTTTGGACAAGGTTTGGGTCAAACATCGGGAATATAAATCATCAATAACTTTTAAGTTGTTGTGTTTGTAAATGTAAAAATTATATGAGTAGATTTGTCTTAAAAAATACTTTGATAAAAGTATACATATATCACATCTCCATAAATATTTTTATAATAATAAGAGGTCAAAGTTGTGTTTTTGGAGACCGTGTCGCTGTCCTAAACGACTTCTAATACAATCTGGAGGGAGTAAGTCTGAGTGAACGGTGTTGAAGGGAGCGAGGGATAGATTAGCACATGAAGCGATGACCATAGTAATTTTTAGGAGTAGAAGTAGACTAGTATCGCTGGCCGTGCGTTGCTACGGGATAACTAAATTTATATATACTAAAAACACACAAATCGCACAATAATATGACAATCTTTGTGAAAATTAAGTATCAATGTTGATTGAGTGACATTTAGTCCAAAAAACAAAGTTTGTGAATTAAGATAAATCAAGGAGAGCGCAGCGTCATAGATAAAAAAAAAAACAAAGTTTGTGAATTAAGACAAGGAGAGTGCGGTGTCATAGGATAATGCTCGGTGTGTTGCCATTTTCGAGAAATTATTATCATAGCTTCTATTGTGAAGTGAATGTAAATGAACAGAGAATTGGAACAAGCGTTATCTTTCATTGATCTCGGAGATTATATACAAGTATATAGGGACGCGTCATACGGACGTCGTCATGGGCGTCGTACGGATCGCGACTCTTTGGGGAATCGGTGAAAGTTAAGCGCGAAAGGACATGCCCCTTCCGCGGTGCTAGCTGCTAACACTAACTAATCGCTAATCCTCTTCCTTGCCAATGAGATTGAATGGATGCCTGTTGATGAACAGTGTTATTTCACAACACTCCCCCTCAATCGAATCTTTATTGAGATCAATGAAGTCGTAAGCTTGGATTCTCGAAAAAAACCTGGGGAAAAATCGAGGAATATGTATATATAGATATGCTATAAAACTCCTTTAAACCATAACCTTATTAGGAAAATAAGGAGAAAATGGCATATATGTGTTTTTTAGATTTAAATAAACCACTATGTCATTGGTATCCCATTAAAAACCCTAATGGGGAAAAAATATTGGAGATACGACATATAGTTAACTCCCCAAAACCTTTCGAAAAAAATATGAGGAGTAATCTAGGGTGATATGTCGCTAAAACTCCCGTGAAAAAACCCGATGGGGAAAATTAGGAGAAAATATGACGACATATTATTGGTATTGCCTCTTGGGTAACTCTCATGAAAAACCTTTTCGGGAAAAACCATGAATGAGTTGTGAGGGCAATATGTGTCTTTGATATTTTCCAACAAAAACCCCATGGGGAAAAATAGAAAATATGACACACGCTTATGTTAATATTACCTCATTGTAAACTTTCACAAGAAACCTCGTGAGTAAAACTTGTGAAAGAAAAGAGTATAATATGATCTTTGGTATAGGTTCTTGTTTAGGAGATTTGGCAAATCTCGAATCGCCGCATACCAATTCCATGTACCAATTTTTGGAATACGAAAGTTGGTAAGGACTTAGTAAATAGGTCAGCGAGGTTATCACATGACTTGATTTGCAAGATGTTTATTTCCCCGCATTCTTGTAATTCATGGGGATAAAACAACTTAGGAATAAAATGCTTAGTGATATTACTCTTTATGTAACCTTGTTTGCATCTATGTAACACAAAGCGAGCATTATCTTCATAGATAATTGTAGGTGATTCAATTGAATCAATACCACATGATCGTTGTATGTGGTTAATCATTCTCAAGAAGCCATACATATTCTCGTGATGCCTCATATAGAGCAATAATTTCAGAATGATTAGTAGAGGTAGACGTCATAGTCCGCTTAGAAGACTTCCACGAAAAAGCCGTACCTCCATGTAGGAATACAAATCCTGTTTGGGGATTTTCCGTTATGAGGATCGAGATAAGTAACCGAAATTAGTATAACCAATCATACCGGGATCATGATTTTTTCTTGAAGAATAAACCAAGATCCTTTGTACCATTAAGGTATCTCGAGGATACACTTGGCTCCCGTCCAATGATCGGCGAGTCGGATCCGCACTATGTCTAGCTAGTAAGTTTATTGCAAATGCGATATCGGGCCCGGTGCAATTTGCAAGATACATAAGTGCGCCAATGATCTTGAGATATGGGACTTTTGGTCCCAATTTATTTTCCCCAATATCCCGTGGTCTAAATTGATCTTTCCCTATTTCTAAGGAAACGAACAACCATCGGAGTTTTATTAGGGTATGATTTATCCATATTGAATTTCTCCAATATTTTCTCGATATAGGCCGATTGATGCACTAAAATCCCTCGAAGGACGGTGCTCAAGTTGTAAGCCTAGGCAATATTTGGTCTTACCCAAATCCTTCATCTCGAATTCCGCCTTTAGATGATTGCGTGCTTCATTTATATCCTTTGACTGCCAATGATATTTAAATCATCGACATATACGGATATGATGCAAAATCCCATTGGAGATATCTTAATGAAAACACATGGGCAAACATCATTATTGGTGTACCCTTTCTTTAAAAGGAATTCACTCGGCCCTAAGTACCACATTCGCCCGACCGCTTTTTAAGCCATATAATGACTTTTGTAGTTTTACACAATACATGTTGCGATTTGCGTTTGGATTCGAATTTGGATTCCATCGAAACCTTCATGTTTTTGTCGAATCAAGTGACCCATATAGATATCTTTGTCACTACATCCATCAAGCGCATAGATAGATGATTTTGAACGCCAATGATATTAAGTATCGGAAAGTAATTCCACTCATTCTTGGAGAATAGGTTTCATTGTAATCAATGCTAGGTCTCTACGTGAACCCTTGTGCTACTAACCTCACTTTATATCTCACCACCTCATTTTTCTCGTTCCGTTTCCTGACGAAAACCCATTTGAAGCCTACAGAAAGACTTTGGAAGGTGTGAGTATTGCGGAGATGTGAATATCCCTCTTTTTAGTAAGCGAGGCCGTCTCGGCTTTGAATTGCTTCTTTCCATTGGGCCCATCCGAGCGCCTTTTGCACTCTGCCATGATCTTAGGATCCGGGTCATCGAGAAAGGTTTTTACGCAATTCTTTGCGAGAAGTACATGTCGACAACAGTAGTCTTACGATCGTATGTTTCTCCGGTTTCAATATAATTGATGGAAATTTCTTTCACCCCATTATATAAGTAACTCTTCATTTCCCAAGATTATGGAGTCGGGGTGTTCCGATGTCCCCGGATTAGAATTTGGATGCACTGCTGATCCGGGTCGTGGATTTGATCCTGGTGTTGGATTTTTATCCACTATCGGGTGTCTACCAACTTGAGGTTGGTTTGGATTTCTTCGATTTAGAGGACTTAGCCCTCGATATCCTCGGACGCTTCTTTGGAGCGTTATCCTTAGAACGGCCGTACTTCTCCCCCTCTTCTTTGGAAGTGGGAGTTGAATGGTTTTTATTGGTACCTCCACTCTTTTCGGGCGCATTACGTGGCGGGATAAGAGGATTTAGTGACACCGTTATAATCGATAAATGCTTCAGCGGGTTATTTGCAATATGTTGCAAATTTATGATTTTCTAAACTTGTTGTTCGGTTTCTTGAGTACGTGGATCTCGAGGAGGAAATGCCTTGGGCATTCCAATTGATTTCCCCGGCATTCGTTTTGGTACTTGTAATCTCCCCTAATGCTTGGGTAAATGATCCTCATTGAATATACAAATCGTACCGGGTCAGAAATAAATCCCCCGTAAGGGGTTCGAGGTACTTGATAATCGGTGGGGATTGATATTTGTTGATACCTCTTATAGTATAAAATATATAGGGTTTTTAAAACTAAATAAGGGCTTAAAATGAATATCAACATAGTATAGGGCTTTAATGACATAATTCCACGAGTTTTGGTGATTTATATATTTTCGGGGATTAAAATGAAATATGCCCAAGAGTTTGCAAGCCCTACGATATAAAAAGACGTATCCGTGAAGCAATCCAACTTGAAACCTGCGTAAGAACATTCCGAAGACACCCGTAAGGCACGACCCACAAGTTGGGGCCCACCGGCAAGCAGCCGGGCGGCGCTAGTAGCGGCGGCGCCGCGCCATGGGGCCCACCGTCGGGCCTCGACTTGACGCGTCGGTTCCTAATCGCCATTGAGGATCAATCCCGTCCCATCTATCAAGGTCCTGTTGGATCCAAGGGCTATGGTGCATCCAATGGAAGACTCTAGAAGGCCCGGACACGACCCGGCCCATCTAAGCCTATGTGCATTAGCATAATACATGGTGGAAGGGTTAGTACCGCATTGCCTACGGAACTAGGAGGGAGGCCCGAGACCCCTATATAACAAGACCCCCGCCCTAGGGTGAAACCCTAATTCATTCCATTCATATCTCTTGACACATTGGTCTTGGAGGTGTCCCAATGTGAGGACAACCTCTCCACTAGAGAATTAGGGCTAGACTCTTCAATGTAATAGATTAGTAACTAGAGAGTTAGGGAGAGTGGAGCTGCGCTCCCTTACGAGATGTCTACAGAGTTTGGTATGTCTTATATCCTTTCTTTGTAAGACTTATGATTCATATATTTATCTTCTCTATGTACTTCCATGACTTTCATATATTTGGTTAAGTATAGTTGTTATGTTATTGCATGGGATCTCCGCTCTCATTGAGGGCTCTAGTTATTCGCGGTAGCTAGAGTTGTAATCAATAGTATAGACTTGGTGTCTAGGCTATAGGTTACCCGAGGTTGCGCCCAATCCCACGGTTAGTTGTGGTAGCCCCAGGGTGACAGCCCACAGCGGGCCGATGTAATCCACCATGTTCGGGTTGGTGTTTCGTAGAGCTTTTGGCAGCCTTCTCCCAACTACCTTCTTCCCGTCTTTCGAGTTGGGACGGATCTCTTGCTCCAAAGTGCATTAGTATAATTGCTATCATAGAACCTAAGTAATAGAGAAGTACATAGGAACCTTGATCTCTCCCGTTGTCCTCTCAACTTGCTACTACACATTTATCATTAGGAATTCTCTTATGTGTGAAATTATGCATAACTCTTATCATTATCATTTACCCCCCCTCACTTTAGTTTAGTGGTTTGCTAAGTTAGTAGATACATGATTGTGAGTTATTAGATTGTTTAGCCAACGCTTCCCTATGGATACGATACTCTAGAATACTCATCCTAGGAAAAGCTACAATGGTAGGTGTTACTCAGGCGCTTCCTAATCCTTCATATTCTTTTAGCACTTAATAAATACCAACAATATCCCATGTAGATACAAAGTTTTCTATGTGGACCCATAGAGGTACGCTTAGGTAGTGAGATCGGTGCGTATACGGTATAACCCAATTTTCCTTGAGATGGGAAATATTAGGTATATTCCCACGCACTAATTGCATTGGGGAGACAACGTGATATGCGGTTAATCGCAATTGAATTAAGTCCGCAAAGCGTGTAAGATCGCATGACCCCAACATGAAGTTGGTAGGTTGCAATTTTGTAATAATGGTCTTGCTATGAGTTTAATTCTCTTAATGAGAGACTCGCTAAACCATTTTGCGTATGGACGTAAGGGACAAAGTGCTAAACTTGAATTCCTAAAGCCATTCAATAATCGCTCAAAGCCTTTGAGGAAAATTCAGCAAAGCATTGTCCATTCGAATTGATTGAATTTGATGTTCGAGGATTATGTGTTCTCAATTTAATAACTTGAGCAATAATTTTAGCAAATGCATGGTTACGTGTGGACAAAAGACACACATGAGACCATCTAGTAGATGCATCTATTAGAACCATGAAATACCCGAACGGTCCAGACGATGGTTGTATGGGGCCACAAATATCTCCTTGAATCTGTTCAAGGAATTTGAGTGGCTCATTTTTGGATTTTAACGCGAAGGACGAAAAATCAATTTCCCCTATAGCGCATGAAGTGCACATAAAATCAAGATTTTTGGGAATTTAGCAATATTTAACTCATGATCATTAGAATTGCCGATAATTTTCCTCTCGCATCATCCCTATTCCACGATGGCCAAAGGCGTTCATGCCAAGTCGTGAATGCGTTGACATTCGGAAAATTATCTTATACGCAACATGAGGTACGGGTTTGATGTATGTGTAGTACAATCCGCATAACAAAAAGAGGGAATTTTCTCAACAATTTGTTTGCCATATCCGTTATTTTTAGTAACTAAGAGATTTTCCTCATTATTGTTGTCACAAGTTTCTATATGGAAACCGTTTTGACGGATATCTCTATAACTTAATAAGGTACGCTTTGAATGAGGATACAATAATGCATCCTCAATTGTAATTTGGGTACCCATGGAGAATACGATAGTGGCACGACCCGAGCCAACAATCGTAGCATCATCGTCCCCGCTATTGTTAAAAACATTTCCTTGTCTTTTTAATAAGAGTTTGGAAATATTTTGTTTCCCTAAGAATAGAATTAGTGGTACCGATGTCCACTAGGCATAATTCCTCTTCCATCGGATCGACCCTCGTAGAAACTATATATAAATGAAGAATTTGATATGAAACTCTTTGATGATATATAGAATACATACTTTATTTATTTATTGAATATCAAATGTGTATACGATACAATTATTGGATATCCAAACTACTAAGTAGTGATGACGGTAGTAAATATTTACAACACATAGGATATAAATTATTTCTATATTGCAATCACTAGGACATAAGGACTTTTGAATCCTAGAGATTGGGAGCCTTTTAGAAGTCTTCAAATATGTCGTTGGATGCATATTCCATGAGCATATTCCTTGTGTTTTTCAAGATCCTCGTTTCCTTGTATGTTGTTGCCGCTTGGTTCTATTGGAAAGTGTTGCGAACAACCCGACCTCTTCCCTCGGTGGTGTCGGTCGAATGTTGAAGTGGGCTTCATACTTACGTCCCAGTGCAGCTTCGTCTGCGACCCATAGACTTTAAGTATAGATCAACAAGATGACTTGGGGTACGACATTTCTTTGTGATGTGGCTATAACAACCACACTTTTGGCACACAGGTTTGTCATTCCTATGTTTGGAAATGTTCTTACCCTTGTTGGGACCACGGTTTTGGAATTTCTTGTTACGTTTATGCTTGTTTTTACCCTTCTTGGAATTTCCTTGATGACGGGTCTTAGGAGATCCATCACTATTTTTGGGTTTATTCTCGAGGTATACGCATGTACTTCAGGCAATGGAGCGGAACCAATGGGGTCACTGGTTATTCCAAACCATAAGTTCTAATGTTTTTGGCCTCAAGTAGAGTTTGTATAAGCTCGAATAAACCCGAAAACGCCTTTTCGCGGTATTGTTGTTGAAGAATCCTTTCAGATGGGAGCATAGTAGACGAGTCTTTTCTATCTTATCCGCATCTATAAGTTCTTTCTCGCTAATTGCAACTTTGAGCAAATTCTATGAACAACATGATTGTAATCACTCCCGCTTTTAAAATCTTGTAAAGCGAAGTTGTGTCCACTCATAATTGGCCGCAGGCGAGGACCGATGCCTTTTGTTGTTCATAGCGCGTTGCTTAAGTGAATTCCATAGGTTTTAGGTGGATTTTCTTCCAACAAGTATTCAGCCTTAAGATCAAGATGAATATGGCTCCTAATTAGGTATAGGGCCGTGTATACATGTTGATCATTAAGCGGTGCAAACACCTTCTTCGGTGGTAACACACCTTGGTAAAGTCCACGGGGCGCAAGGCTAACTTTTTACGCCCACAACCCATGTGGGATAATTGTTGCCATCAAGAGCGAGCGAATCAAACTCTTTGACAGTCATTGATCCTACACGCGATAAAACCATCGAAACATTTTATGTTATTAAAATGTTGAGGTGTGTTGTAAATACGCGATGCAAGATAGAGACAAGATAGATCTTGTATCATTAATGGTGTAAATATTCTCATGTGCATAATTAGGTGATGGAGGTAATCACGTAGACCTCTAAATGGGCATATTTTCTATTTATAGTATATGCCAATCAATTATGCAATTTGTATAAACACATCTTAAGGTAGTCATCAAGAATTGATGTAGACCTTAGTCCCTTAGTTTAATTTGCAAACGAATTGGATATGCACGTTGAGGATAGTCACTAAATTATATAGATCCCACAAGAGCAACTATGGTGCTACCTTGTGTATGACCAATAGGAATGAAAATTAATGGTAGTCATCTTTGTGAAAAGATGTAGACCAAATGTTCTAATTTGTAATGTTGGATGCATACGTTGAGGATTGTTAAATCCCGCAAAGAGCAATAATTTTGCTACCTTGTGTGTGGCCAACATTTAAATAGAGAAACATGCGTGTTATACAAGTGGTGGGAAATTATACATATAATGTTGCATCCATTATTTAAAGCGCATAGTGCTTTGAAATTGAAAGCATAAAAGGGCTTAAATAAATTGATCGATTGCAAATAAGAAAACAAATAAATAATTGCAAGATCAATGGTCATAATAAAAAGGGATATTGCTTATTGGATTTGTCGTATATACATGGACAAATGATTTGAACAATATCACAGTCGGATATTTACAATGATAAATATCACAATTACAATTATTAAAGTCAAGGACCTAAACATAATAGTAACTGGCCTGAACCCCGCGCAGCTGCGCGGGCTAGGAAGCTCTGAATCATAGTGAGCATGGAAATATAGTATTAATGTTAATGGAGAAGCAATTTTTACTCAAAGAAATTGGAAGAACAGTAGTAATTTTTGTGCTGAAGAAGCACAGTCATCTAAGAACGACAAAGAGACATCAAATCCCTGTTGAAAAGAACACGGACTGAATGGTTTGATATATATATATATATATGATGATACGTAGACTCACCTCTGCCTGGATACTGAAAGAAGCGAACAGTAGGAATAGAATGCGCTCTGGGTAGCTATATACACCATCCACATCCAAATTAATGACCGCCGTCATGCAGAACCGTGACATTGCAGCGTTGATGATGACAGAACGTGGAGCAGAAACTGCTGTCAGTTGCCATGTACATAGCCAACAACTCAAAATTTTAGTAGGACGCGAGGTTGCTGGCATCGTCGTCGTCATCGTCGTAGGCGTCGTCGTCCATCTCTTGGTGTCGGTTGGGGGCGTAAGCAGCTGGCGACATGTGCAAATGGACGCAGAGGCCATGCACGGTGTAAGGACGGGAGGTAGGGAAGGGGAGGGAGCCGGCAATGGGGATGGCCGGGGCTGCGACGCGGCTGCGGGCAGATGGAGCGACGGCGGCGCTGGCAGGGGGCGGGAAGCGGCGCGGACGGTGACATGCTTCGAGGTCATGGGCCGGCAATGGGGATGGCCGGCGCTGCGACGCGGCGGCGGGCAGATGGAACGGCGGTGCTGGCAGGGACGGGAAGCGGCGCAGACGGTGGCATGCTTCGAGGTCGTGGGCCGGCAACAGGGATGGCCGGCGCGGCGACGGCGGTGGCGGCACACAGGAGATTCCGGGGCGGAGAGGCCAGGGTAGGTCCCCGTGCGATGCAAAGGATAAGGCCGGCGACGTTTTTCTTTTTATATTTTTGTTTGTTTTTTTTTTTTTTTGGAAAAGTAGAGAGGTTTCTGGAAGTTGAACAGGCTGTGACCGTTGATGCCAAATCCAATGGGCAAGAATATAGAATGACGTGGCTGAAGGAGGGATCAAAAAATGTTGTCTAGGATTAATGGTAGATGGTAGATTCTCACAACACATAATTAGTAGGACTAATAATAGAGTCATATACGAATTAATGCTGAAGATAAACTGGAATAACAAATGGCTGGCTGTGGCAATTCAGCCCAGCAAGCCCATGCGGGCATGCATAGTGGGAAGGAAAAAGTCTACATTTCCTCCCCAACCTTTCACGAAAGTTTCTTTTTTGCCTCCTCATCCGAAAAACCGAACAAACACCCTCCCTCATCTATTGAAACCGTGCAGATGCGGATGAGCATGGCTGTTTGGTGTCCGGTTTTACCACAGCTGGCAGCCATGTCGAATGTGGGCCCCTGCTGACTCGGTCAAAGGCTAAATAAACAGGAGGTACAGCACGCGGCCAGCCTTGGGACGCGACGGAGCCTGTGACTACGGCGAGCCAACACGCTGCCGGCTTCGGGCGAGACGGAGCCCGTGGCGAACCAGCCCGCGGCCGGCCTAGGGGCGTGGCGGAGCCCGTGGAGGCGAGCGTGCGCACCGAGCCTACGAGCGAGACGGAGCCTGGGTGGCAAGCACGCGTACGACGCTACTGTCCAGTCCGCCATTGCCACAATGCAGGCGGGTGGTGGGGCTGTAAGCATCATCGATGGTCGCGCGCTGGATAGACGAGGTATCCTCTCCGTTAGAACATACCCGCTCGCAGCGGACAGGTCCGTCCTCATCCCTGTTCCCGTCCCTCGCCTGCGCCATGGCCGGAACCCACCTGTTGGAGACCGAGCTCACCCGCACCATTGCCAGAGCCAAGCTTGCCCAGAGCGGAGAGCGAGATGGGCCATGGTGAGGAGCTCTATGGCGCGGCAGTACAAGCTTGATGCTGCTCTTCCTCACTCGACTCCGACGATGATGGTTTCGATGATGACTCAGATGAGGAGGTGGTGTTGCCGTAGTGGGGCCCTGAAGCGGAAGCTCATCGACGAATATAGACCATGTGCGACCTCCTTACACGCGCGTGCACAACTCACATACCGCAAAGCACCAGCGAGCTCTAGCTCAGCGCGGCTGAGCCATCGTCGCCGCGCGCATGTGCTGCCTTTTAGCTAGATGACATCATCTTGACGTCGTGCCTACATCACGTACTTCCTTTTCCTCTTGAAAATAAAACCAAAAATACATAAATACCTTTGCTCATCTTTGTCACCATGGCAACAAGACGAAAGGAAGGAAGCACAGCACTTGCTAAAGGAGAAGAAGCAGACGAGCCCGAGGTCAAGGTCCGACACTTCCGCATCGATCGAGGTCGCCGCCGTCTGCTGCCATGGGGCTGCCACTACCCCATTTGCCGGCGCTTGCCATCCACCACCCACGGATGGAGTCCCGGCTCGAAGGAGACCTCCTCGTCCGCGTCTCGCTTGCCGCCACCGTTGACCACCGAGATGCGGAGCATGACGAGCGCGACATATTGTCTAGGGTTGCCGCACATGACCTCCGCGGCAGTGGCCGCGCCGTACCGCCGCTCCACCTTGCTGCCGGGGTGCTGGATCACCATGGCCGCCGCCTTCGCCGCCTGGCAGTTGCCCACCGATCGCCGCCGGGCTCCACCGCGCACGCACGCACAAATGCGTAGGCGTTTTTTTTTTTTTGTGGCTGAGTCAGCTGGGCCCACATCTGACGTGGCTGCCAGCAGTGCCAAAACCGGACACCAAACCAGCCATGGGGCTCATCTGCATGGTTTGGATAGATGAGGGGGTTGTTTGTCTGGTTTTTTTTTCGGATTAGGGAGGTAAAGTAAACTTACTTGAAAGATGAGGGAGGAAATGTAGACTTTTCCTAGTGGGAATGGATGGAGTGTACAGGGCGCATGCTTTGATATGGGCCATCTTCATGCGGCACAGCAAGGTAGGCATCAGGTCGTGAACCCTATTCCCCGCATCGCTGCACATCAGGAAGTCGCCGCCCCTTGACTGCTCCATCATCGTTCACCACCGCACCTCCGCCGGCCGCTCCCGATTCGGTTGAGGAGGACTCCCCCTCATCGGGGGTAGGGAGCTTCTTTGCCGACCGCCCGGTTCGGCACCTCCGCGCGGGAGGCCGATTCGCGTCGGGTTCCAGGCGCCGGTGCGACGGAGGCCGGGCGCCGATCCGCTGCCGCCGTCTTGCGCCGAAGACGCCGGAGCATTGGGCGCGGCGTGGTGGCGCCCTCTGCCGGAGTTGGAGGCGAGCGCTTGGTGTCGCCGGGAGTGCCGCTGCCTCCATGCGTCGCGGCCGCCTCGGGCGCGAGTCTTGGGTGGAGCGGCCGGTGCCGCCGCCAGAGGGGAAGCCGCTCGCGCTTGTCCATCGGGAAGAGGCAGCGACGCTGCCGGGGCGGAGCCGAGGAATCGGCCCTGTGTGAGGAAGAAGCCGGCGTCGACGAGTGTTGGTGCAGCTCAAGCGTGTCGAAGATCCACCTGATCGAAGCGGGGAGACACCATTCCTCACCACCGAGTCGGATAGACCGGCGTGGGCGAGTACGCCGTATCCCGCAGGTGGGAATCGACGTGAATTCCTTGCGAGAAACGCACTAGTAGCGCGGTGGCGCTACAGCAGCGCATATCGGCTCCATGGGGACATACGCTGGCACCGCAACATCATCAACGGGCGGCGCCGGTGTTTAACGATCGACGGCGCCGGCTTCACGATCGGGCGCCGGGGGCTTCAACTCGCGGTGGGACGACGCTAGCGGGGCGGCGCCATCCATGCCAAGGCGAGAGACGGTGGCTGACTCGTGACGAAGATTCCGCTGGGAAGCGGTCGCGGCCGGGGCGTATCGGGTTGTACTCGCGGCCCGCGGCGAGGACCAGCGTGAAGATCTGCGAATCCACGTGAGTCGAAGATGCGGCCAAAGGAAGCAACACCACGACCACGAACAACGTTGCTGCGAACACGAGGCCCAAGGTGCTCGAAAAACGCTAAGCGTCGCTGTCCATGGTGGCCATGGTGACGAACTGGACCACGACGAACTCCACCGCCGTCCGCAGGTCAAAAGAACAAACCACAAGCGATGAAAGACGGTAAGTTGATTTTGGCCATGCTTACCGATGGGTTCAAAGGCATGTGCCTCTGGAAGCAACGTGTGTTCTTCAGCGTCGTTCTTCTCTTGTCCAAGAGCAAAGTGATTGATAATGTATTGTGAAGTGAATGTAAATGAACAGAAATTGGAACAATCATGTTATCTTTCATTGATCTCGGAGATTATATACAAGTACAGGGACGCGTTATGCGGATACCGTCACGGGACGTCGTAGGGACGCGACTCTTTGGGGAACTGGTGAAAGTTAACTGACGAAAGGATATGCCCCTTCGCAGTGCTAACTGCTAACACTAACTACTCCCTCGGTTCTCCCTCCGTTCTAAATTGTAGTTCACTTTGGTTTTTCTAGATACATTGATTTTATTATGTATCTAGACATAGTGTATAACTAGGTGCAATACAAAATCAATGTATCTAGAAAAGCCAAAGTGAATTACAATTTGAAACGGAGGGAGTAACTGCTAATCCTCTTTCTTGCCGATGAGATTGAATGGATGCCTGTTGATGAACAGGTGTCGTTTCACAACAGCTTCCAAGGTCATATGCACCTCTAAGAGAGTGATTTTTCACAGCATTCCTTGCAACATGGACAATGGACAGTTGGATAGCTCATTTTAAGTAGAAAATTGGCTTTGACTTGTATCAAGGTCAAACCTAACCTTGCTAGTTCCTAAACATGTATCTTAGGAATTAAATTTTCCCGTTTTTCTTTTGAGCTTGCAAGCTTCTTTTGCCTACACACATTGTGCACCTGTATTTACCTGCTTTGTTCTTTTTTAGAGAAGGATCTGCTTTGTTCTTGTACTCTCTTGTTATCTTTAATAGAATACAAAAAAGGTGGGTGAATTCCCCTAAGGGGCCTTTAGTAAAGAAAAAAAAAAATCAAAAGCGGGATTCTAACAAGAGCCAAAAAAAAAAAAAATAGTGAACAGGGAAGGACTAATGACATCGACACAATCTTTCTGATAAGCAGCATCAGAGCCAGTATGATAAGAGAGCTCCCAATTTGATATAGAAGCAAGTACCAGGCTGGCAACTAAATTTGCTACGTTCTTCCGATCCCGTTCCAATGCATCACCCTTCCTGCTCGACTTGTTATGGTAGTTTGCACCCTTGGAAGCATGGCTCACTTGTTGTAGGCATATCGGTTAGTTGTAAGGTTTTTGATTTGCCATAAATAGACCGCTCAACTAAGTTGATAACTGCTGTGGATTTGCCACTCCCACTCTGCCAAATCTTCCAGCATATGCATACATAATCAACAAAGCAGTAAAGCACCTTAGCCCAAAGAGAATTATCTTTCATCTGCAATTTTGCACTATCCAGCTTCACCTGTTGAAAAGCAGTCACAGTAAAAAAAAGGAAATTTCATAATAATATTGGTATAGAAACAATAATCAATATATCCATAAATGTACGGCCAAATTAAGTGGAACATAAATTTTAATAGATGTAGGACTAATATACAGGGATGAATAATACCCCAACCTTACCCTGGTTCTTGCCAAAATTAGGCGGCAATGCATAAGAAAAATATCAGATATGTCCATAGAGTTAGATCTTGGAAAAGAGTATGTTATTCCTTGTTCTATTTCGAAGACGCCACTGCGAAATAAGAAAAAAGTGAGTGGAAAACACCATCATCAACCACGATGGCAGTTGTTAAGCAACACATACTGGCATCAAAGAAAAAGCAATGGAACCATCATGATGTTTTTCTCTGTTAACTGATCACATTCCCACTGTGCATAGTACATGCATCTACAGATGAGATGCATGCTCTTAAGAAAAAAAAGAGCATATTAAAAAAAAACTAATCAAAATGTCCACTATGCTTACAATTGTCGGAGCTAAACAATAGACAGGAGTGAAAACAATCTTGAAATGTGTTAGGTGATTACTCAGCTCAACACTTTATTGATGATGAAATGGTTTACAAAGTGGCCATTCAACATGGCCATTACAAAGGATGTCAGGGGGTATTTATAGGCCCCCCTGGCTTCGTAGTAGTAGAAAAACACAAGAACTCTGAAATCAATCTCTATAGCCTATCTTTTCATGCGAAGTCACACTCTTCGTCTTCGCGATGTTTTTCTCGATCAGTCTCGTCATTCTACGTCTTTACTCGGGCGAAGCCATAATCATCGTCTTAAGCTTGAAACCTGAATCTGCGTCCCCTTATCTCAGACTTCATTATTTTCCTGCGAAGCCAAGTCTTGCTTGAAGTCACCGTACACACTTGTCTTCCTCTTCTTATCCGAATGTCCTGCAATCTTCAAAGTCTGGGACGAAAGTTCGACAAGAATCAAAGTTAGAACCCAACAAAATGCCATATCATGAACAGTAGGGCGCTCATGGACTAACCTTTTTGCTACAAATAAACACCTGGACTGACCTTGGAACATCCTACACTGCTGCATTGGGCTGCGTGACAGCAGCGAGCGACAAGCGGTGGTAGGCTTAGGAATCTATTAACATGGTCCACCTTATCAAAGCATAATTTGGACGCCATACATTACATTTACAGCTTGTAAAAACTAAGGCTGGTTTAGCATCGTGGTCCACCTTATCAAAGCATAATTTGGACGCCATACATTACTATATGTAATTAACTAACTAAAATTTGTCCCAGATATAGAGCAATTGTGCTAACCTGATCTATTTTCATCGTGGCAAAGGTTTAGCAAGGTGTGTGCAAAGCATCTTTTGCACAAATTCTTCTCAGCAGCTAGCAAAGCATGAGATAACTGAATGGGTCACAAAAGATACTCTAGCCAAACTGTATGAAACCTGCCAAGAAACAAAAAAGATGCCATGAAACAAAAAAAGACTTTTTGTTATAGATGATTCAGTATTGAACAGAACTGACAGTAACAGTTAGATAATAGATTATCCAAAAACCAATAGATGCCACAAAACCTGATACTTTTTTAGGCTCAAAAAGAAAATCTGAAAATTATTAAACTTTTTTTTCATTGGATATAAGAGATAATCTAACAAGTCTTTAATTGCAGACTGTGTTGCAAGGCATCACATGTAATACAAACAAGATTTCAGAGGTTTAACAGATTCTTTACAATTGAAATGAACAAAAAACATAACCCAGATTCATTTCCTTGTTATAAAGTTGTACACAGGTTTATCTAGTTGGCACTGCACTAAGTTTATCCTTTCATAATTGAGAGTAAGGAAGCAGGCCATATTATAAATAGGATTTTCAAAGTGGCAAGATGCTCCACTGAAACAAAAAATAGTACATATAACAAATACATTTCTATCAGTTTACAAACTGCTATTAGAAACGTGTCATGTGTTTCTCAGCAAATTAGCTTTCCTCAGTTGGACTCCATTCACTTACATGTGTTAATTATTGTAAGAATGCCTCATAATACAGGCCAAGAAGACTATTCAAAAGACTACATGGGCACAGGCAATACGAATAATTGGACAACTCGCTTAAATTAACATAATAATAGAATTTACACATGAAGCTGCAAATTGATGTGTGGAAGGCAGGCCTTTCATTAGCAGGAAGGCGTGACGCCGACCGATCCGCAGGATGGGGCGACCAGGGTCACGGCGGCGGGAGCATCGTGTCCCAGTCAAGATGCACGCACAAAGACACAATGTTATACTACTCGAATTTGCTCTCTAAATAAATAGAAGTAAATCAAGAAATTTCTCAATTTGCGATAAAGGAACATGTGTGGTGTTTAAATTGACGATTCTTTCAATTCCTCAAGCAGAGGTCCTTCACAAGGATTTGAGGGAACCTTTTTCCACTAAGCCAGGCACACAATAACAACATCCCACTTTCGATAGTTACAACTGATCTACAGTTATGTGCTATGAAATAATAAATTCTCTGCACAGTGCAATTACTCAATGTAGTAAGAAGCAATAATAAAAGATTATGTGAACATCTGACATGTAGATGTTGGAGGAGGTCTGCAAAACCATACCTGAAGTGTCGCTCCCACAAGGCAAAAGCCTGTCCAGTTGGGACTGCCGCTGCTGCAGCAGCTCCCCGCCAGTCGGACTCGCTGGCCAGATGTCGTTGCCCCTGCAAATGGGGAATTAAGATGCAGATTCCCTTGAAATCAAATCTACTATGCATGGATCTACACAAGAACAAATTTAGCTGGGCGAGCGTGGATTCAAGGAGGTAGAGGGACGATGGGGTGGAGGCAGTCTCCGCGCAGCGCCGGAAATGGATGACGCCCGCCGAGGGACGCCAGGAGCGACGGAGGAGGCGGCGTCGCGGCGGCAGCCAGGCACGTCGGCGGAGGCTAGGAGCGGCGGTCAGGCGACGTCGTGGAGGCGGCAATATGGGCAGGAGTCGTGCGCGGGGGTCGTGCTGGGGGTTCGTTCGGGGCGGTCTCATTGGAGGCCCGGTGAATGCGAAGGACCGCGAGGAATTGCGGTGATATCGGCGGCGTACCATGCGGGGATCGCATGGTGACGGCAGTTTCCTTTTTACCTGCAGGATCGGTGCTAGGTTCGCACGATGGGGTCTGGAGAGGGGCGTTGTTTCCTTTCGCATGGCGTTGTTTCCTAGACTTTCTAGTCCGACGAAAGCGCTGATCGCATGGGAGGCGGACAGACCGGTGAAAAATTTTTAACGCACGGAAAAATATTCACGTTTCGTTCCTTTTACGTCGTAGAGAAGAGAGAATCTAGGTTCTCTATGCGTGATCATTTTTTTTCAAAATAAAATTGTTGAATCCCTTACCTTATCTCTATCTATCTGTTACACCTCTTGCTATCTTATTTCTAGTGTAAGCACATTTTTATATGAAATCATTTTCTCCTGCCTAGTTTTAATGCCATATCACTAGCTTGCTTGCTTGGCATCCTACTTAATTAATGAGTTCGAAATTGTTGACCCCATTCATGTCACACACCAGCAAGGCCCAGCATGTTGGAGGTAACACATGACCCATCCCGCAGTGAGGACGCCCCAAAATCAATAAGATCGACCAGCGGCTTCACCAGTACACAAAACATTAACGGTGGCGGATCCCAACTCTAACGTGACCAAATTTGGGTCGCTGCCGCTGGATCCGCCGCCAACGCCGCCCCCGGATCGGGTCTGGGGCTGAGAGCCTGCGCGCCGCCTCCCTCCGGATCTGACCCGCTTGTCGGGGAGCAGCCACCGCGTCGCCTCTAGGCATGCCGCCTCCTCCGGATCCGACCAAGCCGCCGAGAGCAGCTGCGCGCCACGGCCCGCCACGAAAGCACTGCCGCCGCACATCGAGGCCCCTCGCGCAGCACTCGCCGCCGTGCCTCAAGGCCCGCTGGGCCGAGAGCACCCGCCGCCGTGCCTCGAGGCCCGCGCACGCCGCGAGCCGCACCCGCCGCCGCACCTAGGTGGAGAGGGGGGAGAGAATGCAGCTTGGCTATAGAAGAGAGGAGAGAGAGAGAGAGGCGCCTGGTGGAGATGAGGGACGACTAGGTGCGCGAGTAGGAGTGGTGTGAAACCCGAGTGCTGCTTTATATTCTTGAGCTGCGATGTTAGGTCGATATGGACTTTTCTGGCTAGGGTTTACCAAGTACTTGGTCGTATTTACCATGACATTTTTCTATAACCGCCACAGTAAATTAAAAAAAAAAAAAACTGTCATGGTTATTAGAGACATTAATTGTCACAGCTCGCCTGACCGACAACGCCGCAGATGACGAGGGCATGACGTAGGCGGAGAGGGCGGCGGCCGCGGGGCACGAGCTATAGGGTAAACCCTAAATTGTTCTTCTCTTATTATCCAAAGGTTTGCCCTCATATTTATATGAGGGGTTTATGGGTGCTAACGGGTCTGGCCCATTAGTCTTCCATACTTACTCTAATTTAATTAAATAAAATACTTAATAAGCTATTTTAATAATTAAATATTTAGCCACTATGTTATCCTTGCAAACACGTTTGTTGAGTGTGACATTAACCGTGACGTTTTAAAAAAAAAAAAACGCCGTTAATAAAAATAGAAGTGTCTTGTAAAAATTTTTTTAGTAGTGGTTGTTAGAGCCAATTTGAAGCCCATTCTTCACGTGAACAGCTCAAGGACTCCTTTAGGGAGGAGCATGTTAGGTTGTTCCAGGACCAACAAGGCCACCTAAAAACGCTACCAAATCTCAATACCAATGGTTGGAAATGTTATGGTAAAAGAAAAAAATGTAATAATCATAGATTATATTTTTTAGATTAGAAGTTAGATTTCTTAATCTGTCATCATCCTCAAAGGTGTGATCTTATCTCAGTAGAAAACCTATCCAAGACGCAATTTACAAGTTTCCCACATCAAAACAAAGCCACGACTGAGTTGGACTCAAACCGCTCTCTGGAAATATGCTTCGTCGGATCCTAAAACTGGCGAAGCCAGTTTTCTTATGGTTGAACCAGTGCCTCTGACGATGAACAAGAAAACCAGCCTAAACTAGTTTCGTAAACCGCCTTGGCCGATTTTGAGAGATTATACTAAAACTTTATTTTTCATTCAGACTTCAAATATGATCTAAATATGCTTTTTGTTATCTTGACGTCCAGAAAGGCACAATTTGGATGTCAACAGATACTAGTTCCCTTATTCCATGATCCCCGCGCTATGAAATAGAACGGCCAATGAGACGAACATTGCAATTTATGGAACAAATACATTTTTCACACAATTTATTCAGTACTAGCTTCACGTCAATCACAGATGTTGTTTGTATACAATTTATGGTCAATATCATGATGCAGTTGTAGCCTCAAAGGCACAGTAGGACAGTGACTAGCCACCGACCTCCAGCCTTGTCATTTTTACTTCACAGCTCACAATGAGACACAAAGCTAAAGTAGTACACAAGAATTTCTCTGTTTTTTTTTTTTGGTCGTGTAAAGTTCCAGTAGATGTTTTTCTCCGAAGATATTGACCATGAAGGGCGAAGTGCCACAAGTTCGCCATAGGTTTATATACGAATACGACTAAAGGGAGAGGAACAGGACGCTCTGTCACAGATGTTGTTTGTATACAAATACAAATAGGATTAAAGGGAGAGGAACAGGACCCTCTGTCACAGATGCTTCTATGCTGGATGGAATCTTCTCCACTCTGTAACCCAACACCCACCTTTGTTTCCTTGCTGCTGTGCTGTCCTGTTCCTTGTCCTGCAAACTACGTGTCCGACGATGACCAACGAACCACAGTTTTATGATATGATTAATCAATATTATTTTTTAACCAGGCTTGATTAATCTTGCGCATCATGATAAGAACAACTTTTGGATTACATTACTGAATACTCAATAATCTTTTCCATGCATATAATTGCATGTTCTTAACATCATTAGTCAGGTTCCTAATAATGTGCCGACCTGACAGAGCAACTATTTTTAAGTTTGTGTTATAGATTATCATTTAGGTAGACCAAACCTAAAAGGGAATTTTATAGACAGGACAGGTGCGCAAACATATCATTGCGGCGATGAAAGGTTGCGAACCAGCATGTCAGTTCCGCTCATCATGCAACCGAAGGACCTTTTTTTTGTTCTGCTGTGCCAGCAGTTTGGTACTTTGGTGGCTGGGAGCGAATAAAAATAGCTACGTCTAACCGCGGCTTCGTTGTCCGGATGAGATAATAAACAAAGTAATCATGCATCATAGCGAGACGCTAAAAGGGGTTAGGATTCCATATAGAGTGGTTGACACCAGCTCACACAAAGCTTAAAAGACTATGATGCAGGCAACAAACAATGTAAGGTACCAACAGAAAACAAAAGCATCCAGCAGCTGTTACCAAAAGCATGAAACATCACACGTATATAAAACTTCATCAACTTGATGCCTAGACATCATTACATTACATTAGATTATAAATAGCAAATTGAAGGGGAAATGCAAGAAAACATCTCCTTCACGCCTTTTTTTTTTTCTTGGCCTCTGCCGAGCTGGAAACTTTCGGCCTGAGGCGATTAGCGTGTAATAGTCCTGTTTCTATGCACGGGTGTATGTACAATCATGGAGAATTTCCAATGATTGGTGCCCAACCCTGTTGTTATGTGGCCCCGTGCCAGACATGCCCCCCATTGATCATCTCTTGCCTTGATTGGTGATCGGTGAAACTGAACTGTCCCTCAATCAGAGCACCAATGATCACGTATTGCCCCGGAACCCCATCAGGACTAGACTTTGGAGATCATCCTCTTCCCACAAGCTCCCCATCTGAAATTCATGGCAAATTTCACCTTTTTTTTTTTTTTTTTTTTTACTTTGGCGTGTCAATGGTGGTAGTGCGATCTACAGTACGAAGTGGATTGCACGTACAGCTATACCAAATAAACGAATGTAACAAAACTTGATATACCTGCGGATTTGCATTTTGAAGTCCTTCAAGTGACCGGTTTGCCTCGCCATGGTTCACAATGGATGGCCTTTCAAAGCCTTTGGCATTTGTCACAACACTCTGTGCAGCAGTGCCTGGAGACGAAGTGTAGCAGAACGCCGAGCTCGATCCCTCAAGTGCGTAGACTGGTGGCAGTGGCTGTGCCATGGAGGACGTCGCAGGCGCACAGAGCTTATTGGCCTGCATTTTTACATAATAATTGTCAAGAAATGGACAACACAATCAATATAAGAAGATCCTGCTTGTTTCAAGTGGTAAGGACGAAATTACGTCTTTGGGGACGAAGCTATCCACGTCGAGTTCGAGGCGCGGGTTGACAGTCGACAGCTTCATGGACAAGAACTGTTTCGATAGCAAACCATTTTGCTCAAAATCAGAAGAATTCAAACTCTGTTATGTACGATCCAGAGGAGATCATACGCACCTCCACTTGGCGTTGCAGCGACTGCACGTAGTTTATGATCTCATCAAGCATCACGGCCTTCCCGGTAACCTTGAGAAGGAAACTTTGAAAATTATCCTCTGCGTGAAATATGTGCCTTTCAACCAAATTTTGACCAATTGTCGTCGATATTTACCTTGTTGCAGCCTGGCACGAGGTCTTGCAGCAGCTTCATGCGCTCGCTGATCTTTTCCCTCCTCACCTGAAGGGAGTCAGTCAGTGACGGCAAGTAATGTTTTTCCAAGAAATGCTCAATAGAAGCAAAGGTGTTCGCCGGCTGCGTACCCGCTCGGCGAGGCTGTGGCTGTCGGTAGCCTGGCCCCGGCGCGCGCGGACGTGGATATAGTCCTTGGGTGGCTCTGCCGCCACCTCTTTCCCCTTTCCATTGCCATGCCATCCGTCTCCGGCCGCCTCGTCATGCGCGGCGTCTGTGGATGTGGAGAGCTTGCATTTCTTGGCTCTCGTCTCTGTCTCCCGGGACTTGACAGTTTCCAACTATTTCAGAGACGACAGAGGTGTAAAATGGCGAAACAGAGATGGTTAGTACCTTGGGTGTAGCCGTGGTGAGCACGTCCTGGCCTTGGACTTGCCGCCCGACGCCTTCCGCTTCCGGCAGGGGCCATCGCTACACGACCCGTCGCTCGCGTGCTGTTTAACAGCGCCAGGCAATAATGGCGCGGGCGCCGGAGCCTGCTCCCCGAGAAGCGACTGGCTGCTGGCCACGCGTGAGAGCTTCCCACCGGAGGTCCGGAAGCACGAGAGCTTTGCGTCTCCGGCGAGCACGCACGGCGCTGCCGGCTTGGAGGGGAGCCCACCGGTGTGTTGTGGCAGGACGCGTACCGCGATGACGGCGGCGACGGCACGCTGACGCCGAGCCTGCTCGCAATCTGCTCCATCAGGGCGGCCTCAACAGCATCTCCTCCTACGACGCCGCCCGCCGGGAGCGACGACGGCGATGGCGATTGCGACTGCGACGGCACAAGCGCGCCCACCCCAGCGTCGTGTTCCCACCCGGCAACGGTGCCCATAAGCGCGTGCAGCGCAGGGTCGAACGGCGCGGCGCCGGCGGCTGCAGCATGAGCGAGAGGCCAGGAAAGCTCGTGGAGTGCCCCGAGGAAACCGTCGTGCGCCATCGCTGCTACCCTCAAACGCAAAGTAGGGGAAGGGGGGTCGTCCTCGAGCCCTCGCTGCTTAAAATGTAAGCCCGCGCGTAGGAGTGCGTTCGTGTGTGCCGGCGCGAGGACGGCGGTGGCAGAGAGTGCGCCTTGTGGTGCGGAATTAGTGGGTGCTTTCGGGGGACGCTTCCTCCCGGTGGGGTGGTGCGCGATGTCTCTCTAGCCTCTACGACTAGAGAGTAGAGGATCAAATAGGTGGGCAGCGGAGAGGAAGTAGAAAGAAGTTTCGATATGAAAAAGTTTTTTAAGGGCGAAATGCCGAAATGGTGAGGAGGATCAGAAAGATCTTTCTGAAAGGGAAACTGGATGGAACCGTTTCTGGATTGATATATGTAGTCGATGGGGGTGTGTTTGACAATTTCTAGCCATTTCAGACGTTCCAATGCACTGCAACTAAAAAGACAACAGTACGGTGTATTGTAGTTCCTTAGTCGCATTAGATTAGAAAACACTTCTCGGTCTTTGAATTATTTGGTGAGTAATTTATGCACCTGTTTCATAGCATTTTTGGAACCTTTTTTTGTTTAATAGCATTTATTTCTGTAATGGTTTCGCATAGCAAACCAGAGAAGTTTATGTGACTTGACCCCGGCCTTCTAGCATAATTTATAAACGTTTTCTGCAGCTTTCTATCCAAGAGTCATTTCATGACTTAAGAATCTCCAAGAGTATCTGTCACAAATCGTTTCCCCGTCAATGCGAGGGGAGGGACGGAAGATGTGACGTGGTGTATATCGTCCGAGTCATGAAATCTGAGCCTTGGCGCGGGCGCCGGGCGGGCGTGACGGCACGCGCTACGGGCGGCGGCGGGGCGGCTGCGCCGAGAGCTGAGAGTAGAAGGGGTTTAACCCTAAATTGTTCTTGATTGATTGTCTCACAATAGTGGCCCCCATATTTATATGAGGGGTTTACACTCCCGATGGAGATTCAAATCGCCCTCGAGCCGGAAGTCCGGATAAATTTTGTTGAATAATTCCGCATCTTCTCATGAAGCATCCGCGCAGCCTTTGTTCTTCCATTTGATATGGACCTGAAGCTGACCTTGCCCGACTGGATTTAAGCATGACCTCAAGTTCGTGGACCGTGTACCTTCATGTATGTGTGGCAACTCGGTATCTCAACAGGAATCTCTCCTCGATGTGGCTTAAGCATGCTAATATGAAAAGCATTGTGTATGCGAAGTTCCAGTAGGTAGGTTCAACTCATATGAAACCGGAGTAAGAATTCGTGGTGATGTTTGAAGGGTCCAAAATATTTGGGAGAGAGCTTGCCTTTGTATAATGGTGATATTGTTGCCGCAGACCGATAATAATTTGAGCTGCACATAATCACCCACTTTGAACCGCCGTTCCGGTGTGTTTAGCATCAAAATATTTGCGATAATAATCTTACGCCAATTGTAGACAAACCTTTGTCTGATTTATGAAAGAATCACGCTGAGATAACATAGCATCTACAGAAGGTAATGTGGTCTCACCCGAATTGTAGCCTCTAATGGTAGGTGGGTCGCGCCCATAGACCAGGTTGAATGGTGTAGTTTTGGTGGATGTATGATATGAAGTATTATAGCAATACTCGCCCATGATAACTATCTTACCCAATCCTTCTCGTTTGTCACCGCTAAAACAAAGATAGATACATTGTGATAATTTTGTTCACTACCTCGGCCTGTCTGTTTGCTTGAGGATGATGAGCTGAAGTGGGTGAGAGAATGATATTGGATAGCCGAAAGAGCTCTTGCCAAAACTGACTTGTGAAAACCATACCTCGGCCACTAACAATCGATCTCGGTAACCCATGTAACCTTACAATTTCTGAGAAATTTTTTTGGGCCACCGGGTTGCTGTGTATGGGTGAGAGAGAGAGGTATAAAGTGGGCATACTTGGATAGGCGGTCGACCACTATTAGAATCACCGACTTTGTGCCAACCTTAGAAGTGCCTCAATGAAGTCCATTGAAATATCCTCCCGCATCTGTTCTCGAACCGGCAAGGGTTGAAGAAGTCCACCGGATGCAGGTGTTCGCTTTTTTATTGCGTTGACACACTAAGCAACCATTCACAAACTCTCGACAATGCGTCGATCATGTTTAATAAAGAAAGTTTGACGGAACCGATGTAATATCTTTTGTATTCCCTCATGAGCTGAATCATGTATGGCATGAAGAATGGTTTGAAGATGTTTGGATGATGGTGAAAGCCATACTTTTTTTTGAAAAAGAATCAAACAATTTCGAACTTCCCATGCGGAGTCCTTGTCGTTGATGATGGAGTCAATGAGACTTATGGCGTCATCACCAATGCAATTTCCTCACGTAATCGATCAAAACAGACTCAATTGAATTTCCGAGATAGCCATTAACGAGGATTCCTCAACATTCTGTCGAGATAATGCATCGACCACCACGTTGGACTTGCCCGCTTTGTATTCTACGCTGAAGTCATAAATCCAAGTAATTTGCTAACCCATTGGTGTTGTGGAATAGTGGATAATCATTGGTCCAAGATGTATTTAAGACCGTAATGATCCGACCTTATGAGGAAGGGGCGGCCCCAAAGATAGGGTCTCCAATGTTTGACTGTTGTTACCAAACCTATGAGCTCCCATTCATAGGCAGCCAATTTTTTGTACTTATCAGTCATTCTTTTGCTGAAGTAAGTGATCAAACCATTGCCTTGATGCAAAACAGCGCCCATACCTGTGCTATAAGCATCACATTCGACCACGAAAAGTTTGTTGAAGTCCGGTAGTTGAAGGACCGGGCGCTGAAGACAATGTTCTCTTTAGATGCTCAAAAGTTGATATTGCTAGGGGTGTCCAAAAGAATGAGTCCTTCTTAAGAAGATTTGTAAGCGGTCGAGCAATCATACCATAATTCATTATAAATTTTCTGTAGTAGCTTGCAAGTCCTAAGAAACCCCTGAGTTCTCTGAGAGTTGTAGGTATCGGCCATGTAGTGACTGCCTCAATCTGTTGGAAATATGCCCTAGAGATAATCATAGAGATGATTGTATCGCCTTGTATCCATGATATATTATGTGTTCATGAATATCCATTAAAGACAACTTGTATCGATTGGCAATTATGTGAATTGTTTATGAGACTCTTTACTTGTATGGTTATTCTCAGAATTGTCCCTAGTCGGAGTTCATGTGATGACACACAGAATATTAGATCAGCACACATATTGGTTGATGACTATGTTTCACAAGTCATAGACATGGAGATGTCAAACTAATAGTGTGGGCACATGTATGGCATGGGGCCGGATTGACCGACATGAGATGTTATTATTATTATCTCTTTACACATCATGTATGTTATGTTCTTAGACCTGAGATTGTCGTATGTACTCAAGATATGAAATGACCTACTTAGGGACTATCAAACGTTACTCCGTAACTGGGTAGCTATAAAGGTGGTCTTCGGGTTTGTCAGGAAGCATGCTATGAGGCATAGACAATCAAGATGGAATTGCCCCTCTCCATGAGAGAGAGATATCACTAGACCACTCGAATGATTGGATCAAGAAATGCATGGCCGTGCTTGGGTTAAGTGTTAACCCACGAGGTGGACCAAATATCGTGTGGTAAGGGAATAACATGTATGTGAGTTTGTGGTGGTTCGTCTAATATGATCATTGCGCATTACACATGGGAGTTGACACGTCTTGCTAGAGGCCGCTATCGCCTATTGGTCAAGTAGGAGTACTCGGGCCATGTCTATGTGTGCGTGAGCCCATAGGGTCGCACGCTTAAGGGGGAAGGAGGCCTAATTCGGATCTCGATCCAATTAGACGAGGCTTAGGGTTACTAATGGGCCTCCAGCTCGGGAGCCTGTTAGGGATGCCTATATATATGAGAGAGGTGGACGCGGGGCTAAGGGAAGCCATGCCACTTTGGCAGCCACCGACGCCCACGCCCCTCGCCTCTTGCTCCTCGCGGACCTAGCAAAACCGAGGTGCATCGCTACTCCCTCGTATGTGTGGGATACCTCGGAGGTGCTGCATCCGAGCACAAGGATGAACCGCACGTGGAGGACGGACGTGGAGCAACTACACGCACCGCTTGACGCCGCATTATCTACGCCGAGGGTCGACACATCCGCCGCACCCGCACGCCTAGTGGTAATCCCGTGATCTATAACTAGCAAGTAGTTTCTCGTTTATGGGTAGAAAAGTTTTGTTTTCTAGCTAGCGTAGCGATCACATATTCCTTTAGTGGTATCGAGCCGTAGCTGCCTCGTTATAGATTCGGATGTGTGCATATGGTGATATGCGCCGTTGTAGATGAGTCTCCCGATCTCGTTTACGGATCTTGCCGCTACCGGTCTTGTTCGATCTACTCTACCGGCCGAATTCCGCCATCGGAGTTAAGTGATACATGTAAATCTAGTCATGGAGAGTTTGAGATCAATATGATTGATCGAATCAAACCTAGGTCATGATCTACAAAGCATGTGATGCGCCGGCAAAGGGCAGATTTGATCTTCTACCGACTACCGACACGGGATGCGAATACCGAACCATGGTGTTTAGTCCGCCGGGATGGAGGCGATTCTTGAACGAAAAATTGTAGAGCAACAAATTTTCTATATTTGGACCCTAAGCCGCAATAATGCAAAACAAAGTGACTGCGAAAAACGGCTTGAAAATAGGTCTTTGCCCCCGCAAGATTAGATGTTGGTATCGCCTAATCCCTCGCTTTTGCGCATTTATGTGACCGGTATGGCCTTTATGTGTATGAGATGCATGTATGTAATTAATTCATGACTTGCATGTCATGAGGATGAAAATATGGCTGGAGCCACTTATGTATTGTCCCCTTAATGTAATGGCACAAGTGTGCCAAATTGTGATGATCGCGCCAATGTAATTGTTATTTCTATCTACGCTAGTATAGACTAGTCTTGGCGCATTCATCGCTGGAGGATGGCATACATGGATCATGGAGATGGAGATGATCATGATGAACAGTTCATTGGAGATGGAGATCCCCAAAGTGATTAAAAGGCCATACCAAGTCACAACCGTTTAATGTCATTCTTATTATGTTCTACTCTCACGCGTGCGATTATGTTTTTGTCTACATACTATAGTGAAGTAGAACGATCCCTAAACCTTGTTTAAGTTTCGATGCTTCCCCAAACCTTGCACTGTCACAAGTCTTGTACAATCGGTGGTGGGTCTATGAAATTAGAGTGCCACCGGGTTTTCCTTGACTAGAACAAGGTTCGTATCGGATACTTACTGCGGAAGGTTTGGTTACTTGAACAAGATCATCCTAACAGCTTAGGGATCTTGGAGCATGGCAGGTTGGGGTTAGCATAGAGATGCTACCCAACAACAAGAGTCATATGTGATATGATTAGCAAAGAGTTGCTTACCGATCTACCATGTCTTCTAGCGGTGATGCTAAAGCTCACTAGTTGACTTGTTAATTGTGGGTCTTGAATCACTAAGTTTCAATTGAGGATATTGATTTTAGTGGGAGTACATTCAATTAAATGATAATATGTTTTTACTCTATCTTGGATACATTTTCATAGTATTTTGCATTATTTTGTTGTAGATAAATGGCGCCTAGCAATCAACCATTTACTTTTATGTTCAGTTCTTGAGAAAGATAAGTTGAATGGAACAAATTATGCGGTTGGATCCGCAACACGAGAATTGTTCTCGTGGCTGAGAAAAGGAAGATGTTCTAGACAACCCCTTACCGTAAGAGCCTGCTAATAATGCACCTGCTGCTGAGAAAAACGCTTTCAAGAGAGCATGTGATGCTGATCTTGAAGTGAGTTGCCTTATGCTTGCTAGTATGGAACCCGATCTTCATATGCGCTTCGATAACAATCATGCAAATGACGACGATATGATCGTGGCGCTTGAGGATATGTTCCAAACTCAAGCTAGAACCGAAAGGTTCAATGTCTCAAAGGCTCTTGTTGAGAGCAAGCTAGCGTGAAAAGCAGCTAGGTTGGACCACATGTAATCAAGATGGTTGGTTACACTCGGAGATTGGAGAAGCTAGGATTCCCAATAGGCCTAGAGTTGGCTACTGATTTCATTCTTACATCTCTGCGCCTAGCTATGGGAACTTCATCTCGAACTACCATATGCATGGGGCGAGAAAGGCTTGACTTGAACTGTGGGTATGCTTAAGGCAATAGAGGACATCAAGAAAGGTGCCGGGCAATAGCCATGAGATGGCGGTCCAAAACAAACCTAATTTTAAGAAAAGGGGCAATCCTTATTGGAAGAAAAAGAAGGAAAAAGGCTAAAGGTGAGACCTCTAAGCCAAAGCCATCCGAGCCCCCCGTGGACCAACCGCTGATTCGGAGTGCTTTTTTTGTCGTAAAAAGGGTCACTGGAAAAGAAACTGCAAGGAGTACTTAGCATCCAAGAAGGATAGCGGTGGTAAAGGTACTCCCGCCGCTTGTACACTTGTTTATGTTACAGACATATTCCTCGCTGATTCTTATATTAATTCTTGGGTATTTGATAGCGGATCGGTTGCTCATATTTGCAATACGATGCGAGGAATGATAAGAAGTAGAAGCGTGGGAAAGGGAGAAGTTGACTTCAGCGTGGGCAATAATACAAGAGTTGCCGCCTCGAAAGCGTTGGGACGATGCAACTCCACCTTCGTCGATTTATTTTGGAATTGAATAATTGTTATTTTGTTCCTAGTTTAAGTCAAACATTGTGTCACCTTCATGTTTGATGAAGGATGGTTATTCATTTAAGAGAGAAGACAATGGTTGTGTGATCTCGAAAAATGGCAGGTTTGTGGCTTCTGCATCCATTGTGAATGGGTTATTTATTTTAATCTTGATGATGCACATGTCTGTAATATAAGTGCTAAAAAGACCTCGACTTAATGAGTTAAGTCCTACCTATATGTGGCATTGTCGTTTGGGTCATATAAGTGAGAATCACATGAAGTGGCTCCATTCTCGATGGGCTTCTAACTTCATTTGATTTTGAATCATACGAGACATGTGAGGCTTCCCTTCTAGGCAAATGACCAAGGTGCCTTTCACGGAGGTTTTCCCCGAGAGGGCAGCAGACTTATTGGAACTTGTACATACCGATGTATGCGGACCAATGAGCACGGCTTGACTAGAGGCGGATTCCAATACTTTATTACTTTCATCGATGATTTTAGTAGATATGGCTATGTCTACTTAATGAAGCATAAGTCCGAGACTTTTGAAAAGTTCAAAGAGTTTCAGAATGAAATAGAGAATCAACATGGCAAGAAAAATCAAGGCCTTGCGATCCGATCGTGGAGGCGAATATTTGAGTCATGAATTTAGCAATCATCTAAAGAGTTGCGGAATTGTTCCACAACTTACGCCGCCGAACACCCTCGAGAAACGGTGTGTTTGAGCAACGTAATCGGACTTTGTTAGACATGGTTCGGTCAATGATGAGCCAGTCAGACCTACCTTTATCATTTTGGGGATACGCTCTAAAAACACGCTTTCACATTAAATAGGGTGCCATCTAAGTGCGTAGTTAAGACACCATATGAGATGTGGACCGGTAAGAGTCCCAGTTTTGTCTTTTTCTAAAGATTTGGGGTTGTGAAGTTTATGTCAAATGACTTCAATCAGATAAACTAACACCCAAGTCGGACAAGTGCTTTTTTCGTGGGATACCCAAAGGAAACTTTAGGGTATTACTTTTACAACCCGATCGAGGGGCAAAGTGTTTGTTGCTCGAAACAATGTTTTCTTAGAGAAAGAGTTTCTCAAAAGAGACAAGAGTGGACAAAAGGTGTATCTTGAACAAGTTCAAGATGAGCCAACAGGTCAAGACTCTATGAGTGGTGCTAATGTAGCAGAACAAGTTGAGATACCTGTGGAAAAGGAAACACCGGCACAACCACGAAGATCTACTAGACTCCGTGAGTTGCATGGGAATTTGTTATTGTTAGATGATGATGAACCTGCAACGTATGCGGAAGCAATGATGGACCCAGATTTCGAGAAATGGCAAAGTGCCATGAGATCCGAGATAGATTCCATGGGAAACAATCAAGTTTGGAACTTGGTTGACCCACCCGATGGGGTTAGACCTATTGAGTGCAAATGGATCTATAAAAAGAAAAAGGATATGGATGGAGATGTTCACGCGTCTATAAAGCTTGACTTGTGAAATCTCATGTTTGGTTTTGGAAATTGATGACACACTTAGTGTGCTAATCCTTTGCTCTAAGTGTGACTTGAGAGATAGGATTGCATGGATGACGTGGAGCATGATGATCATGAACATGGACGATGATGATGGACATGATGGATCGTCAAGCTCGGATTGTCGGTTTTGAGAGGAACCCCGGAGATCAAGGCAAAGGTATACTTGATAGGGTTTTTCTTTCGGTGGTCAAGACACGATAGAGCGTGTGATCACATTATAGGCTAGATAGCTGACTATCAAGAGGGGATGCCGCGACCAATCCTTTGGTGAAGTGCTTCTAGGTCCAATTGACTTGCATATTGCATTTAGGTTTTGAGAGCACTAACTTAGCTCTTGCCTAACCGATCATGACATGCTAACATATATGATAACGTGATCATCTTCGACGTGTTGGCAACTTATGGAAAGAGACGGCAAGGTTGAAGCAAAGGCGACAACAAAATGAAGAAACTCGCATCAACGAGTGACTAGACGCGACCGGAAAGCCGGCCGAAGAGCGGACCGGACGGTCCGGCCAGTGGGTCCGATCGGACTTCCAAAGAAGCATGTTTTTTCATGCTTGACTTCGTGGATCGACCTGGGACGTGGTGATCGGAAACAAAGGACCCGGAAGCACGAAGACGCTTATCACCGTGGGCTAGGGGTGTTGTCTCATGTGACCGGAAGCACAGTCAAAGCGTGACCGACGCTTGATTCGACTACCGGGTGCGTCCCCGGCCGGCGAGTCCGGCCACCCCGCGAAACCCACCAACGGCTCAATTTCGAGGAGGACTTTATATATACTTGGATGGCCGGGTCTTTTGGGTCTCTCTTGCACATTTGAACACTCTAACTCTATTGTGAGCTTGTGATACTCCACTCCACTCATCTCTTCATCCAAACTTTAAATCTTTGGTGAGATTGAGAGTGATAGAAGTCCATTGCATTGCTTGGTTGCATTTAGAGGCACTTCATCCTTGGAGAAGCCGCGGGATTTCATTTCTCTTGGGAATTTGCTTGGTTCCCTAGCGGCTTGGAGCAAGAGGTGGTGTTGAGCTCGATTGGAGCTTGTTCGAGGCCACACCAGTGGTTTGTGAGGGGTCGTTCCTTACCCCGCGGGAGATTCGCGAAAAAGGAGCACTAGTGGATTGCTCGTGGCTTGTTTGATCCTCTCTTTTTTGATCGGTGTGCTTGAGCTCCTACGGGGATTTGGCACCGCCATTAAGCTTAGCAACCGTCAAGTGAGTGTATCGCCACAACGGGGACTAGCGTGCGGCAAACACGTGAACCTCGGTGAAAAATCATCGTGTCAACCTTGTTCTTGCTCGTTGGAGATTTCTTGTTGATCATGGTGATTGGCTTCCACCTCTACACATCGATGTCGGTATATCGATCACTCCTCCTCGTGTATTTACTTTGATATACTTGTGTAGCTTGAGTAGTTTGTTCTAGTTTGCTAGAATTGTTTAGCTCCTAGTGTTTGTTTTAGTTAGCATATCTTGTCCACTTAGGAGTAAATTAGCGACCTAGCTTTTGCTTGTGATTAGAGACAATAGAATTGACTTGTGGCTTGCATAGCTAGTTCGTAGCATCGCTTACTTAGCTTCGCCATCTTGTTTACTAATCGGTTTGTTTAGTGTTGTTGCAAGAATTTTAAATAGGCTATTCACCCCCCTCTAGCCATTAGGACCTTTTTAACTTGTCGCAAAGGGTTTTCAAAGAAGTTCAAGGAGTTGACTATGACGAGACTTTCTCGCCAAGAGCGATGCTTAAATCTATCCGATCATTCTAGTAATCACGGCTCATTTTGATTATGAGATATGGCGGATGGATGTTAAAACAACCTTTCTAAATGGAAATTTGGATGAGGACGTGTATATGATGCAGCCCGAAGGTTTTGTTGATCCTAAGAATGCTAGGAAAATATGCAAGCTTAAGAAATCCATTTATGGGTTAAAGCAAGCATCTCGGAGTTGGAACATTCGTTTTGATGAAGAGGTCAAAGCTCTTGGCTTTCGTCGAGAATGAAAAAAAGAACCTTGTGTATACAAGAAGGAAAGTGGGAGTGCTATTGTGTTTCTAATCTTGTATGTAGATGACATACTATTGATTGGGAATGACATTCCAATGTTGCAATCGTGAAGACTTCACTGAATAATACATTTTCTATGAAGGATTTGGGAGAAGCAAAGCACATTTTGGGCATAAAGATCTATAGAGATAGATCAAAGAGGCTTATAGGATTAAGCCAAGATACGTTACCTTGACAAGGTGTTGAAACGGTTCAACATGGAACGAGTCTAAGAAGGGGTTCCTGCCTATGTCACATGGTATGCGTTTTAGCAAGAAGCAGCGTCCTTCGGCTGCTGATGAGCGAGAGTGCATGAGTAAGGTTCCATACGCCTCGGCGGTTGGTTCCATCATGTACGCTATGATATGTACACACCCAGATGTCTCATATGCTCTAAGTGTTGCGAGCAGGTACCAAGCTGATCCAGGTGAGAGTCACTGGACACTTGTTAAAAACATTCTTAAGAAGGACTAAGGATATGTTCCTAATCTATGGAGGTGAGGAGGAGCTTGTTGTAAACTGTTACACCGATGCTAGCTTCCAAACTGACACAGATGATTCACAGTCTCAATCAGGATATTTGTTCACAATAAATGGTGGTGCTTTGTCGGTTGGAAAAGTTCCAAGCAGAAACGGTGACCGATTCTACAACAGGTTTGAGTACATAGCAGCTTCTGAAGCTGCGAAGGAAGGTGTTTGGAAGAGGAAGTTTCTCATTGAGCTTGGTGTGTTTCCGAATGCAAGCGGCCCATTGAACCTTCATTGTGACAATAGTGGCGCAATTGCACAGGCTAAGGAGCCGAGGGATCACCATAAGAACAAACATGTAGTGCGGAAATTTCACCTCATTCGAGAGTTCATCAAACGGGGTGAGATCAAGATATGCAACATACATACGGATTTGAATGTTTCAGATCCTTTGACAATGGCTCTTCCACAACCTAAGCATGAGGCGCACATGAGAGATATGGGTATTAGATATCTTCAAGATTAACTCTAGTGCAACTGGGAGATTGTTGGGAATATGCCCTAGCGATAATCATAGAGATGATTGTATCGCCTTTGTATCCATGATATATTATGTGTTCATGAATATCCATTAAAGACAACTTGTATCGATTGGCAATTATGTGAATTGTTTGTGAGACTCTTTACTTGTATGGTTATTCTGTAATTGTCCCTGGTCGGAGTTCATGTGATGACACACATGAATATTAGATCAAGACACATATTGGTTGATGACTATGTTTCACAAGTCATAGACATGGAGATGTCAAACTAAAAACTAATAGTGTGGGCACATGTATGACATGGGACTGGATTGACCCGACATGAGATGTTATTATTATTGTCTCTTTACACATCATGTACGTTATGTCCTTAGACCTAAGATTGTCGATGTGTACTCAAGATGTGAAACGACCTACTTAGGGACTATCAAAACGTTACTCCGTAATTGGGTAGCTATAAGGTGGTCTTTGGGTTTGTCAGAAGCATGTTGTGAGGCATAGACAATCAAGATGGAATTTCCCCTCTTCATGAGAGAGAGAGATATCACTGACCACTTTCGAATGATTGGATCAAGAAATGCATGGCCGTGCTTGGGTTAAGTGTTAACCCACGAGGTGGACCAAATATTGTGTGGCAAGGAAATGACATGTATGTGAGTTTGTGGTGGTTCGTCCGATATGATCATTGCGTACACATGGGAGTTGACATGTCTTGCTAGAGGCCGCTATCAGCTATTGGTCGAGTAGGAGTACTTTCGGGCCATGTCTATGTGTGCGTGAGCCCATAGGGTCGCACGCTTAAGGGAAGGAGGCCTAATTCGATCTGATCCAATTAGACGAGGCTTAGGGTTACTAATGGGCCTCCAGCTCGGGAGCCCCGTTAGGGACACCTATATATATGAGAGGTGGGCGCTGGGCTAAGGAAGCCGCCCACTTTGTAACCGCCGCCGCCGCCCACGCCCTCGCCTCTTCCTCTTGCGGACCTAGCACCGAGGCGCGACGCTTCCTCCCTATACATGTGGGATACCTCGGAGGTGCTGCATCCGAGCACAAGTACGAACCACACGTGGAGGACGAACGTGAGCAATCGCGACGGCACCGCCGCGACGCGCACATCTACGCCGAGGGTCGACACATCCGCCGCACACAAGGCGTCTAGTGGTAATCCCATGATCTATAACTAGCGTGAGTTCCCGGTTTATGAGTAGAAAAGTTTTGTTTTCTAGCTAGCGTAGCGATCCCATATTCCTTCACAATCTTCTCGGGATCAACCGCCACTCCAACATCGTAAATAATGTGTCCCAGATAACCAAGTTGTGATTGACCAAAGAGGCATTTAGATTTCTTTAAGAAAATGTTATGTGATGCCAATACCTTGAAGATCTCTTCCACATGTGCTAAGTGTTCATTCCAGGATTTGCTGAAGATTAAGATATCATCGAAGAAAACCGTAACAAATTTTTAAGTAGGAAGGGTCCCAAAATGTCATTCATTAATACTTGAAAGGTTGAAGGTGCATTGCAAAGTGCCCATGATGTGTTCTGAATGGAGTCTTTTTGATGTCCGGTGGATGCATGCGTACTGGTGATATCCTGGACGAAGATCTAGCTTGCGAAAGAATTTAGCACCTTGTAACTCATCCAATAATTTAGCAATGACATGTATTGGAAATTTATCTTTTATAGTATTATCATTGAGTGCCCGATAGTCCACGTAGAATTGCCAAGTCTTGTCATGTTTCTTGACAAAAAGAACAGGAGATGAAAACGGTGAAGTGCTGTACCTGATGATACCTTGGGATAACATCTCGGTGCATGCGAACAACTGTCGGTTGAGTTGGATCTTCCAGGTGAATGCGATGGTCATACCGTCTCTGAGGCGGAAGGCCCTTAGTGTTGTCGGTTTATCGGCAATAGTCTAGCGGGGTATGCCCGGCTAGTAGATTGAGCGGTTAGGGATGCGCGAGACGGCTAATGAGACGTTAAGCAGAACGAGCAAAGGACAAAACACACGGGTTTTACCCGTGTTCGGCGCCTTGATGGCGTAAAACCTCACGTCCTTCTTAGTTGTATTGATTGATTGAGAATATCGTGTCCCTCGGGGATCCTGCTCACCTTATATAGTCCGGGGAGCGGGGGTTACAGGTCGGATCCGGTCCCGACAAGAACTATCCCGATCGGTTACAATAGGAAAGTATGTAGTGATTACGATTAAGCTATACTAGGAAACTATCTTGGCGACCAAGTTTAGGCCGTGATCTCCGATAATTGTGGTCTTCTAGCGCCAAGGGCTTCAGTCCGCCATCCTGGGCCGGCCAGAGAGGCCTAACCCGAAGTAACCCGTGAGGGGATAGGGGTTTATCCCCCCCACGCCTAGTCCCCGAAAGCACGCCAGTATGCCGCAGTGAAAGAGTCTTGACGCTCCGATCATCGGGGAGGTGTTGTCGACCGATCTTAAAATGCGGTGTCGACCAGATTAGTTAAACGCCGACTAGCTTTGGGACAGCTCGACCGGCCGCTCGTGTTCCCGTAGCTTGTTTCCATTGCTTTCGACCGCCTAGTCTTGACGAGTCCGCTTTCTTGGATGTTGGGTGCTCCAATGAAAAAAAATCTTTTTCTTTTTCGGGCGAAGTGTGCCCACGTATAGTGGAAAAACACTGTTAAAATGTAAATATCAAAAATGAGCACGATTCACCGGAGGTGAAGTGTGCCCACTTAGTCCCCGAGCCTAGGAGTAGGTGAGTAATCACGCATCGCTAGGGTCATAAGAAAAATGTGAGCAAAAAGTCCCCGAGTAATCGGAAACCTAATCGGCGTAAAGACCAAACTCCTAGATGGAGCCCATACGTGGAGTCCCCCGAAACACACCGTAAGTCCGCCTCTACGTAGGGGGCCAATGCGCCATGCATCGGTCAAGGTTCGCACAACACCAACCTGGGGAATATCCAGGACACACAATAATGGCAACGGATCTAAATAGCCCGGGGATTCAGGGGAAGTCGAACAGAAAATCTATAGACCCCAGGATATCCATGAATCTTCGTCGAGAAGATTTGGCTGCTCATTTCCCAAAAAATCAGAAAGGCAACGTATCCGGTCAATTAATATCCCGTGATCGTGTAGGGGGAACAAACCGAGCGAGAATCGAGGGGATAGGACACGTGGCAACGCCTCAACTCATGCATGCCCGAAAGCGCAATGATGGCAATCGACCGCCGCCGCCGCACGCACTCAACCCAGAAATGGGGAGGCGCGGGCCCGCAGCGCGCACGGTTGCTCATGCATCAACCCTAGGGGCGGACGGGGTTATAAATACCGGCGCCCGCTTCTCCTCGTCTCATCCTTTGAGCGCCCTTCGCCTCCTCGAGCCCCTTCTTCTACCCGCTATAGTGAGCACCGGCTAGGGTTTATGCGACCGCCGGCGCTCGGATCTTCAATCACGCCGCCCGGCTCAATCTCGAGAGGTAAGAACCCCATAGATCTATGGATTTGCTGTTGCTTGACTCCCCAATGTGGCGATTTGGGCGTGGATTTGAGCCGTTTTCTATCTTTTGCCAACACCGTTTCACTTTCTTGGAAGGTAGAATCGGTTGAGGTGGGATGGATCGTCGTGCTTTCGGAGGTCACCCGCCATGGCGGAGGTGCTGTAGGAGGACGCGCGGGGCTGCTACGGTGGCCGCGGAGGCGCCGCCGCTACGGACACGACGGAGAGCCCGCGCCGCCGCCGCGAACGGCAGATCCGGTAATCCAGATGGATAGGGAGTGGCCAGGCTCACTGTCCAATCGTGGGGACGGTGAGGGAGCCGGTGGACGCCCGTGTCTTGCCGGGAGAGGGTCATCGCCGGCCGGAGGGTGCCGTTCTGGCGAGCCATACCCCATGCCTCAAACCGATGAGGTAGTGGTGTTTGAGAGCTACTTGGCGTGGATTTGGGATGCCGGCGCGCCCCGCCCTACCGGAGCTCCCCGATGCTTGTCGGGCTCCAACTCGCCACCGCCTAAAATAACGCCATCCTCGACATCGCCATCTTCATAACGCGCTTTGTGAGTGTTGCCTCGATCCTGCCCAACCTTAGTCTCTGGAAGTATTTCTTCTATGTTGGGTTGAAGAGGGATTCGGGTTCGCGCGTGGCCGGTGGTGTGTTTGTGAAGCCGGGCAACCGAGCAAGTCGGTTTCGCCACGCCGCATCGAACGGGCCCGCCGGGTACACGCCGGTGGTTCTACCTCCGCCCCGATCGGAGGTGCCCATCCCGGTACCGATCCCACCCGCGTGCCTTGGTGAGACAAGCTAGCTGGAACGAGGAGCCGACGGTTGCGCCGACGCATGCATGCGCGTGGGAGCTGTTGGGCCATGATTGAGACCTTCATGTGGGCGGCATCGGCCTTGCCCACGCAGTTCGTGGGAGCCCGGATCCAACCACTCAAGCGGAGGGATCATCCCGGGTTTCAAGACACCGGGCTGAATGACCCCACCCGCGAGTCGGGCGGAGTTTCGCGCCCGTGGTCGAAGTCCGTGAGCGGGTAGCCAAGATACCGCCGATACCGACAATGCACGATCCGCTGGCTGGTAACCACGCGTTCGCGCCGAACCCGCCACCACCGGTAAGTATAATCTGGATTTGAATTGGCACGCTGCGGTGTTGTAGATTGCAATCATCTATACCGCCGATGATACTTTGCAGATCCATGGGATGATGCGCAACGGCACTTCACCGCCACCCGAGGGAGGTCCGTGCCGCTCGCGCTTCGCTCTTCAGCGCCGCCGTCCCCTACCCCCCGCGGCACCGGAAGCGCCTGGCGGCGAGCGGCGGTAAGGTGATCGGGCCCGTGGCAAGCGCCTGAGAGCCCGCCGGAGCCGAGTCCATCCGGGAGGAGGTGGACAAAGGGGCGGCCACCCCGTCGTAGCCAAGCTGAAACACCCTCAGATGACGATTTTCTTGCCGATGAAGAACTTCGAGCTTTTGTAGAATCAACCGCATTTGTAAGTATCCCCGAACATTATCCAGCCCCCGGTAAGGCCGCATTGATTGATCGTCGCCTTGTTAAATGCAGCAATCTCGAGGAGAGAGAACCCGAGAGCACCGCCGATCCACCGAGGGTGCCACCGAGCCACACGGTGGCGACGCGCCACGGAGGGAGGAGGCACGCAGCCGGGCAGCTCGAGGTCGCCTCTCGGGGTCCGTGGCTTCGCCAACGCAAGGTATTCTTGATGTCGATCGCGGATCGCCACGCGCCGAGTATATATGAATCATGTTGTTGATGCAGAGGCCCGCCGCTGCCGCGGCGTATGCCGACATCGCCGCTGACGCCAGCGCCAGGGGCGAAGCCAGATGTACCGCACAACCTCGAGAGGTGCCTGGGCGTGAAGTGCCTACCGAAGACGCCCAACGCAGGGCGGCCTCAAGAGATAGTCGGGCACCAAGTCCGCCAAGAGCCGGCTGACGCCGCCCAGAGCAGGGTGAGCACCGGGAGGTCGGAGGCTGCGCTTTGATCAACCGGGCAATCCCCCGACTACATCCAAGTCGAGGGGTGATGATCGTGAGATGGAGGAGGTCGACGTTGGTACGGTCGCGGAGGACCCGTGCCCTGTGGGAGCAGAGTGGCCTGATGTTGAGGAGGAGGACGAGCCGACGCGCATAGCGCCAAGTGGAGGAGGGAGCCACCGCCACCAGGCTAGTATTCGGATCACGCCATCTTGCATTATGACTTCGACGCCCCGCAGATAGTTTGTGATTGTATGCTATTGTACAAAGATATCTAGAACGAAGAAATCCATCGCCCGCGCTGGTGAGCCGGAAGAATGCCGCAGAGCCCCCTCGCGCCGGCCGACACAGCGGATGAGCCTCCCATGAGCGCCACTACCTTGTGGAGGAGCGGGCGATGCTCATGGTCGAGAGGGACCGCTGGTTACCGGGCAATAGTGACACGCAGCGCCACGCCACGCAGAGAGGCGGCGCGCTTAGCCGCCGAGCCGAGGTCCCGAGGTCGAGCGACTCGCGAGAACGCGAGGCCGCCGAGTTGCCGTGGAGGGCAATCGCCAAGCACCGAAGCGAGCGCGGCGCAGTTGGCGCCGACCGCAAGCGCTTGAAGAGGAGCGCCATGGAGCTCATAGCTCGTGAGGAGCGACGCGCCTTGAGGCCTAGAGCCATGTGCCGGGTATGTGTGAAGGATGCCCAAATAATCGATCCAAGACACCTCGAAAAATTGTTAGTAGTAAGATGATTGACACGTTGGTTGTGTGATACCTTTGCAGTATGAGGCTTCCGCCGAGACCCCACAAAGAAAGAATCGGGTGATGGCGAACCAACCGACGGACGAAGCCGCGAAGAGCTTGAACACCACCGACGACCGCGACGGTATGTCCCGGGCCGCAGAAAAAACTATCCGCTTGAAGAATTTTGTAAACAAAGTTTACTCGATCTTACCGTATATGTATTGTCGCTTTGCGCGCCGCCTCCGCCATCGGATTCGTGATCCGAGGTCGAAAGTGCTCCTCGGGAGGAGTCGTGACGAAAAGTCTACAGCATGCTCCGGCCAATCCTCGACGCCATTCATGGCTACGCTGTTGGTAGGTCAATCCGGGGAAGCGCCGCCGACCGACGCGACGTAACGCGGAGCAACGGGAGCACCCGCGGCCCGGGCGAACTTCATGGAGTTCACCGCCAGCCACCGTGACACCCGCCGACATGCTCGGGCGGTGGCTCGCGCCCCATCATCCCGAGGTGCAGCTTCACCAAGGCCCGCCCAGGCTACGCACTGACGCCGGAGGTCGCTTCTAAACCTGTGCTGTGGGTCGACGAGGCGGCGATGCAGCTTGCCGACGAGATGAACCCACTCCTATAAGCCGCTGGCATCAAAGTCCCGGGTGGCCCCAGGCATAATACTTTGCTTTTTTGGCCATAGCAAGAAACAGTTAGTGAAAAAACAAAGGAAAAACACTTATGGTTTAAGCCCGTACGCACGCCCGGATGTGGGTGGCGCTTATTTAGCTAATACTTTGTTTTTATTGCATAATCGCTTTAGCATGCATACGATTATGATCGACGATGAAGTGTAGACCGCAGACGAAAAAGGGGGTCACCTATGGTGGACGCCAGCCCTAGCCTTAACGCCGGTATAGCCACAGCAAGGAGACGCGATGCTCGTGCAAGCTATTGGGCTGTTCGACTACGCTAAGGAGTCATCCGCCGCCGTCGCCTATGCGGGGAGTACACCAACACACATACCGCGAAAATTGACCAAGTACGTAGATGGCTCTAGGGGGTCCAAAGGACATTAGAGTATGGTCGAGCATGGAAATAAATTGTTACGCGTCGGTCGAAATAAAATATAACCATGTCAACGTACTCAAATGAACTTTATTAAATTGTGCGACAACGTAAGGCAAAAATGATACAAGCTGGCTTTACAGAGTCCCCGAAGTTATGGGAAAAATCGTCGTAGGTGCTCGATGTTCCGTGAGTTGGGGATGTCGATATCCTCCATGGTCGCCAACCGATGCTCCCGCCGGGTAACCTCTTTAACTTTGAAGGGGCCTTCCCAATGAGATCCCGGCTTGTGAACACTCTTTTGCTTCCTTCGAAGGACCAGTGTCGCCAACCGCAAAGGCTCTTCCGCGTTACATTGCGATTGTAATATCTTCGAACGCCCTCGAGGTATTTAGCGCTCAGCGGCAAAGATTGCAGGCGGGTTTCCTCAAGCCGCCGACGAGCTCATCTTCTCGAGTAAGCGTCCAAGCGCCTTCATTATAATTCTCAACCCGAGGAGAGCGAAAGGCGATGTCGGCCGAGGACTGCTTTTGAACCAAACACCATGAAGTATGGGGAAACACCAGATCGCGGGCCGGGCCGAGTTCGAGTCCCCGCACAACGGCAGCAGCTCTTTAAGCCATCGACCGGGGGTATTTCCCATCCGCCGAAGAGTCGCCTCGCAATGCTTCTAATATCATGCCATTTGCTCACTTTCGGCTTTGCCCCATTGGCGCGGGGATGGGCGATAGACACGTATTTCACCGGATGCCTTTGTCTTCACAATAATCCCAAAATGGCTGCTGTAAATGTGCCGCCGAGATCCGCGATGATAGAGTTTGGGATGCCAAAGCGATGGACCACCTCATCTAACATCTCGACGGCTTTGTGCTGATTGGCATCGACCACGGGAGGTATTCGATCCACTTGGAGAACTTATCGACCATGACGAAGATCCACTTGAAACCACCGGGGCTGCTTTGAAAGGCCCGATGGCGCCAAGTCCCCAAAGACGAAAGGCCATGCTGCCGATAGTCCGGAGCTCATGTGCCGGGCACGTGTGTTCGCCGCGAAGAATTGACATTTCTTACAATGCCGCACTGTGTGTTCTCATGATCGCAAATCCGCCGCCAATAAAATCCTGCATGAAAAGCCTTGCCGCCGCCAAAGTGCGCGAGGCAAAGATGATTGCCACAAATCCCACCATGGATTTCGCCGAAAGCGCTTAATACCGTCTTCCTGAGATGCATCTGCGCAGACCCGTCCCCTATACTTTTCCGTATAAGGAAACCGCCGACTAGGACGTAATTTTACTTCACGGATGAGACGCTCTTGCTCGCCCCCATCCTCGGGGACAAGAGCTTCCGCAGATATTTGATTATCGGGACCCGCCACTTCGCAACGGAGTTGATAGTGTAGCGACGATATGTTCGGCCGTCTCGAAAGTGGAGGGCCCGCGCAGATCACCGATGGTTGGTTTCCACGGATCTTCGACGAAAGACGCCCCTGCGGTATCTTTTGCCCGAGAAGATCCAAGCTTGAAAGTTCATCGGCGGCTTGGTTGTAATCCCAACCACATGATCAAAGCTAAGCCCATAGAACTTGCCCTCCAACTTTCTTATAGCTGCCACACACGCGCCCATCTTCTCACTCTTGTAATCCCAATCTTTGTTGACTTGCTTGATTACCAATGCCGAAGTCCCCGAATACCCGCAATGGGCGAATCCCAAGTTGGACAAAGAATACGGAGGTCGTGAAGGGCAGCCTCATATTCCGCAAAGATTGTTAGATGCCGAAATGGATCTGGAGGACATACCGAGCGTATCCCCCGAGGGCGATATGATGTAGACGCCGCTCGCCCATCGATGTTGAGTGAACCGCCGAAGTACATTGTCCAAATAGCCTCGGCCGGTGTCTTCGAGGGAGTCTCCGTGATCCATCCACTCGCACACCTAAATCGCCAATGCTTGCGACTTGATTGTACTCCTATTCTTGTATTCAATGGTGAACAGGCGAGCTCGACGCCACTTGCATATACGACCGTTGGCATCCTTATTCCGCAGGACGTCGCCCAATGGATAGTCCGACACCACGGTGATAGGGTGAAGGTCGAAATAGTGACGCAGCTTGCGAGACGTGATGAGAATTCCATAGAGCAATTTTTGTATATGTAGGTACCTTTGTTTGGAGTCGTTCGGTACCTCGCTAACGGCAGACCGGCCTTTGACGGGTATACATGCCCTTCCTCCTCGCGCTCGACAACCAAGGCGGTACTAACCATCCGGTTGGTCGCCGTGATGTAGAGCAAGATCGCTCTCGCATCGCTCGGGTCACCAAAGATGAGGCGTGGTAAGAAACTTTGAAGCCGTTGAAGGCCTCTTGAGCCTCGTTGGTCCACCAAAGCTTCTCCGCGCGAAGGAGTTTGAAGAAAGGCAATCCCTTTTCACCGAAAGCCGCGACGAAAACGCTAAGTGCCGCCATGCATCCAAATCAATTTCTAGACATCTTTGACGCTTTTGGGGCGGTTTCATCCGAATGATGGCGCTGATTTTCTCCGGTTTGGCTCGATGCCATGCCCGCTAACAATGTTGTCGAGCAAATTGCCGAGGGGACGCCGAAGACACACTTTCCGGGTTAAGTTTCCATTGGTACTTTTAGCTTAGCTGGCGAACACCCTTGCAAGATCATCAACCAGGGGAAAGGGCGCCTCTTCACCACGACGTCGTCGACGTAAGCCCGAGGCGAGGCCTGATGAGGTTCCCTAAGCAGCCCCAGTATAGCCCGTGGTAGGTGGCTCCCGGCGTTCTTGAGCCCGAACGACATGGTAGTGTAGCAAGAGGCGCCAAACAGCAGTGATGAAGGAAGTCTTCTCCCGGTCTTATTTGCGAGGGCAATCGATGATAGCCCGAGTAGCAATCCGTGAAGCCGAGTAGCTCGCAACCTCGCAAAGGAGTCGACAACCCGGGTCGATACGTGGGAGACCAAACGGGTCTTTAGGGCAAGCCCTATTGAGATCGGTATAATCAACGCACATCCTCCATTCATTATTCTTCTTTCTTACAAGGACCGGATTAGCTACCCGGTCGGATGATACACTTCACGAATAAAGCCAAAGACTAAGAATCTAGTTACTTCGCTTTAATAGCGGCCACTTTTCTTTATTAAAGCGGGCGATATTTTTTCGAAGACCGGGCTTGGCCGTTGGCTTGACACGTAGGCGGTGCTCGATCCGCCCAGGTACTCCGGCATATCGGGCGGTTTCCACGCGAAAAATGCTCACGTTCTCCTCGAGAACCTGACGAGCGCTGTCTTCCTATTTGGGGTCGAGGTTGACGCCTATCTTGGTCGTCTTGGACGACGCCCTCCACCACCGGATGTCTTTAGTGTCCGACGGCTTGGTGGTCTTCTTCGTCCACTCCTCCTCGGTATCTCAAGGTCGAGGGGGTTCGCTTCTTCGCTTTTGATGACCTCCTCCCCGCCGAATCGACCGGAGGATGAACTCCCGCTTGTCGAGGCCCTCCTTCTCGTAGACATAGGCCATGTGTACGTTGGCCCCCGCATGTGAGGACCCCTTATCCATGGGGATCTTGAGGATGAGGTAGCCGTAGTGCGGGGACCGCCATGAGCCCGGTCGGACCCCGTCGCCTGATGATGGCGTGAGTACGATGAATCGAAGTCGGCGACAACGAAATTCATGTACCGATGCGCGATGATGCTTGAGTTGCCGAACTGCACGCTGCGTAAACTCCGCCTCGAGAGGAACCGGATGACTCTCCCAGCCAGGATCCCCTAGAACGGGTGGTCGTGATGGCTTGAGGTCGCCCTTCGTGATGTCCGCCGCCTTCATCGAAGCTTCGAACAAGATGTTCGTGGCGCCCCCAGCCGTCGATGAGGACCTTCGAAGCGCAGCGCCCGATCACCGGGTCCAGACGAGTGGAACCGCCTGGGTACGGGTTGTTGCACCACCGTCGTCGCGGGCCGAAAGTTGCGACCCGCCGAGAAGGTGGGCCATATCGGTCCGTGACCCCCCGCCAAGTCCTTTGACGGGTCGACATTACGGGCAGAAATCCCTGGCGATCCCGCCCACCTCGCGGCCGTAGTGTCCGCCCATGATCATGTGAATGACGCCGCCTTCGGGCGCGCATAGCGGCGTTCGGATCGGCCCCCTCGCCTCCGGTCTTCTTCCCCGTTGTTGCGAAAAACCTTGGGTGCCTCCTCCCGCCGCTCGTCGGTGATCTTTAGCTTTTGCGCCGCTTTCATATTCGGGCGCAAAGTCTTGACATTCCGCCGAACTATGATTCAAGTCCGGTGCCGGGGACACTTGCCGTAGGAGCTTCTTGATTGGGTCTTGCCGGTTGAGCGCCTTCTTCTTCCCCGCCGCCCCGACGTTGTTGACGCCACCTCCCGACAGTTCCGATCACGACGGGCGCCAGGAGATAGTGCCGCGACCCTCTTCCCCGGCGATTCACATCGCGGAGTCGCCGTGGCGGCGGTTATCGCGGACGCCGCCGCCGCGCTTGTCGCCGCTGGGGAACATCACGGCGGGAGGAATACTCCCGCAGGTAGAGTAGCCGTAATCCTTGTGGAAGACGTGCTCGGCCTCATCTTTTCCGGCCGAACCTCTGCGCCACATCCAAAGAACTTGACATGGTTGTGATCTTGGACCTGTGGAGCTTCTTCCGTAGCTCTTGGGCTGCGGCGTTACCATTGGAGACAAGGCCCTTGGTGAATGCGCCAACGCATTCCTCGCCGGTGATATCGGGATAGTCGTGCACCTCGGAGAAACGGCGGATGTACTCCCCGAGTGGTTCGTTGCGTCGGTAGGCGCAAAATCTCCAGTCGTACTTTGTGCCCATTGCTTGCACGCGGACTTGTAAGTCTTGGCGAAGATATCCTGACGCCTTGCCACGTGCGTAGTCTTCCTTCCCAGGCGGCTGGAGCCGGGCCGATTGGCCGCGGGTCGAGGCTAATCGGGAAGTAGTTTGCCATGACATCCTCCCCGCCTCCGGCCGACGATTGCGATCTCAAATCATGACCCGTGCCTCGGGATCTTGGTCACGGGAGTACCGAGAGGGCGTTAGTGCCTTTGAAGCCCGTGAGGCCATCGGACCCGCTGAGATCCGGGTGGTAGGGCGGATCGTAGTGATCGTGAGGTTCCCGGTTGGGTTTCCGTACAACATGTTGTATTCCTCACGCCGCTGGATCTCGGCATCCTCGCTGAAATTCGCCGTCTAGCGGTAATGCGGTAGCGAGCATTCGGCAATCCGATCTCGCGTCGCTGAGGTCGGGGACGCTGGTGCGATTCCCGACGACGCCGGGTGGTTGACCACCCGCCACGGCCGGAGAGCACCGCGCCAGCCCGCCCGCTTTGCCGCTCTTGGCTCGATTCTCGCCTCACGGCCAGGCCGCCCTGGCGCCACCGCCGTCGCTGAGATTGGTTTGCCTCCCGGCACGGAGGACGCTTTCCTCACCCCGGTGTTGCGACTTTCTTCGGGCGATGACGCCGAGATGATGGCTGGCGCTGAGTGAACCTCGGTGACGGGATTGCTGAGCGTGGGTGGCGATGTATCCCCTGACGTCATCTATTGTGGCGCTTCCGAGTAGGAGAGCCGCCGCGGGCGATGTTCTGTTTCGCATCTAGAATCGATTCCTGCCATCTCGGCCGAACTGACCGCAGATTCGAGAGTCCCCGAGCACCGAAGCTCCCCGCCATCGCCGGTCCGAGCCCGAAACAGCTGCCCCCGCTTCCGCTTGCCGATGGCACGCCGATCAGCGCTATGTCCTTCCCGCAGCCAAGGAGCTTTTCGTTTCCTCGTGGGTGCCGAAACTCGGCCGACGAAGATCCTCCGCCAGAGGTCTCCTCTGTGGGAGCGTACCTTGGCCGAATGCTGGGAGTCGTCGAGTTTATTTCCAAATGCATCCGATCCCGGGAGGATGGTAGTGGTGGCGCCGGATGAAGTCGCGGAGGCAAAGGTGGCCGCCACGGAGCCGGCAGATTTCCTCCCCTGGGCGCCCCCGTGACGGAGAGCTTAGCCATGCAGATGTGGTCGCGCTGCTGTCGACGCAGGCGCCGCGGTACGCTGCGCGCCGATGAAGTCGTAGGGTCCGTGACGGTCCTCCCACCAGTCCCCAGCCTGCGCTTTGTCCACCAAGGATGATGAGAAGTGACAACCCGCCCTCGGGAGTATAAGTGATGACCGCACTCGGGTCGAGGGAAGATTGCCCCCACCGTGACCGCTTTCCCCTGAGGAGCCGCCGGCAGCCCGCGTCGCGGGTCGACGCTGTTCCCGCGGCGAGCCGACATGGTCAATCAACCAAAGGGGAAGACTCACTCATACCGATCTTGAGCTTGTCGGTCGCGAAGTAGATTGTCGACGTCGTGGACGGAGAGCGCCGCGGTAATGCGTACCTAACGGGTGGGTGAGCCTAATCGGTCCGAGCAGCCCCGCCCGGGTTGGGGTCGGTGCCGATGCCGCAGCAGCGTATGCTCGGGCGAGATTGGATCCAACCTACAGCAAGTTGTTGACGCCGAAGGCGGCGCCGTTGTTCCGCATTTGCGCCCCGGACTGGATGTCCTCCATCGGGTCGACCGCCATGGAGTCGTGGAAGATCACCATCTTGTTAGCCATGGCGTCTTCGCACACCCCTACCGGGCGCCAACCGTCAAGTCGGTTTATCGGCGATAGTCTAGCAGGGGGGTATGCCCGGCTAGTAGATTGAGCCCGGTTAGGGATGCGCGAGACGGCTAACGAGACGTTAAGCGTAACGGCGAAGGACAAAAACACACGGGTTTTACCCGGGTTCGCCGCCTTGATGGCGAAAACCTACGCCCCGCTTAGTTGTATTGATTGATTGAGAATATCGTGGTCCCTCGGGAGGGATCCCCGCCACCTTATATAGTCCGGGGGAGCGGGGTTACAGTCGGATCCGTCCCGACAAGAACTATCCCGGATCGGTTACAATAGGAAAGTATGTAGTGATTACGATTGAGCTATACTAGGAAACTATCTTGGCGACCAAGTTTAGGCCGTGATCTCCGAGATAATTGCGGTCTTCTAGCGCCAAGGGCTTCAGTCCGCCGCCCCGAGCCAGCCCGAGAGGCCTAACCCGAAGTAACCCGTGAGGGGATAGGGGTTTATCCCCCACACTTAGGCTCTTTTGAAGAGTTGCTGAAATTTGTGCAATAAAGGTTCCATTAGAGGATCGGAAGAAAGGACATGAATATCCGGCGGAGGATCTGCTTTCCTTAGATAAACTGTGCCATATGATAGGTTGTCCGCGGACGCCGTAACTTCATGATCACTTTTATTAAAATTCCAAACAATGGTTCCCGTGAGTGCTCAACCAAATCCACACCCAAGACAACATGATAGTGTTGGTATACCTTATAGCATAAAATATAGAGGTTTTAAAACAAAAATAAGGTCTTAAAATGAATATCAACAGTATAGGGGCTTGACTAACATGATTCCACTAGTTTTGGTGATTTATATATTTTTCGTGGGATTAAACAGAAAAATGCCCAAGAGTTTGCAAGCCCTACGACATAAAGACGTATCCGCGGACGAACCCAACGTGGAACCTACACTAGAACATTCCGGAAGAGACCGAGAGAGCACCGAAGGAAGGTGGGGCCCACCGGGCGAGCCAGAAGGCGGCCCGGGGTGGGGGCCCCCTCGTCGACCTCCCATTCAAGGTCGGTTCACCACCACCTATGAGGAGTAATCTAGTCCATCCATCAAGGTCGGTTTGATCCAAGGGTCATCGTGCATCCTCCTGGGCTATATAACAAGACCCCACGACCCCTCGGGTGAAACCCTAATTCATTCAAAGTCATTCTACCCCAAGTCACCAAGTCAAGACCCTAAGCCCTAGTTCCACCATAACAAGAGCAATAGCTATCTAGGCTAGTTATAGAGGAAGTCAAGTATTGTCTTGAATTCCCGATCGTCAAGAAGTAGCGGGGGCCAAGCTTCTCATGGCTTCTCTCTTGTATTCATCATTGTAAGTATTTAGTTAGAATACAATTGCTATGACTTTATTCTATTTAATGATTATATTCTTATTTATATGTTTCCATGCTTATTATGATTATATATTTAGTTTAGTATGTTTGTCTTTATATTCAAGCATGGAGTCGTATAGCCTCATGTAGATGATCACTATGTGGGTGGTCGACAATGTGTAAACGTGGTGTTTATACAACGTTTGCCTATGACATCACCCTATATTCCTCGACGTGTGGTAGATCGTGGATGTGACACTCCCATTGAGTCCTTTGGAGTCCACCCCGAATGTAGGGCTAGTTGAGCTTTGTTACTATGGTAGATTGGTTTCGCTCCTAATCTTCCTTAGTAATATTCACCATGTGTAGATATAATGCTTTCATACGATGATGACTAGATGTATTGCACTAATTGTAGTATGCATTGGCATGTAATTAGGAGTAACTTAGGAATATTCCATCCTATTCTACCTATACCATGATATTTAGCCCGTTATGACACCATCTAGTGGCATACCATGATCTTTGACTTGGATGTTATTATCATTATTATTATTTATCATTATTTATCTTATCTTGTGACTTACCTAGTTTGAGTTTAGTATGATGTATATGGTTTACTCTACATTACACCACTTTGCAAGTGAATCATCATTAAATCATCAACCTACCCATAGCCTACCCCTCTCCTTTTCGGTAGAATATAAATACGATACCGGATAGACTCCCGGTGAAGTGCTACAACCGGTAATTCTATCTCGTAAATTGCGCATACCGTAATTATATTATTATTGCAAGAGTTTCAACTGTCATATAAAGAATATCCGTTCACGCATTTCTTTAGCGTTGAGCTAGGGTGACAGACTAGTTTCGTAGGCAATGCTAGAATGTGTGGTACGGCTTTTGTGCCTATCGTGGTGAGATTAACTCCACCCTCGATAATGTTACGAGTCATAAACCATAACTAATTCCGTCTAACTTTATTAACTCTCCGCTCGACTTTTTTTTGGAATGTGAGATTAACTCCACATCCAAGCTAACTCATTAGATAGATACCATTTATACATTTCTCGCCGTCCTAGATGTGGATCGCGTTAGAGATGTCAACAAGCATTTCTGGCGCCGTTGTCGGGGAAGGAAGGGTGCTAGCCAAACCTAAACACACATACATGGATAGATTGATATCACTTGCATCACGTAATGTATCGAGGACCCATTATCGGCTACTCAAACAAGGCTTACCCTTGTTTGTCTACTTGTTTTTGATCTTATGCGGGGTAAATGAATGAATTGGAGTAACCGGCCCGAAAATTATATAGACGATCCGTAAGTATTAATCGAAGGGCAAGATCCGGACCTAGAAGGACACCAACACCCTACGGTTCGGACGTTGATCGATCGAGGCCGAGCCTATCACCCGTGTTTGAGGCTATGGTTGATAAGACGCCATGAAGTTTTCTTCTCCAACTATGGCCAATGTTCTCACCGGACCGAAGTTGAGATTGAGATCGTAGCTTCAACTCAAGCCTGGACTTATTAACATGGTGCAAGCCAGCCCAGTTTTGCGGAAAGGCACACGAAGATGCTAGTGCTCATCTCCAACACTTCTTGGAGATTTGCAAAGACTTTCACCATCAAAGATATACCAAGAGATGCAATCCTACTTTGCCTTTTCCCATTCTCACTTTTGGGAAAGCGAAGCGAAAGGTTCTACGCCAATAAAGAGAAGAATACATCATGGTCACTTTGCTCCTTTGCCTTCCTAGCAAAATTCTTCCTAATTGGCAAGACCAATGCCTTGAGGGGAAAGATTTCAAATTTTCAACAACAACACGATGAATCTGTCCCGGAAGCATGGGAGCGCTTCCAAGAATATATCTCGAGAATGTCCACACCATGGGATGGAGAAGTGGTTACTCATGCGCACTTTCTATCATGGGCTCACTACGAAAATTCGCGGAGACAATGGATGCCGCAGCGGAGAGGTGCTTTCCTTTCACTTACAATCTCCAAAGCTACGAGAACTTGTGGAAAAGATGGCTTCCAAACCACGGTTGGAATGAAGATCATCCAACCCGCAAAAGAACAAGTGGAACGCACTACCGAAAAGAGGTAGACATGCTTTGTCGCCAAAATGGACCTTATAATGAAGAAACTTGAGGATAGAGATCCCTCAACCAAGGACCGCATTAAATTCGACTCTCACATGACATGTGAAGAATGTGGCAACATCGGCCACATGGGCAAGAATTGCCCAGAAATAGAGAGGAGGTACACTATATCAATAACAACAACAACTACCGCCCTCCACGTAATCTTGATGGAACCAACAGAGGACAAGCTTCCAAGGTAACTTCCAAGGTAATTATCAAGGTAATAACTTTACTAGTTTTAATCAACCTTCTTTAAGAGATTTAGTTTTAACCCAAGGAAAAAGCTATGGAAAATTTAGCTAGAAAATTAGCTTCCAATGATAAAATGTTAGAAACTATAAATAGTAGAATGGATAGTTTTTCTTGACAATTAAAAATCAACATAGCTTTAATAAAATGATAGAGGATCAGCTTTCTAGATTGGCAAATTCTATGGAACTAACCTTACGAGGTGAGATACCGGGGCAACCGAAGGAAGTAGAAACCACAAATCTTGTCGATATATATAACACTATGTAAAAGGCTAATAACCGCCAAGTGCGCCGGGCAGAGACGCCGCTAACATAGCGTGCCTCAGATCGTCATACTACTGGACGCTACGGTTTGGGCGAAGGCGATGCATAGGTGTGTCGGCTGGTCCCAATCCTACCAAAAAAAACTGAAATAAGGGGTAATTATAGATGCGCATCTACCCGGCGCCTGCATTTTCCGTTCGAGACGTTTTTGCTCTTCGGATCGATGACGCAGCTAGCGGCCTATAACAGACGCCTTTTCAAACCAAGTGTCTGCAAGATTCACCATATCTTAGACACGCGTTTAGGCACGAGACGCATTCGCGGAGCGGTCGTACGTGGATACGAACACTAATTCAGACACGTGTTTGTATACGAGACACTCTTTTGGTGCCACCCGTCCTGCATAGCTTGTGAGTGTTCTGACACGCATCTCTCCACCGGGCGCTTGGAATGTGCGAGAGGGGTCCGTGAACGGTCACGCGTGTATTAAAGTTAAAGCGTTTAGATTCAGTAGCGTTTTACCGAATAGCGCCCCTGCGTATCCGTACCCGTTACCGACCAGCGTGGCGAATTACGCAGCGTTTGGTCAAAAAATTCGTCTATCTTTGCTTGAAACTATTGCGCACATTGACCGGTAAACGGTGGCGCTGGCGGGTGCGCGTCAGAATTCGCCGCGACGCGTATGATGCGTTTTTGTTAGAGACGATTTGTATCACTAGGTGTCTATGATACGAACTGTTTTACGCCCGCGTGATAATGTAGAGACGTGCGAATTGATAGGTGTATGCGTAACGTTGGCGGAAATATTGCGGTGCGTGTCAATATACAAACGCTTGTGTACAAAGCGCTGTAACTATCCGCGTCCATTACAGTCGCCGCGTTTGTCGAGGCGGTTTATAGGCAAAGGTGTCCGTACATATACGGATTGTTCTGACGATTGGACCGTATGCCCGTCGATCCTCGGCGTTTGTATGGGTGCGGGACGATTGGTAGTGGTATGTGTCGGTAACTAGAGTATCTCACCTACGCATATTGGATAAAGACAAAAGTTCTATATAATACATTACCCAAAGCCGAATGTTCTTTTACAAAGACACAGATTACTTACGATTTATGGTACATTAGCATTCGTAAGGAAGTCATAACCATGCTTGATCCGAAACGATTAGCAATCTCAAAGGGCCGAGGAAGGCATCTATCTTTGGCGTAGTTAATCTGATTACGCGACAACCGAAAGTCCCCCATCGGTGGTGATCGATGAAGTCGCCCTTCTTCTTCTTGCTTCTTCTTCTTCTTCTTCGGCCTTCTTCGAGGAATCAGTAGAACCGCCGACGCTAGAATATCCAAATGGTGGGAGACACTGCTGGTTCCGCCAGATTCTTATACTCGTTAACATCAAGAGCGGGCACAATAAGTTGTAAGTCGCGTGGATTGGAGAGGCGGACCCCCGCGGATCAACTTCAAAGGCGTTCCACGTCCTTGCCTATGGCGCCCGGTGAACACATGGCCCTCATCTTGAAGAAAGTGGTTCAAAACACAGGGTAACCGGCCCCGACACAGTGCACTTGATATACAAGGCATCGATGGCCAACACATAGGCAGAACGGTAGCGATCTGAACTTTTTGCCAAACTCGTTGGGAGGAAGAATCCTCCACTCAGAAGTCGAGGCCAACGAGCATACCCCCTTGTTTGGACTTTGGACCGCGGTTACCTCGGTTTCGTTGATGAAGTCCTCCATGACTGTGGCATCGCCGCGTGGACTATGGTGTCGATGTCTGGGTATCTGTCGCGGCGACGACCACATCTCGGCGGCAAGTCTTGCGGTCTCCGGGCATGGTGCTTGCCGATTCTTTGTGAGATGACTCCATTTCTCTGTGTTTTTTTTGCGAGGGAAGAAACGGTGCGCTTCTTAAGTAGATGGGGTCTCCAACGCATAGGTTGCCGATCGCGAATGGTTTCGTCGGTTGAGTTGCGTCCGTTGGAACTTGTGAACAATCCATTAATCGTTGTGGAAGTTCAAATGACGGATTGATGCAATGGTGCATCCGTTTTCGAGGTTCGGGCGTGGTTTTGGTGTGGATGCGTCGTGGGTGCGAGTTGGCCGATGCACACAGGAGGTAGTGTCGCCTAGAAGTAAGCCCTCCTCTGCGGCCTCCACCGGTGGAGTTTGGCTCGGTGCCCGGCGGCGATTGGAAAGCGGCCGGCGGCGATAACGAACGGATCTCGCGAGAAGGCTGCGAGGAAGATGAAACGAGCTTTCTACTTCTCTGTAATTTTTCTTTTCTTGTGGATCCCGTTTGTAAATGGGCGGTGTAATGCGTTGTGATAAATACATTTCCTTCTCAAAAAAAAAAATGCGTGTTGTGCAACCGGTTTTATTAAACTGCCTACATATGCGGGCATATGTATGTGTGGTTAACAAGTTATGCGTACAAGCTTCTAGTCATCATATATTTTCTCAAACCGAACAACCGGTCATCGAGTTTGCATCATCACATTGTTTTAGTACTACCCTAGCTAGTACATGATCACCAAAAAGTAAGTCAAAGCTTCTAGTCATCATATATTTTCTCAAAGCTGAACAACCAGTCATCGAGTTTGCATCATCATATTGTTTTAATACTACCCAAGCTAGTACATGATCACCAAAAGTAAGTCAAGACAAAGATAACATCAATCACATTATTTAGTGTGTTGTCGGCATCGTAGGCATGCCACCACAGCGGTACTCAACACCGGCCTCAACGGACGGCAAGCGAGCCTATGCATCATGAGCCTCTCGTCTTAGCTCTCGGCCTTCCTCTTGATGAGATCCTCAACAGCCCAAACAACTTCAAAGAGCTTCGCGATGAACATATATATGAGGGATCGGATGAGATCGTTCCGACAAAAAAACAAGTCCGCGGTCGTCAAATCACAAGCATCGTTCATATATTTGGTCATTGAGAAACTGGCCATGTAGTGAAATAAAGCATGCATGCATGCAAAGTGAACTATGCCAAAACCGGTGGCGAGAGAACTACCATTATATTCACAGATCTATGCTAAAAACAAAGAGGCCAAAATTGGTTTTCTCAATTTAAACAAAGCATGCATGTAAGTGAACTATGCCAAAATCGGCAAAAATCTGGCGGCGGAACTACCATTCTCGGAAGTATGCCAAAACAGGTTGGCCTTGGCCAAGCCAAAATGGGTTTTCTCAATTACGTAAAGCTCTTTGAAACTAAAACTAGTAGTATAACCGGAAGCTACCGGTATACTAATTAAGGCCCTGTTTGGATCCAAGAGGATTCTAAAATCCTTGAGAAAAAAAAATCTGTAGCTTCCAAACATACCCTAGATTCTAGAATCGATGGTCGATTGTAAAAATCTAGAATCATGTGGCATTAGTACTACCGCGCCAACGACGATCTTGCTTCCATCTCCTTCGCCGCCGCCTCCGGCTTCGGCTCCTTGCCTCGACACCGCCGCTGGACTTCTCCTTCGCCCTCGCCTCCCCTCCCACTTCACGGCTCCTTGCCTCGACACCGCCGCCGAGGACTTCTCCTTAAGCCCTCGCCTCCGCCCGGCTTCGGCCGGGAGGGTCGCCTAAACGACGCTTCCGAAAGCGAGGAAGCGGGACTCAATGACGCCGCCCCCGAGGGCAAGGGAGGAGGCTGAACGACGGCGTCGTTGAAGGCGGGAATCTGGGCATGTCCTCTTTCCTCCATCGCTTAGCTCCCCGGCGATACTCTCCTCGCATCACCGTCGCTAGGGTTTCCAAGTTACTAGTGAGCGAGGCGATTCCGGTCCCCCTCCCCAACGAGGCGGCCGGATGCCTTGCTTCTTGTACCCGTGGAGGCGGCCGGGATGCCTTGCTTCTTGTACCCGTGGAGGCGGTGGGGCGCCCTTGTTGAACCTTAGCGAAGTCCTCACCACCGTTTCCACCTCGACGAGGAAATCATAACCTCCCCGCATTCATCTTCGACGGCGGCGGGAGGGGAGAGGCGGGAGGAATGGAGGTGGCGCCGCGGGGAAAAGAGGCTAGGAGCGCGCGGCGGCGGCATAACGCTGGGGAAGGCTCTGTGCGGGCGAGTGGAGAGGCGGAGTGAAGGAGAAGCAAGATATAAGCGGCGGCGATGCGATATATATATATATATATATATATATATATATATATATATATATATATATATATATATATATATATATATATATATATATATATATATATATATATATATATATATATATATATATATATATACTAGTGCTAGAGCACGCGCTTGCCTTTGTGGAAAACAATGTACCGATAGGTGTGTAATGGCACCGAGAGTCTGACATCTCATAGTTCTTGTTCTTGCATAACATGAACTTACCGGTTTGTGATAGAATTGGGTGCCACTAAGCATTGGTATTATGCATACATAAAAAAATATAAACCGTGATCGCTAAGGTCCCAAACGCCCGAGAGCGCAACTATCATACAAAAGGGCTAAGTCGGGTTTCACCTCAACACATCGTGTTTTGGGCACACCACGTAAGCATGATGATACAACATTTTGTTCTTGCATAACTTAGATCTAGCGAACCACAACAAGTGATAAAGTCATGCGGGCATGAAATCATTGCAACTCCATTTGGTATTGCTGGGATGGATATGACCAACTTGATACAAAATATAATACATTACAGATACATTGATCTCGGTAATCAAACAATATACCATTGTTCATATTCATGGGGCATCCCTCACACATGACAACTCGATGCAAAAAGCGAATCTTCGGTTTAGGGGCGTGTTGGGTAGTAGTCATGAAGATGAAGTTAATAAGCGAAGCACGAGAATCAAGTCCTTCAAAACAAATCTAGGGCCCAATTTTCTTACATTGCATACAAAAGTAGACCATGAAGCATCCCACACCCACATAACCCGGACATTTGCCAAGTTCACAAATGGAGACGAAACACTTCTAGGGATTTTTAGCTCTCTCTTTACCATAACGCATTGCACCAGCCATTTTTCTCCGTACCAAGCAACGGATCTACCTGCATAGAACCAAATTAAAAGTATGTTATAAATGGTAGAGAATGTAGGTCATCATAGCACATTACAATTCTCGAATTAGTATGTAAATAATTTTCATCTTAACATGCATGATGCATCACTGGCCGATGTAAAACGATAACGCATGTATGCAACAATAGAATTAAATATATAGCTATTTGTGTCCCAGTGCGCCGTGAAACACAAGATTCTATTTTTGCAACCGCGGAATGCGCATACAACACAAACACAAGCAACGAGGATCGGCTCACCAAAATTATCGATTCGGTTGGAAATAAATGGGATAAAAATGGTTTGACTACCTCTAGAGAAGACATGTAACTAACACATGGATACGATATATATGTGAAAAGCTAATTAAATAATATCGTTGGAGCAAATGAGAGGTTCCACTACACCACAACACCTAATCACCGTTAGAACATCCGACGCTAAAAATTTTCTTTATCGATGGATGATCCGACGCTAAAGATTATTAAGAGACGATCCGACGCTAAATCCTCATTTAGCGTCGTTGTCCGACGCTATAGGTATCTCGGATTTAGCGTTGCACTATCGGACGCTAAAACTTTATACAACGTCACCCTATCGGACGCCAAAAATAAATGGGCCCCACATACCTTGAACATGAACACAAGCTTCTTCCTTTTTAATCTGCAGACAAAATTTGTAATAAGTTTTTTTTCCCTCGTGCTAACTCCAAATGGGATGGTTCTTTTTCTAAATTCTTCTAAAATCATGATCTACCAAAAGGGAGCTTTTTTTGATGTTAATTACTTTTATCGTTTTATTGTATATGGTTTGTTTTCCATTCTTATGTATATAGATAACACATTGTGGAACAAACTTTAAAAATGTCTTTTATATTCTAAACTTTCCCCGCATGAAATAGGATACATAAATACGCATCGTGTGCAAATTTCAAAGTTTTTGAATTCAATTTACTATCCATTGCTCATAAATTATACCTCTCTCACTTAGTATAATATGAAACTATTTGAGGGATGTATCAAATTCTGAACAACGTTATAGTTGACTTTGTTAAAATGATTTCAAAATTTTATGGAAAGCTTATACACCCATATTATGCCCCTATGCCAATCCTTAGGATTTTTAGACCCCTTTATGGTATTATTTTTTTTTTTCATCGGGGTCACCAAAATAGAAGTTCAAGTAATGTCTAACAAAACATTTATTTTTCCACTAACTTTTAGGACGTGAGCTCAAAATAGAATATGTATTCTTACATATATTTTAATTCTATATAATTGTTGGACATTGTTTGACAAGTTGTATAGTTGAAACTAAAGTTGGGCTGGCCTCTCGTTGCAGCATTGGGCTCCTACTTCCTCAAGCCCATATGATTCATGGGATCATCTGAGCTGTTGGCTGCTTCATCCAACGGTTGGCTGGCAGCTCCATCCAACCCTAAGCCCTCACTGCTTACTCTCCCTCCCCATCCTCACGCAACATGCCTGACTCCCCCGTGCTCTCTTCTCAGTCTCCCTCACAGCGCCGCGTCCTTGTTCCTCCGGCACACACCGCTGCCCCTCTTCGCTTCTCGCCCACACGCCGCCGCGTCTGCCTCCGGCGCGCTACCGGCCGGTCGCCGCCTATTGGCACTCCTTCCCGTCTCTCCGGTGGCCCCCTTCTCAGTCCTGCGTCCAGATCTGAGGCGGCCTGCTCCGGGGCCGGTGGAGCATAGGGCGGGGAACAATGCGGCGGCGGCTAGCCCCTCTTCGCGGATGCGTGGAGCATGGCGACGCCCTCCCTCTCTGCTCAGATCCGGCGTAGGTATGGCGAGCTCCCCTCTCCCCTAGACCCTAGCTATCATCTAGTGCCACACTAACCCTAGGCCCCGGCCCCGAAGGGACGCCGCTGTCATAGACCTCGCCGCATATCCGGAGGTCTCATCGACAAGGACTGAATTTGTGCTTTGCTGTTTTCTTTGCTTTGTGTGATGATTTTGTGAATTTCTAAGAATAGAATGCACGTATGTGTGCTTCAGCAAAGTGTCAATTGCTAGTCGTGGTTGATGTATCAATTAATATGAACTGTACTGCATGTCTACGTTTGAAGAAAAAAAATTTATCATCTAAGCTTGTATCTTTTTTCATATTTAGATTGCTAACTAAGTATTCCTGCACAGAAAGCTTTTCATTTTTATTGCATTGTTATAGTGTTTCATTTTTTTAGTACTGATATTTAGCAAACTTCATTACCTTTGTAACTGGATTATGCCATTACTAATAACTTTTGCCATGTCTGTAGTATGGAGAACCTTGACATAGTTACTGGAAGCTGTATGTCGTTAATTTAATCTACAAGCTGAATCTACTTGATGGGCTCTCAAATATATATGCATTGAACTAGTTAAGTAGCTTCAAGCTAATAAATAGATGACATTTCTTTGTAGAATCTGTACTAGCAAAACTGATTTATGTTCAGTTTGGTTTTCAGGTAGCACATCTTATGGATAGCAAGCAAATTGAAGTGCTCATGGATACTAATCAGTTTTCAACTAAGGCAAGGCTTTTTAGTGTCGAACTAAGGCTAGACAATACTATATGAGAACTAATGAAATTTCCTGAAATACTATTTTGGATTTCACTAGCAGTTTTTCTGCTTTCTAGTCTGTCCATGTCTGTATCTTTAAGTGTTCGTCTCACAAGATCTTATTACTGATGAGGCACATCATAAAGCTCGAGGAGATACTCCAAACTTCTAGTTAACCAGAGTCTTTAGGAGGCATATCATAAAAGCTTCGAGGAGATACTGCAGTTGTGCAATAATAACTAAGATATAAGTTGATTTGTAATAGCTGCTGCAGCTATAAGTCGCATGTGTTTAATTTCAGTATGTAACTAATCTGATTTTTTAGCATGACTTGATCTGAATTATACTATCTTGTATAACTTTTATTACCTGCTGTTGTAAAAATTCTTAAAATATATTTTTTAGATTAATACAAAGTATACCTTGTGTCGGGGAAGGACGCGGTGGCGGCGGATCTAGTGTACCGGGCGGAAGGCTGCAACACTGGCTGGGGAGGCGGCGGTTGGAGCCAGGAGCCAATGGCGGCGGGATCTTGTGTACGGGCTGAGGGCGCACTGTGGTGGATCTCGCCCCCCCTCGGTCCAGTTGATTTTTTTTTGTTGTGCCTCCACAATCCACATCCCCTCAGTTCCATGTAAGTTGTTTCCACCCTGTCCTTGCACTTCAGCCTGTGAAAGTTCATCATAGAGGAGATGTTTTGTTTCTCTGTGGCAGTCCCTCATCGAGGGAGGAGAGGGATACTGCCTTGCTGTGGCAATTGAGGACTCTAGGGATTTCGTTTTGTGGACAATGCAAGTCATGTGAGAAGTGCTTTGTGCCACTGCGCTTTCTTTGTTCTAACAACAGCTCGTTGGGTGTTCTAGCTAGTAAATTTGGAAGCAAGAGACCCTTGGCATGTACTACACTTGACTAATTATTATCTATTTATGAACCCTAATGATTTCTAGCAATGATGATTTTAGAAATTGAACCAGATCCAAATGATTTTTCTCAACCCAAATGTGTGTGTGCTAATTTCTGTGCACACTATCTGTTAATTTGTAACTTATCCAAATTCAACTTAGTAAGTTTAAAGTGGCTGCAAACCTGTACATCTTGAAAGCTATATAGGTAATGGTAAAAATTTGAGTACAAGGCAGAGTTAGAAAACCATTGAAGTTTAGGAGGAACATCTATGATCAAATTGTCTGTGATAAGAACCTGTATTAAGCCTTTGGAAGTCAATACATCTTTTGTGTATGTTTATTAGAAACATCTTTGAACCTTTGGCTGTCGATATACCTTTGTGCAGTAGTTGGCCCTTAATGCATCCTTGCCTTCTATATTACTCGTGCTATGTGGCTGCAGTCTGATTACCAACCTGTAACCTCTATGGTTGTATTGTGATAGATGTTCAGTAGATCATACCAATGTAGAAACTAATTATATTGCAACAATGATTGTTAGTTACAATGCTTATTGCTTTAAGTTACAATGGTTGTTGTATGGAAATCTCTACTTGCGCTGTGATCTTAAAGCAATAAAACATATGAACAAGGACATCTCTTTTTTTAAGGTTTGTCTTTTATTTTACTGTCCAACAGCCCACCACGTCAATAAAATGTATGACCCAAAAATATATTTTTTATGATTTCTTTAATATGATTAGAGCTATAGACAACTCCCAGCCACATTACTTGATTTGCTTGGTATTCAGGCAATGGATCTGGTTGACCCTGCCCAATGATGGCATAGCTACTCAAACTCCCCGCCCACTTGATTATGTTTGTCCCTGTTGCCTGCAAACCTGAGATGAGCAGACACTCAACTCAGGTGAAAATCCTAAACCATTGCAACTCACTGTATGTAAATTTCATTCTTAATATGCAGATTGGAGAGGGGATGATCAGACACTCAACTCAGGTGAAAACACTATGAACTTGAGCTGCTAACTTGTCTGTATTGCATATAGGTGTACATATATATATTTAGTGAAATCTGCAACTGGATATTATTGCTTTTATGTGGTGTAACTTGGTTGAGCTAGTAGTGATATATATGTAACAACCCCAACTGGATAGTTGATTTATTTTCCCAATTAGATCATCCATCTTGAGCAGAGTTGAGGTCTTTTTAGTGAACTGATTTTTGCTACACGATTTGTTAACTTGTTTATATAAACTGAACCTATTTATTTGTAGATATATAAATTGAACCTGTTTTTCTATCAGCATGTTTATATTTGGTTGATAACAAACTTGTATTGTACAACTACTTTACATATTTTCTCTACTTGCCTAATTATATGGTTATATTTTTTCAGGAAGTGCCGAGCACAAGTCTTTGGCTTGAGTTCCTAGAAAGTGGTTCTCCACACATAACTTGATGGATGTGCTCTATTGTTGGCATCCATTGATTTTGTTTTTTTAGTTTGTAGAAATGATTGTGTCGCAAAACCTTAGTATCTCAAACACAAACTAGCCTTTTGAGATGTGCATTCATGTAATCTTTTGGGCCTTTGTTGGAGAATAAAACCGTGTACAAGACAATGTATTGGTATATATGTATATGAATTGACCTCCATGTGATGTATGTGTGTGTACCTTTATGTGATGGACCTTAAGTTTGAAGCTGGGTATCATTTGTGCTACTTTCTAATTGTTTTTTATTTTTGCATATTTATGTAGTCCGTCTGACAATCTGGCGCTATAAATGCTTTGGCTGTTGGATGATCTGACGCTATATGTATGCTAACAGAGTATCTGATGCTAAAGATGAGCAATAGACGGTCTGACGCTAAAAAAATGCACAGCAACAGATTGTCTGGCGCTATAAGTCTGGTCTGACGCTAAAGAGTTTTAGCGTCAAGACTTACACATCAGCTGAAGTCCGACGCTATATGTTCTTAGGGTTAGATCATCCGGCGCTATATGTGGCTTATAGCGTCGTAACCATCCGAGGTAATTGGGGTGTTGTGGTGTAGTGTTCAACCATATGGCTTTCGCCTATTCTTTGTGAATCTAATGCTCACAAATTGCTTTGTAAAAGGAAAGCCACACGAGTAAAACAGATGTCTTAAAATTGAGGACCTAGTGTCTCAGTATTACCCGGCAGATATAGTTTTCTATGCAACACCGAATATTGTCGGTTCGACAAATTTCCATGTATGTAAATCATTATTATGTATGAAGTATAGCAAAATAAACTTATAATAGGCATTGTGCTATTAAACCTACTTCTTCTTTGCTATAATTAACCTACCTTGCTACTATTCCATCTCTATACCCTTAAATTGTTTCCTCGTATTTTGTTTACATCTCTATACCCTTAAAATGTTTCCTCCGTATTTTTTATCATTACTTGAAAAAAGAAATTATGTAACCATACTTACTCGGTTAGAAGGCCATCTTGTGTCTTTGGTCGCCGGTTACCTCGGCGGCCGTGGAGACAAAACAAAAGACATTGGACATGAGAAGAAATTTTGCTACGTGTGTAAATAGAGGGCGAGTCCTTTAATTGAATGGACTTTATTTTTGTCCCGATTACCTACAGTCAGCTATAGGTGAGTCCTTATTTGAATGGATCTCCATTGGACAAAGGTAAACGGGTAGAGGTAGAGCATGCATAGATGTCTACAATACGTGGTGCAAACATATTGGAACACACGAAGTGGCGTAAGCAAGCATGGTACTATTTTATATATCTGATTGGATAACATATATGATATGATAAGAACCGAAAGCAATTACAAATTCGGGATGGATGCAAACAGTGAAGTCATCGGACAAATTTCAGATCGATTACATAGTTGTTTACATGCATGAAGAAGTGCACCATTGAGTAGATATCAACGTCTTGCATACCTTCAATATCGTACAACATTTAGATATTGCTTTGTTTCACATCCGCGACCGAAAAGGAAAGCCCGGGGGTAGATTCACTTCAAGCCCGTCCGATACGCTCTGCTTTGGATTCGGGAAGCGGTGGCCGTCATTTGCCTCTTCACCGGCAAGATGCCCGCACGATGTGGAAATACAAATTCTTCTTCATCGATCCGTTTTTTGTCTACGCTTTTTGTCTTGGCTCATATCGATTGTTTAGTTGTTTAAAAAAATTTAAGATAACTCACCCGTTTGCCTTTGGATGAAGATGGCCAAGCTAGAGGTGGAGAATGAGCTCCAAGCAAGGGAACTAGTAGGCGATAAAGCGCACACACCGTGGTTGCAAAGCTCATGAATGAACACGCCCGCGTGGTTGCCAAGCTCAACGGGATGAGCGATGAGGCGTTTACCAAAGAAGATGTGGACATTTTCTTCGGCCTCCTCCCCATCCTTTTATAATCTCCCCGCGTAGGTCTTTGTGTTTGTACCTAGGTGTCCTAGGATGAATCGGGGAAAAGGTATAAGACAACAAAATTATAGAGCAATGTTGTACAAGGTTAGATAGCACGAGTCACACGAGAGGACAAAACAAAACCTTTTAGAGCCATTCAAAAAACCTTCAAAAAAAGGAAGGATAATGCACTTTACAATCTAGATTTCGGTGCTTACCCAAGAAGATGTGCTTCTCTTGCAACATCTTTTTTTTGCCTCCAGCGAGAACACAAAGAGATCTCGGCGGCGAACGCCGCGATAAACGCCTCGTTCACGCGGCGCGCTCCGCCGGCCGGTCGGGATCCCCTGGCGGGAAGTCAAGGCGATGGCGCGACCTCGCCGTAGCCGCCACCGGAGGCCCCACGACGGACCCCGGATGCAACCACCCAAACAAAAACTTCGTATTTGTTGTTTCTAGAACCACAGGGAAAAACCAAATCTAGCTAAATGGATGTGATAAAAAGAGGTGCACACGGATGGAGACGAAGGCGGCGAGGCGGAACACATGTGTCGGACCGCTCTCTACTCTTGTTTGGTTCTCGAGAAGAGTTTGGAAGTGAGCGTAAGAGGGGAGAAGAGTAGTACTACCTCTTTGTACTAGTATAGTTGGAGTATGGGAGAAGGAAGAGGCGAGAGAGAGCTGCGAGAGAAACAGAGAGAGACAATATGTGTACTAGTAGTAGTACTACTGCGCAGTGTTCGGACACCATATGGCCCCATAGGCACCGCCTTGGGTTAATAATGTACTCCATGGCCCCATGGCCCCATGGTTTTGCATCTTACTCTCCATACTAGTACTTCAAATTTCAAATGTTAACTCTTCAAATATTTGAAATTCAACTTTCAAATAATATCCACCAAACGTGACAAAAGTAGTACTCCATTTCAAATTATAGTTAGTTTGACTTTTTTTTTTTTTTTCAAGTTTGACCACTTTCGTCTTATTCAAAAAAATTTGTGCAAAAAGCAGTCAAGTTTAAGTCATTCTTAAAGAACATTTGATAATAAAGCATGCCACAACAAAAGAAGTGATATTTTGCATAAAATTTTGAATAAGGCAGTGGTCAAAGTTAGGGTTGAAAAAGTAAAACGACCTACAATTTGGAATGGATTAGCGGTAAGAATACACAGTAGCTTGACACATCATTATTTTACAAAATCGTAGAAAGAAAAATCATCACATTTGGAGTTACGATGAGGGAGAAAAGACCGCTACAAGTTGTAACCATAGATTAATAAAAAAGAAAAAGAAAAATTAGGGTTCTTGAGCCCCTGGAGGTCTCAGACATGGCGGCACACCGGCGTCTTGTGGATGTCAATGGAGATGAGGCCTCTAGCGGCGGGAGGACCACCACCGTGATCCCTAGAGAACCTAAGCGTTCCTTTCTTTGCTATCGGATGAGCGGGTTTAGGGCGGTACAGGAGTTTGACGCCGGCGGTGGCGGGGGCGGGCACGGCGGAGGCCCGGCACGCACTCCGGCCGACGAGGACCGGCCGAGGTTAAATGGGCGGGATGGAAAGCATCGAAAACGCAGCGGTGTAGACGCTTTTGAAGACTCGAGCGATGCGGGGACGGGCGAGGGAGGGGTTGCCGCCGTGGAGAACCATTGAACGCGGCGGCGTGAACCGGCGGACCGGCGGCGTTTCCAAGGCGTATCAACGGCACGAGCATAGCTAGTAACGCCGAGGTGCTGGGCGGCGGCCATGGCTGCATGGTCGCGGGCGGCGGTCATCGCAAACATGAATGAATATAACACGAATTACCACATAATCATCCATCACGCACCAAAAGTAAGATATAGATCACATAATGCAATGCATGGGTGCATTGTCGTCATCATCAACATATACATAGATTCATGCGAGTCCACTCGCTTCTCATACCCACCACGCTTGCACAAACAACCTCCTACACTCGTCGCGGATCCTACACTCCTCCAGCAGTACGATGGGAGTGCTGCCGCCACGCCCCTCCACCCACCGGTCGATGGCGCCGCCGCGTTCTCCCTTCACGACGCGATGCCCATCCGGCTAGGCGGTTTGGCGAAGAAGGAGGAAGATGCGGCCCTCACCGCATGGGGCACCACCAGGTCATTGTGCAAGACGCCCTCGCCTGTCCCATGGAGCATTGCACGATTCTCGGTCTTCGAGGGGCCATCGCCGCCGTGTCGCGCTCCACCTCCCGCAACACCTCTCGGGCATGGTCATCATCGGCGGCGGGCGGCGTTCCGCTGTAGGCGCAAGAGCGTGCACACATCTGCGCGAGTTCATGCCCTAAGTTGGCGGCTTGTTCCGGCAAGTCGAAGCGGCGGTGAGGCGGTCTTGCCTTCTTCCACGAACATGGCGGATACATGCTCTCTCGAAACACGCCTCCGTGTTGCCGAACTTGGCGAGTCGGTGATGAGACTCGCGCGAAACTCGCCTTGAGTAGTGCGGCGCCCCGGTTCGTCGCCCGTCCGGCACCGACTGGTCGGGCGGGATGCTCCATCCCACTAAGGCGGCGGCAAGCCTCTCGTGCCGTGCAATTGGCCCTTAGATTCATGAGGCCCTCCATAGGATGCTCTGCGGCCATGGCGGCGTGGAGCGCAATGTGCTCAAGCAACTCCTTGGAAGGTTCTCCATGGCTCGAGGCGCGGCACGGTTTTTCTGTAGCGCTCTTTGGTGCAGGGAAAAGGAAGATGAACAGATTCGCGCTCGATCAAAATTGGTGGGCAAAAAATGCGGGTTTTTAGTAGTACTAGTATGAGTGGGCGCGAGAGAGATGGGCGGACCCTCACCGGTGAAAGCAGCGCGGCCAGTAATTTAGGGCGGCGCCATTTACTACCGACGCGACCTTTCCATATAGTACTAGTATACTAGTATTTTTTTTTCCATGAGACGTCTTGATCATATCCACACACCTTGCATGCGTATCCTAGTTCCTACACACCTCGCTGCCAACACGGGCGCCGTCGCCATCGTTCGCCGGATGGCGGCTTGTTCGGTTTTGGTTGGTTCAGCCACCGATCCAATAGTGCTTTTCTCTCACAACAAATCCAGGCACCATCCGGCCCGGCCCGGCGGTATTTTTTCTCTCACAACAAATCACCTTGGATTCTAGAATCTTGGAGACAAAAAAAACCAATGTAGAAACATGAGCTGCTTCCAGCCCGATTCGAGTTTCATTTTACCATTTGCCCCTCGTCCATATTGTAGGAAGTGCGAGAGAATGAAGGACATAAAAGGAATGCGGGTAAAAAAAAAAAAAAAGAGATGAAATCGGCTAATAGAATCCAGGGATCCCAATAGGAAATTTGATTTTATTTAGAGTCCGGATTTTGGAAATCCATCCGGAATATAAATTTTAAAAATCTAGAATCTAAACTAAAACTTGGACATATTTCGATTGCATGTCCCTGTTCACTCATCATTTCAGCAACAATCAAACATGCACAAAAATTTAGAAAGCATTATAACACATGTATTATCACGAAGTATATCACAACCCACGTTTTTAGATTGCGCTATGAAATTGAGCGGCGGCTGTTACAGTCACTATTGCGCTTATAAGCGCTATTTGCAACGTAAGCGTCGGCATGCGGTTCACGCAATAAGCGCCGCTATAGCACGCTATTTGTTTTTCAAAAATAGGAAATCGGGACAAGTGTATAATTATAATCGATAAGTGATAATTTGATAAATGATACTGATAACCATATAATAAAGTTCTTATCCTCAAAGCAAACAACCATAAAAGCATCAAGTCAAGTACATAAGCAAACAACCATAAAGTTCTTTGAAATCACTCAATCACTAACAATTGGGTTAGGGTGATCAATTTGTCAACAAATACCACAATAGCGCGGTATGACACTATTTGAGCTTAGCTAGCTTGAATAATAGCGCCAAAAAGTGCATAAGATCGGTCGATCAAACAAAAATGTTATTATTTATGTTATGAAATAAATATCATTAGATTGATTATGAGATGTATTTTTTTTAATAAATTAATCCATGCAATGTGATCAATAGAGTAGTATTTAGTACTCCCTTCGTTAGCAAAAAAAATGCAATTCTCGTTTCCCAAGAAGTCAATGTATTTAAAAGCTGTATTTAAAGCTAAGCAATTATATATTAAAATATATTAATATTTTACTAAGTAATTAGTATCATCGGAAAGATCTTTAAGTCTAGTTTTTTTAATAAATTTATTTGGAGATATAAATGTTGCACGTAAAATGTCCATTTTTACTTAACAATCCTTGTTTGACCGTTTGTCTTATTCAAAAAAGTTTTAAATTTTTTTTGTTATTTTGTTATGACTTGTTTTATCATTAGAGATGCTTTCATAATAATTTATTTATTTTATTAATTGGATAAATATTTAAAATAAGGCGAATGATTAAACAAGAATTGTAGAGAGGTCAAAAAGCGAACTTTTATTTGTGGGACCGGAGGGTGTATTTTCTATAAACCTAGTCAAAGCCGAGAAAGTTTGGTTTCCCATAGTTGCAAGCTTTTTGGAGCAGAGGGAGGTACAAATAGGAGTACAAATACTTTTTATGGACACGAAACCCATAGTTGCATGTTTTTGTGGAACGGAGGGAATAAGCACGAGCACGACTTGAGTTTGGAGTGGAGAGATGTGTTGCACCGCACGACATCACTCTTTCTTTCTTCTGAGTACGGTAGAGCGGGATGCACGTGTTGCCTTTTTTCCAAAACATGACCGTAGAGACGGTTATTTTTTGTAAACACATGGTGTAGAGATGGGAACCAACTCTTTTTTTACTTTATTTTTTCCTTTTGTAGTATTTTGTTTCTTATTTATTATAAAAAAAATCAATTACATTGGCCGGGTTGGTTGCCCCGGCGAACCGCCCGCCAGGTTCGGCTTTGAACGCACACCTCCCTTGTTCTCGGAGGAGGCACCGTTTAGTAGATGTTAAATACAAGCAAAAGAAACGGGCGGGAGGCGGTGAAGCGGCTAGGGCCCGCTAGTCGATTGATCCAAGAATGGCGGAAAGGCCACGCGCAAGAAGGCAAGGCAAGGCGGCGCGCGGCGGCGACGACTTGCTTCCCTTTTGATCTTTGCGGATGATGCAGCGTGCGAGATCTTCGTGCCTTTGCAAGAGCCCAAGCCAGTTTCTTTCTCCATGGCTCTACTTGTACATTCGTCAAGTCTGCTGGAAGTTGCGGATCCTCTTCACCGGCTGCGGCGACATGATCCGGCTCGTGTTGCTCCGTCGTCTTCGCAGTAATCTACAGCGTTAGGCGGCCCCCTTATTTGGGAGATCTCTCCAGCGAGGGGAGCAATTGGAGCGCTTCCTCGGGGCCGTCATCAGGAGGCCATATGCTACGCCGGGATGTAGAAGTTGATGGACACGGCGGCGGGCTGGTCGTCGGCGCGAAGGAAGACTCCCGGTAGCGGATCCAGCGGGCTGAAGCTCGTCAAGCAAGCCAAGGCGGCCCAGGGACCGGCGCGGCTTACTTCTTGGTGATGCTAAAGTACAGTCGGACCCCACAGGACCCAGGCCCAGCGGCCCGGTCTTTGCTCCATGGAATCATCGGCGGCGCCGGCCCGCTCCACGGCGGCCGGTGGGAGGGCCTTCGACCGCCGCGCTCCAAGGTCAAGCGGGACCTCGAGGACATTGCGCTCCGTGGCCCAAGGTTTCCTTTCAGCGACGGGAACGGGGTCCTTCGCCTCGCCAAGGATAGCCACGTCACGTACATGGCCGGAGGGATGCAAGAGGTATGGGCCCGAGCCCGTCACCCCAAAGTCGTCCGTCTTGCGGCCCTTCGGTGCCGCATCATGCATGAGTTCGACCTCTAGACGCGGGGCCTTGAGAGCACGGTGATGTCTCGCCGTCGGCGGGATGTGAGATCGATGATGATGGCGCCTCGGGCCAAACGGCCGACGGCGGCGGCGCTACGGAGAGCGTCGATTTGATATCATTAGCTAGTTCTTCAACTTTATTTGATAGTATATATTGTAATGTAGTATATACTACTACTTGTGTTTACATTATGTTGAGCGTAATATTTATTATATTGTAATGTACTACATGTGTTTATGTCTTCCTTATGTTGAGCGTAATATGCATCTTCATGTGACCATGTGACGTCGGTTGTTTTTGTTAGCAACCGGCCGGAATTGGTGAGCGGCGAAAATCAAATCTTGGTCTTGCGTCCGGTGGGCGAGAGATCGAGGGGCGACATGACCCTTGAAAACGTCTACTTTGCGCAATTTAGGGCGGCGCCATTTACTACCCGACGTAGCATTTTTTCATAGAAATAATACTTGGTGTATGTTTCCAAATTAAACTAGAGTCTATAATTTTGTTTCCATGAGACATGCACACACCTTTGCATGCGTATCCTTTGCGTATCCTACACACCTCACTTTGCAACTGGGCGCCCCGCGTCACGCCATCGCCCGGTGTCATCGCCGCCTTGTCGGTCTCGATCGGGCGAGGCCCCCGATTGATGGGCGGTCGAGGGGCGAAGGGCCGGGCGGGACGCGAGCCCTTGTTCATGCACACCGCAATCTGCCGAGTCGGCGCCTTCCCCGGCTCCTCACACGTCCCGTCGGCAAAGGCGAGTGGGGCCTCATGGCATGGCGACCTTTGACCTCAGCGTGCATGTGTGATCGTGATCGTGCGAACGACTTCCATCAAATTGGCGGCGGCAATCACACATGCACACATGTACTACGTATTATACACGAAGTTTTTTTTTTTTGACAACGATGTTACACGAAGTTATCACAACTAATAAAACGCATGTCGGTTTTCATCATCAGCGATGCCCGTCATGGCGAGGCACCATTTGGGCTATAGGCGGGTCGTGCGCCCGCGGATCATATCGCGCCACCAAATCGCCCGACCTAAAATTCCATAATGTGTGCGAGTACAATGGATGTTCTTCAGCGTCCCAGCCGTGTCGCACGGTGGTTGCCTTTGATCTCCCGCAACACACCTACCGAGCACGATCGGCGTCCGCGGCACCGGTGTTACGTTGCCACGGTAAGAGCATATTTGGCGGTTTCATGCCACGACCCGATGGCGCGTCGGGCTGATCGCTAAAAGATGACCGGAAGCCAGGCACAATCAAGTAGACCTTCAAGTAGGGGTGAATCTACACTCGCCGCTGTTCAACATTCCGAGGGCTACACTCTCCGAACTCCGGTGATCGGGTAGCCCGTGGTGTCTTACCGGGCGGCGTCCGGTGTGGGTTGGGCGCGGAGTCGCGCGGCACATCGCAGCCACCCAATCACCGGCGTTCACGAGAGTGGATGTAGACTACAACGTGTCGACTTGCCAAAGAAAGACTAGAATCGAGCGCGTCGCCGGCCCGAGCGGAGGGTATCGGAGGGGCATGAAGTGGAATGGCTCCGTGGACTTGGCGGCCGACGGGGTTTTTTTTTTTGTTTGAAGCTCTTAGTAGCAAAGTCCAAAGGGCGATTCCACTTGAAGCCCCTCCTCCATCCATCGATGTCACCGGCGACGCCGGTAAAGAGCAACCGGCTCTCGATGTGAGCGGCAATAATGCGAGTGCGTGGCCGATGTAGGGAGACGTGGTGATTTTAAAAGTGAGACGCGGCGGCGGCGAGGTGGAGTGAAGGAAATGGGCGACAGCGCTATCCAAGTCTTGATGCAGTAAGATAAATGTTTTCAAACTATGAGTACATTTGTTTTCCATGACAAGATGATCTCAAATCCCAAATCAAAAAGATGTAATGTAAACTAGAAAAGTTTCATGGATATTTGAGAACGACAATCATTAATTATATTGGTGGTTTGTGCATCCTTGGTCAATTAAAACATTTAAATTTCAATTTTTCATTTTTTTTAAATTGAGACCTAGTTTTCCTTTACAAAATGGAGTAATGTCAAAACAAAAAAGTTTGAAACTAGAGTTTCATAACTTAGCATGATCTACAATTCTTATTTTTGGGTTGTTTCCCCATCCGACATAGTGCTAGTGACATTGGTCACAAATCTTAGAAATCTCTCTCCTAGTTTCATCAAGAGTTTCATCAACTATATATGAGAATGTGTAAATCATGTGAACAATGTTACCGCGACATCGTCGGATGAAGAAATGGCCAATATATATAATTAAAAGCTATAGTAAATCCGTTCCAAATTGTAGTTTGTTTGACTTTTTCAACCCCAACTTTGACCACTCGTCTTATTCAAACATTTATGCAAAATATCTCTTATTTTGTTATAGCTTGCTTTATTAACAAATGGTATTTAAGAATGACTTAAATTTGACTTTTTTTTGTGCAAATTTTTGAATAAGACAGTGGTCAAACTTAGGGTCAAAAAGTCAAACGAACTATAATTCGAAACGGAGGGTACATCTTAAGAAGTTATACAACTTTTATGTGCTTGACTTCTTCTGCTTTGAAATCATTAGATGCTCTAAAAATATTGTTTGAAGTGGTAATTTTTGAAATTCAAATTTCAAATATTTCCAATAAAACATGACAAAAAAGTAATAGCAATAAGAATACAATATCACGGTACAACATTTTTTAAAAAAATAGAAAGAAAAACCATCACATTTGGAGTTACTACGAGGGAGAAAGACTAGTCACAAGTTTTGGCCACAGATTAAAAAAGAAAAATCAGAGTTCTTGAGTGGGAAGGCCTTGCGGAAGGACCATGGCGGGGCCGGGCGGTGCACTCCGGTGCGGTGCGACCTGACCCGTCGCATCGAAAAACTAGGGCGGCGCCTTTTCTTGCGACGCGTTACTAGGTGTACACCTCGCCAAAGCGCCTCTATAACCGTGACACGTCTTGATCATATCCACACCCTTGCATGCGAATCCTTACGTAGAATAGGGCCCACGTGTGCGGGCGGCGCGGTGCTCGGCATCTTTGCACCTGCACCATGATGGATGCCCATCTCGAATGACGAGGCATCGGCTGGGAAGGCGAGAACGGCGGCGGGCGCCTACGACCTAGTACTACTTTGTCTCCTACGAATCTGGACTCCTTTTCCCAACACGAGTGCGTAACTTAGCACTCCATACAAAGACGAGGAGTACTTCTTGGGTGTTGTACTATACTATAGTATATTTTTTTCCAATCCAAACAACACAAATTTGGAAACGAGTGGGCGAGAATACTACTCGCATACTCGTTTTTATTCTATAAATGGTGTGGCGGGAGGTTTCGTATGCTTACGGGCGAGTGAAGAACAGGTTTTGATGATTTTTTAATTGCCAACGGGTCCCGCATCTTTGTACACACGAAAACCGTCGAGTCGGCGCCTTCGCCCGATTCGCTGGTGGTCGCCTTCGATCTCCCGCAAACCGGTGTTGGCCCTACGAGATGAAAACGGATGGGAAAAACCTCATTTTATGCGAGGGGCGGGATCGAGTTCGGAAAAATGCGGTACGGAAACAGAATCGGAATATGCGTAAAATCGAGGAAACGAACCAATACGGAAGTTGAGCCGGAAAAGAATAACGTGATCAAATATTCTTGAGTATACATGGACAAAGTCATAAAATAATGTACACATACGAAGTTATTAGTCCAATATTCAATGGTACGCCTTGTGTTAGCATGTTAACATGCATAATCGGTGATTATAATGTTTTTGAACATATAAATTTTTAGACATACTACTAACTTATGGAGATTAAAAACATCTTGAAAAACGGATTAAATACGGGTCAATTTCGGGTGGAAAGCGGGCTTACTTTCGAAAAGCGGACGGAAAACCCCTGTTTCTACTAACGTCAAAAACGGGATTAGACAAATCACGGACAAAAATAGTGTAAATCTTGTGAATGTGAACTCCTTAAAAAAAAAAAGTAAATCTTGTGAACAATGTCACCGCGCTCCTCCACGGGCTTGTTAAATTAGTCTCAATATATATCCTCGAACTCGGTCATTGAATCAAATTAACCTTAATGAATAACTAATGATTTCTCTTCTTTTAACCCTCTTTTTTTCCCATTAATAACTAAACGGATTATTCATATATAAAATATTAATTCCAATGGCTTTTGCTACTATAACCTTCCCAACCACGATTTTTTATTCTATTCGGTTATTTCGATAGAAATAACAAATTCCTAACGATACAGCCAGACGACGCGAGCTCCTCGGGGCCGCCGCTCCGCCACACCACACCCTTGCCTTGCATGCGAATCCTCTGCGTATCCTCGCACCTCGTTCTAGAATAGGGCCCACGTCACGCCCATTGTCGTTCCGTCCCCCACTTTGTTCTACTGGCCGGTTCAATGTGCTTTTCTCTCACAACATCTATCCGCACTCATGTCATGTCAAAGCGGGCCCATATTTGGTCCCCTAGCGCGCATGCGTGAGTGAGGAGGGAAAAGGTTGAGAGAGCGCCAGCGATGGGCTCCACGATTTTAAGTATTGCCTGTAATTTTTAGTCTCATTTAAGTCCCTAAATTACCAAACATGAGGACTAGTAGGGACTAATGTTTAGTCCCAATTAGTCCCAATTTCAAAAGACTCTTGGGAGAGACTAAGGACTAATCTCTAGTCCCTAGTCCCATGAACCAAACTTAAAAACGTTATAACTCACAAACCAAAAATCTAAATTAAATTTGTTTCAATAAATCCTTCAAAACAGGATCACACATGAATATATTTAGATAAAATTATAAGTGGACCTAGCAATTATTGGTATAGAGATATAGAAGAGATGGGTCTTTGGAGAAAGTCTTTGTAAAAAGGAGAAAATCTTACCACACCGGGATGTATAGAGGTTCCCTATTACGGAGTCTAATTGCCCGTTTGCCCCTATTTTTTAAACTTTGCTCGTTTGCCCCTATTTTTTGTTTTCTAATTGCGCAAATGCCCCAAATAGGGGCAAACGCGAGCAATTAGACTCGAAAAAAGGGGCGATTGCACAATTGTTCCAAGTAAATAAAGGAACATATGAGTGCCGATATATCTCTACTCTACTATATCAACTACCATCATTGGGGTCCACTTATAATTTTATCTAAATATATCCATGTGAGATCTTGTTTTCGAAGGATTTATTCAAATTCAATGGTGTAATCAAAATTTAATTTAAACTTTTGGTTTGGAGTATAACATTTTGTAGGTAGTTGAAATCATGGGGCCCACCACTGGTGGTCCCGTCGTTCCCTTTGCTTGTCATACTTGTTCCCTTTGCTTGTCCGACGTGGCCTCTTTTTACGGTCGGATGTTCTACCGGGACTGCGCCCGGCGCATCCTCACAACAAATGTTGGAGGCACCCGACCAACCCGGTCGCGGCTCTTTCTTACGAGTTGTAATTCTCCTCCTAATCATTTCAAACAGTCCAAACCTATCACAAATTTGGAAAAATATAACACAATGTAGGGTTATAACATCATGCATTTCATGCATACTTGGATCTTTTCAACTTTCACCATGCATATGATCAAAATCAAATTAAGCTTGTTCAATCGAGATCATCGAGCTACATCATGCTCTATACATCATGCATATGATCTCAAATCAAAAAGTTGTAAACTACAAAGTTTCATGGATATTTGAGAACTGCAATCATTATATCTCTGGTTTCTTGTCTATCTGAGGTCACTAAAAACATTTAAATTTCAATTTTCATTTTTTTTTTTTTTGAGACCTAGTTTTCCTTTACAAGATAATACAAATCAAAAGTTTTAAATTAGAGTGTTTCATAACTTAGCAAGATCTACAATTCTTATTTTGGTTGTTTCCCCATCCGACATAGTGCTAGTGACATTGTTCACAAATCTTAGAAATCTCTCTACAAGGTTTGTCAACTCTACGAGACATGTGTAAATCTTGTGAATAATGTTCTTGGGGATGAAGAAATAACCAATATAAAAGATGTGCGACTTAAGAATTATTCTTCAACTTTTATGTTCATGACTTCTTATCTTTGAAATCATTAGATGCTCCAAAAATGTTACGTGAAGTTGTAATTTTTGAAATTCAAATTTCAAATGTTATCCACCAAACGTGACAAAAAGTAGTAGCGATAAAGAATACGATGTAGCTTGACACATCATTATTTTACAAAATTGTAGAAAGAAAAATCATCACATTTGGAGTTACGATGAGGGAGAAAAGACCAGTTACAAGTTGTAACCATAGATTATAATAAAAAAGAAAAAGAAAAATTAGGGTTCTTGAGCCACGGAGGTCTCCGACATGGCGGCACACCGGCGTGCACGGATGTCACCGGAGATGAGGCCTCTAGCGGCGGGAGGACCACCACCGTGATCCCCGAAGAACCAAGTGTTCCTATCTTTGCTATCGGATGAGCGGGTTTAGGGCGGTGCCGGGTTTGGCGCCGGTGGTGGCGGGCGGGCACGGCGGAGCCGGAGCGACACTCCCGGCCGCCGACGGGACGGGCCGAGGTTAAATGGACCGGGATGGAAAGCATCGAAAAACACAGTGTAGACGCTTTTGAAGACTCGGGCGATGCAGGGGGCGGGTCCGGAGGGGTTGCCGCCCCGTGGAGAACGCGATTGAACGCGGCGGCGTGAACCGGCGGACACGGCGGCGTTCAAAGGCGCCCGTCAACGGCACGGCATAACCGCTCAAGCCGACGAGCCTCGAGGTGGCAAGGTAAGAAAGAAGGGAGAGAGTTCGAGCGGGAGGTGGCTAGCTAGCTAGCAACTTGCCGCCCGAGTGCTCGCGGCGGCCATGGCCGCATGGTCGCGGGGCGGCGATCATCGCAAACATGAATGAATATAACACGAATTACCACATAATCATCCATCACGCACCAAAAGTAAGATAGATCACATAATGCAATGCATGGGTGCATTGTCATCAATCATCAACATATACATAGATTCATGCGAGTCCACTCGCTACTCATGCCCACCACCCTCGCTTGTGCTTGCACAAACAACCTCCTACACTCGTCGCGGATCCTACACTCCTCGGCTGCGATGCGAGGAAGTGCTTCTGCCATGCTCCCCTCCACCCACGAGGTTCATGGCGCCGCATGTTCCCGCCCCCATTCGCAAAATGCGATGCCGTCCGGCGCTAGTTTGGGCGGAGGAGGAAGATGCGGCCTCCGCATGGGGCACCACCATGTCGTCAAGCCGTGCAAGACGCCCCTTTGAACTGTCGTGGAGCATTGCACGCTCGGTCCTCCAGGAGCCGTCGTCGCCGCCGTGTCGTGCTCCACCTCGCCCCAACACCTCTCGGGCATGGTCATCATCGGGGCGGCGCGTTTCCGCTGGGAGCGCAAGAGCGTGCACATACCGAGCGAGTTCATGCCCCGAGTTGGCGGCTTGTTCCAAAGAAGTCGGCGGCGGTGCCGCTGCCTTCCACGACCACGGCGGACATGCTCGCTTTGAAACACGCCTCCGTGTTGCGAACTTGGCGAGAATCGGTGATGAGACTCACGTGGCCCCGGGCGCGAGTAGTACGGCGCCCCCGGTTCGTCTGCGGTCCCAAGACCAAAGTCCGCCCGGGATGCTCCGTCCCACTATGGCGGGCGGCACGCCTCTCGTGCCGGGGAAAGGTGGCCCTTAGATTCATGAGGCCCTCCATAGAATGCTCTCCCGGACATGGCGACGCGGAGCGCTATGTGCTCAAGCACCTCTGCGGAAGGTTCTCCATGGCTCGGCGCAATTACGGTTTTTCAGCGAGGATCTTAGCCCGCGCTCTTGGTGCAGGGAAAAGGAAGATGAAGCAGATTCGGCTCGATCAAATTAGTGGGGCGCGAAAATGCGGGTTTTTAGCAGGAGTAGTAGTACTAGTATGAGTGGTGCGCGTTTCAACAAAAGTAAAAGCGGTAAGAATACAATAGCTTGACACACCATGATTTTAAAAAATTTTAGTAGGAAAAACCATCACATTTGGAGTTACTATGAGGGAGAAAGACTAGTCACAAGTCTTGGCCACGTTAAAAAAAAAAATTAGATTAAAAAGCGTTATATAATGCGCGCGTACGTGTTTGAAATTAATTAATCGGACTTACGTCTCCGTGACACGTCTTTGGTCATATCCACGCCTTTGCAATGAATGCGAATCCTTTGTGTATCCTACGCACGTCGGTGTAGACCGCGAGTGTCATCGATTGGGCGACGATCGAGACTCCCTTTTCGGGGCGGGTGCATGGCGGATTTCTGCATTTTCGCGAAATTTTTTTTGCGCAGAGAGCTTTTCACGAAATTGAAAAACCCGCCTCTCCCCCTCACAGGGCGATTCATTTCATTCTTCATCCCCTCACGCAGGCGATTCATTTCATTCCTCGTCCTCCTCCTCACGAGGCGATTCTAGGGTTCGGCGCCTCCTCATCGCCCGTCATCACCCACCGCCGACTCGTCCGCGCCATTCAAGCCGACTTCGTCCGCGCCATTCAAGCGGCCGGCCTTAAACCGCCCGCGACCACCTTCTCCGGCGGCTTCTTTCTCCACCCGGCGATTCTACGGTTCGATATGTAGCCCATCAATCTTATGCGTGCCTCTTTTCTGAACTACATTTTTTTGTGATACGTGCCTCTGCGGTTTGGGTAGTCCTCATAGACTTCCTCTGCGCCTTTCTCATAGGAAATTTGCAACCAAACATGCCCTAAATGAACTGTTGCCAAACTCTTTGTTTGTTTATATTCCTCTATTAAGTGAACTTTTTTTTTTTTTTTTTTTTGGGTAATCGTGCCTCTATGGATTTTGTAGTCCCTCATAAACTGTCTATTACAAATTTGAACTGTATAATTATCCTCACATGGATATTTTGAGTTGTAGGTACTAAACTTGACACCGGACCGCTACTATAACTATAATGAACCTGTTACTAAACTACGATTTGTTTGTATCCCTCTTCTCTGAAGTACATTTTTTTTTGTTCTCCGCCTTTGGTTTGTGTAGTCTTCATAAACCGCCTATTGCAAAATTGAACTTGTATAATTCAATCGTCACATGGATATTTTGAGTTGTACATACGAGAAATTGACACCTAATTTGCTACTATAATGTTGCTATCTTGTCTTACAAATATGTTCCTACTAAATGAACTGTTTACTAAACTACGAGTTTGTTTATATCCCTCTATTCCCGAACTATATTTTTTGTGATCATTGCCTCTGTGGATTGTGTAGCCCTCATAGACCGCCTATTACAGGATTGAACTGTATAAATATTAGGGACTTGCTAGTTTCGGTGTGACCGAAATTTTCAAATCATTCAGGTGACAAAGCTACTTGAGTGAATTCCATCCAACAGTGGCATCAACACAAATGGCCTGAATTTTTCTCGTCGCCCGGTGAGGAAAGGTGATAATTGTATCCTCGGATGGATATATAGAGTTGTAGAAACCGAACTTGACACTGATTGCTACTATAATGTCGTTATCTGTGTGTTTTTGTCATAGGAAACTGCAACCAAATTCATTTGCTTATTTTCTTTATAGATGAACTAGAAGGATTCCCGTGTGTTGCCTTGGTATGAAGGTGGAATATAAATAGGTTATGATGTTAATCACTAAGATTTTAAGGTTATGATATATAGATGATAATTTAAAGTTATTTTGGATAATGTATATTTAGAGATCAATGGAGAAAACATATGAGCGAGACATTCCTAATGATATATAAAGTCAATCAACAATTTAGTTTGTGAGCGATGTGACCAAATCCATCCTAATGGGAATATGTATAATCTAGAGCTTCCGATGTTGTTGCGGGTATGAAGGAGAAATCTATGAGTTAAAATATTACTATCACCCTCATATTCTTTTTTTTTCCTTTTTTTGATCTCTTATTTTTTTTTTTTTACTTTGCTCTATATATACCAACTACTATTCTTTGGGACCCACTTATAATTTTGTCGAAATATATCCCTATGAGATCTCATTTTGAAGGATTTATTAAAAGGAATTCAATGGTATAATCAGAATTTAATTTGTTTTTTTGGTTTGTGAGTTACAATATTATTTTAGTTAGTTCAAGCGATTGAGGCCGCCATTGGATGATCATGGTGGCATGCTTCCAAGTCGAGAGAACTCCTTAGTGGGGTTCTCTACATAGGTGTAGTAGATATACATGCTCAAGAACAATGGCCCTTTCTCACAAGCACTATTACTATCTTGTCTTATAAAAATGTGCCTATTAAATGAATTTTACTAAACTACGGTTTGTTTGTATCCCTCTTCTCTGAAGTACATTTTTTTTTTTTTTTGTTCTCCGCCTTTGGTTTGTGTAGTCCTCATAGACCGCCTATTGCAAAATTGAACTGTATAATTCTATCGTCACATGGATATTTTTGAGTTGTACATCTTGAAATTGACACCTAAGCGCTACTATAATGTTGCTATCTTGTCTTACAAAAATGTTCCTACTAAATGAACTGTTACTAAACTACGAGTTTGTTTATATCCCTCTATTCGAACTATATTTTTTTGTGATCTGTGCCTCTGTGGATTGTGTAGTCCTCATAGACCGCCTATTACGAGGATTGAACTGTATAAATATTAGGGGCTTGCTAGTTTCGGTGGTACTGAAATTTTTGAATCATTCGGTGATGAAGCTACTTGAGTGAATTCCATCCAACGGTGGCATCAACACAGTGGCCTGAATTTTTTTTACATCGCCCGGTGAGGAAAGGTGATAATTGTATCCTCGGATGGATATATAGAGTTGTAGAAACTGAACTTGACACCGATTTGCTACTATAATGTCGTTATCACGTGTGTTTTGTCATAGGAAACTGCAACCAAATTCATTTGCTTATTTTCTTTATAGATGAACTAGAAGGATTCCCGCTTGTTGCAGCGGGTATGAAGGTGGAATATAAATAGGTTATGATGTTAATCACTAAGATTTTAAGGTTATGATATATAGATAATAATCTAAAGTTATTTTTGGATAATGTATATTTAGAGATCAATAGAGAAAACATATGAGCGAGACATTCCTAATGGTATATAAAGTCAATTAACAATTTAGTTTGTGAGCGATGTGACCAAATCCATCCTAATGGGAATATGTATAATCTAGAGCTTCCGTGCGTTGCAGCGGTATGAAGGAGAAATCTATGAGTTAAAATATTACTATCACCCTCATATTCTTTTTTTTTTTCCTTTTTTTTTTTTAGTCTCTTATTTTTTTATTTTTTACTTTGCTCTATATATACCAACTACTATTACTATGACCCACTTATAATTTTATCAAAATATATCCATATGAGATCTTGTTTTGAAGGATTTATTAAAAGGAATTCAATGGTATAATCGAGAATTTAATTTGTTTTTTTTTTTGTGAGTTACAATATTATTTTAGTTAGTTCAAGCGATTAGGAGCCGCCATTGGATGATCATGGTGGCATGCTTGCAAGTCGAGAGAACTCCTTAGTGGGGTTCTCTACATAGGTGTAGTAGATATACATGCTCAAGAACAATGACTAATTGAGCACTATTACTATCTTGTCTTATAAAAAATGTGCCTTTTAAATGAACTGTTACTAAACTACGGTTTGTTTGTATCCCTCTTCTCTGAAGTACATTTTTTTTTTTTTCTCCGCTTTGGTTTTGTGTAGTCCTCATAAACCGCCTATTGCAAAATTGAACTGTATAATTCAATCGTCACATAGATATTTTGAGTTGTACATACGAAATTGATACCTAAAGCGCTACTATAATGTTGCTATCTTGTCTTACAAAAATGTTCCTACTAAATGAACTGTTACTAAACTACGGTTTGTTTATATCCCTCTATTCTCGAACTACATTTTTTTGTGATCTGTTGCCTCTGGATTGTGTAGTCCTCATAGACCGCCTATTACAGTTTGAACTGTATAAATATTAGGGACTTGCTAGTTTCAGGTGACTAAAATTTTTCAAATGCATTCGGTGTGAAAGCTACTTGAGTGAATTCCATCCAACAATGGCATCAACACAAATGTCCTGAATTTTTTATCGTCCCCGGTGAGGAAAGGTGATAATTGTATCCTCGGATGGATATATAGAGTTGTAGAAACTTGAACTTGACACTATAATGCTACTATAATATCATTAGGAAACTGCAACCAAAACAAATTTGCCTATTAAATGAACTGTTACTAAACTACGAGTTTGTTTATATCCCTCTATTTTCACACTATATTTTTTTGTGATCTGTACCTCTTTGATTGTGTAGTCCTCATAGACGCCTATTACGAGGATTGAACTATATAAATACTAGCGGAATTTTCCGTTGCGTTCTTCTTGGTAGGAAAGGGATTGTTAAAGGATTGAATTGTTGTCTTGTGTAATCTCAAAAAAACGAAGAAGAATTGTAATCGCTAAGAAATCGATCACAATTAGCTATTGAGCGTAATTACTTTGTCTTGGTTAGAAAACAGTTAGTAACGAAGAACTTAAATGTATGAAGCAGTACATACTCATTGGCATAAAGATTATTTAATCTTATGTTTAAACTCAAAAATTTGAACCAATATCGAATAGAAATATTTAGATATGTGAGGAAAGGTGAATTGTATCCTCGGATGGATATATAGAGTTGTAGAAACTGAACTTGACACATTTGGGGGTTGGTGGGCTGGGGGGAGGAAAGGTGAATATACATGCTCAAGAACAATGGCTTTCATTAGAGCACTACTACTATCTTGTCTTACAAAAATGTGCCTATTAAATGAACTGTACTACGGTTTGTTTATAGTCCTATATTCTGAACTACATTTTATTTGTTCTCTACCTCGGTGGTTTGTTTAGTCCTCATAAAAAGCCTACTACGATTCGTTGGAAAAAAAGCAAAGCCTATTACGTAATTTAACTGTATTATTTTATCCTAAGATGGATATATCGAGTTGTAGATACTGAACTTGACACCTGACTGCTACTATAATGTTGTCATCCATGTGTTGTTGTCATAGGAAACTGCAACAAATTCTGCTGCTTATTTTCTTTATAGATGAATATACGCGTGTTCAAGATAGAACAATGACTGCTCTGTCCTTACCCCCCTCAGGACTGCCGTGAAGCTTTGTCGTGTGTGCTGGCAGTTGACGACGCTCGAAAATGGTAAGCTGCGGCTATGTGATATACAAACCTTGCTTATGGTTAGCTTTTTGAGTGCTAGCCGTTGACTTCTCTGTGTAACTACAATCTGTTTGATATAGGCGTCGATGATGACACATGTGCAACATCATCCGCGTGAAAAACAACTAATTCTCTAGAGGATGGTCGAGAGATACATATGAAGAGAGCGGCGCATGAGAGACGGATGACGCTACTACGAGGGCTGAATTCGGGGAGTTTGTGCTACTTGAGAGGGGCGGTCATCCGGCGGTCGGTGCAAAAGGGGAGGGTCGGGACCATCACAAAGTGGCCGAGAGAATAAGATAGTTGTGACCAGAGCTCACTTCGGATGGGTTTCCCACTACTAAGGAGGGCAAGCTAAGAATGAGGAGACTTGCTGGTCTGATTGCTAGACAAAGGGTCCCCTTGCTCACAGGTTCAGTTTGTTCCTTAAGTCCTCAAGTCAAGAAAGAATTATTTGAGGAGTGTGTCCAGAATTCATTGGAGTTGGAGTGTCCATTGAGCTCAAAGGACAAAGCATTTAAAAGGCTGTGGCAGGTGGTAGGAAAAAGTTTTAGGACCCACAAAAGCGATCTAGTTCGCAATTACGTCAACAAGGGGAGGGATGCCACAGTGAAGCACCCATACATCCCCAAGGAGGATTGGGCGACTTTTGTTCAAGCGAATCGAAGCGAAGAGACACCGGCAAAAAGTCGAGAGATACAAGGAGCTTAGGCGAGAAGAACCAGTATAACCACCGCCTCGGGGACGGGGAGGTTATGAAGCAATGTCTGCGAAAGGTGGGCGAAGGAGGGCGGGGACTTAGTCGACAAAGGAATCCGTAATCCTTGGGACCGAATATCCTAAGGTCCGCGCTCACGGCATTTTTGCGTGGGCCGCGGCCACACGGAATTGTTAGGTGACGGGGCTCAAATTGTTTGGAACGATGAAGCGGCTCGGGCTTTAGGTGAGCAGATTTTAAAGGCAGCCCATGCTTCTTACGAGGTCACCGGTGTAAGGGAAAGAGATCGCTCCACGGGGGTCCTGGCACCCCGCAATGCATGGGCGTGTGCGTGGGGTGTCTAGTTCGTGTGGTTGGAGGAATTGGCGGATTGCACCAACATGTACAGAAAGAGGAAGTCGGCGGCCACGGCCGGTTAGAGAAGAGATTTTAAGCTAGATTGGATGAGCTCCAAGGTCGGGTGGTGGCGTTGCAAGAAGCACAAAGCACAAGCACAAGCACAGGGTTCCCCGCCCGGCAACACCCTAGCGCCGGTGGGGATCAAGAGCAGTGCGCCTCGGCCAATCCGGATGGCCAAGCGGATCTTTGCCGAGGTTTCCATTCGAGCGATGTACCCTTGTAACGAAGACGGAGGTTATCAGGTTGAGGTAGCTAGGGGAAAGGTACACCCGAATCACCCGAGCTACTTGAGGGTCAACCAATCTTGGCGGGACATCTTGTTGTAACGATTGAACATGTAAATCCCGGTTTTGATGCTACACTCTTTGGATCCGTCGACGGGCAAAATTAAGACTCTTGGCCGGGCTATTTTTAAGAGGATCCATTGGAGCGAGACCTTATGACCGTAACACCCCAACAGGCCGTCTTGTTACGCACCAAATTGTTCTGCACCAAAACCTCCTCTCGCCTTACGTCTCGTGGTATTAGTCGGTCTAAAGGACCATATGGCACGCACCGGGTTATTAAATGGGGATGACGGCAATGACCGAGTCCCTCTCGGACTCGTAGTGCAATGGGTGGGAATGAGATGACTAGCTTGCATGCCAATGGTGATAGTGCCTCTCGAGGGTGCAATGGATCGAATGCGGCGACTTCGCACTCATGCCAATGACGTTCGGTGCCTTCGCGAGTGCATCGGCTAACAATGCGGAAACCGGCTCTCAAGGCATGAATGATGAGAGTGCCTCGCAGACTGCAAGGGCCGAGAACGCTGGGGAGTGGCTCGCATGATAAGAATGTCCGAGTGCCTCTCGAGTGCAACGGTGAGAAGCGGAAGCAAGCAAAGAATTTGTTCCAAACAAGCATGTTTTACGGCAAGAGGCATAGAGCATCCAATCGGTGGCGAATACGTTCCCGAAGGGGTCGTCCCTTATGACCGAAGCAATTTGAGTGCCCTTCGGCCTTGGCGGGCCAACCCTAAGTACAAGCATGGATCTCCAATGCTCACGCCGCGAACAACTTAGTACGGTAGGGCCTTGTTGTGCTTTGCTCTTCATGGGTGGTGCATGCAAGCGGCCGGTCCAAACATGGTGGCGTTCTTGCACGCCGGGAAGCGGCCTTTTGGCATGACACGCAGGGCGAAGGCTAAGATCAATGTGGGTTTCGACGACTGTTTGACCTCATGACCTTTGGATGGATTGGATGTGGCCATCCTTCGCCGCATGACAATTGTGAGTACAATTTCTTCTATTGTGGACTCATTAGGGATGCCTCTTTCATCTATTGCTTACTAAATTTGCTTTGCATGCTTCTCTATTCCTAGATGCCTGCTCCGAGAAGCGAGGGCCTCATCTTTGTCAGTTGGCTTTCTTGATCCTGAGCCATTGACCTTCGAGGGTCAAGGATGATGGGCCTCTCGGCAAGGGCCGTACATATCTAGAATTTGGCCTACGGAAGCATCATGACAAGGACTTTGTCATGTTTGCGCATAATCCGAGCCAACACCGGGATTCTTTGTTGTCATAGCTATCAAGTGGAGGAAAGTCTATTTCGTTGACTCTGCGCCCGGCGAAAAACGCAAAACGCTCCCGTTGAAAACTTTAATACAACAAAGTGAGTGTTTCCTAACCTACATCCGACCCATGCATTTTTTTTTTTCTTAATTATGTTACTAAAAATAGAAAAGAATGTGACCTTTTTACATTTTACTCATGTGTAGCCTTGTTGAGCATGTTTTCAATCCGGGGGACAAGGGGCAAAAAGTTTGTGGTTCACGCCAAGTATGCAAAAGTAATTGTTGTGCTTCTCCGAAGTTGTGCACTTGCCACTTGGGTTTCCATTCAGCGAATAACCACCGTGTTTCATATGTTTGCAATGCCTTGGGGCAACCTCGATAACAAGACATGTGGGTTCTACACGGCGCACCACTTGATGGTTGCGATGAATCAAGCTCATTTGGATCATCACGAGGTAACTTGAAGTGCAGCTCCATCTTGTGCCTATCTTTGTTTGGCGATAAAGACCATGTGTACAACAAACACTTATGGCTACCTTTTCTTTGTATTAGGATTTTGACTTGAACAAAGGAACCGTTCAATTTGGGTGATATTAGAGAGAAGATCGCCAAGTTTCTTATGGAACATGTCATCGACCGGCCGGCGACTATTTCGATTCAAAACCGTGAGTTGCTTCGTTCCCTTGCCGCATCACGGCGAGGTGGATACATGCACGTGAACTGTGTTATTTGTGTTGTGAACAATGCGGGCGTGCCCTGAACAACCGGGTGCGTGTGAAGAACAATCGATACACTTGAATTTTTAATGTCTTCCAAGCGTCGACCATTTGTTTGTGCTTGGACCTATGTATATGTATTATATACACGTATTAATAATATCAATCTTTGTGGTGTCGACGCGATTCTAAGTTTGCAGTGTGTCTATAACGTCATCATTGACACGCACGCGTCAACTATCTAAGAGGCATCTCAAGCCTCCTGGATAGTTCTGACTGTCTCGCCCCCCGATGCACGTCGGTTGTTTTAGCAGATTTTTTACGTCGCGCTCCCGAAAATTAAAGCGTCTCAAACGTCAACCTCGTTGCGTTACACAGCACAGCAGTCTTGGCGTCTTTAATTTTCCAAGAGTTACGATCGATGGGTCGTTGTAGCGTCGTAGTCTCCCGCACAGTGCGGTCGATTTTAGGTGCTAAGTGTTCGTAAACATAAGAAAACACGATCGGGTACAAAGCGTGCGTCAAACGAATCCACGTTCACGACGGATAAACGAAGGCGTGTCGTAAGTAGTACAAACCCACGACGCTGCTGCGTGTGGCGGCGGCGTCAGTATGGGTGACGAACGATGCACGGGTTGCATTTCTCGAACATCCCGGATGTTAATATATAATTAAAATGTTAATCATGCATCATATGTATTGCAAAGCATGCATGTTTGAATAACCTCTTATGCATTAAGTAAAATAAGTTTATTTAATTAGAAATTGTTTGTGCTTAGGGGTTAGAGTAATTTTATTTTTGATCACATGTGATTGATCCTAATTATGTGTTTGGTCCTAAGATGAGTATGGTTTGAATGTTTTTATAATTATTTATTGATGGTTTGGAATTGTTTTGAATTCAAATTTCTTCCTTTTGACCCTATTTCAAGAAGTCCTATTTCGAGGCGAATTTGAAGATGCTTCTTTTTATGAAATGTGTAGATCTTGAAAAGTTGAGAAAATTTCATTCTTAGAGATTTTTGAGTTCAGTTCAAATTTTGAGAGATTTTTTAAGAAGAAGAGAGGAAGATGAACTAGTACCTTTGCATGGAAAAACAACCAAAGTCGCCACTTACGTGTTTGTTTGCACGCTCACCGCCGCCGGTGCACGTGTCCTCGTCGGCGCCTTCTTGACGCCACCCCGCCTCAAGTGATCAATTTGGAGACGGCGCTCGCTCCAGCCTCTCGGCTTTCTCTTTCTCCTACCTCTCGGTCACCCCCTCTCTCGTGCGCTCGCCATGGACGCCACCGCCGAGCTTTGCTACCGCCGCCCTTCTCAAGCCGCCTCCTCCTCCTCCCTCCCTCCAGCCTCCCCGCCCCACTTTTCCTTGCCGAAGCCGGTTAGAAGCAAGAAATGCAGCCATCTCCTCGCTTTGTTCCTCGTTGCCAGCCGCCAGGCGAGTAGCGGCCGGGCCGCCTTTGGCGGACGCCGGGCTCACACTGCAAATGTCGGCATGGTCGGGCCAAGCCGGGTTGCGCCATCGTCTTGCCCCTAACCGCTCGCCGTCCTCGGCTGCCCGGTGCGCTCCCACGCCCGATCAAAGTCCGTTCGTGCTCTGCTCGGTTCGTGCCTTCGCTCTCGTGTACTTAAGGTTGAAGAAGGAGGACCCAGATTCAAATAGAAGCTCTTCGAGGATTCCCGATGTAAATTTCTTAACTCATATAAATAGTGTTTTATATTTATTGTAGTTTTATAAAGGTCGCGGTCTTTTATAAAAAAAGTGCCAAGGCAGGCCTAAATAGGCCGAATTGGGCCTACCTTCTAACTGTTTCCTATTGGGCCAAGCCGGTTCAGCCCAAGTGCTCATTTTCTTTTTATTATATGTTTTATCAATTTCCTTTATGATGAATAGTGCACGATTTTGTGAATTTCATATAAATTCATGTATGGCTTTAAAAATTCTGAAATTTTTTGTATAGCCTTCCTGTGATGTTATGTATCCATGAAAAATTTGAAACTTTGATTTTGAGTAGTTCTTGAATTATTTAAAAATACATTCTTTAATTGAAAAATGCATCTTCCATGATTTTTAGAAAATAAAATATTTATTCAAAAATCATAAAAATTTATTTGGTGTTGTTTTATGATGTGATCTACTTGTATAAAAAGTTTGGGGCCATTTTGAGAAAGTTAATTTATTTTCTATTTCATGCTTTATTTTATTTATTAGAAAAGGTGAGTGTTAGAGCCAAATGACCTAGGTTTGGTGTGTGATTTGGGATTGTTTTGTGAATCTTGGATCATACCACAATCAAATGGTCCTTGAGAACTCCTTAGGCAATGGTGATGATATCTTGTAGAGTAGTTCAACAAGTTGGTTGTGTTGGGTTGCAACTTTATCGTGAAGGAAAGTTGTACTCAAGTGTTTATCATTTCATGCATCCATCAAGCATCATATTTATACTTCATCATGCTAAAGCATGCATCATCATCTACGTGTAGAGTATACGAGAGTGAGATGGTTCATGATGGTCGAAGCTTCAAGAAGATCCATCCACCGATGATATCGATGTCAAGTATGACTCGGGTGATCTCGTTAAGGAATCTAACTTTTCCCCACGCAACACGAGGCAAGCCCCTGATACATTTAAATCTTTTCTTGTATTTTACAAAGCTTTAACACTTATGTTTATGATATGTTGCATTAAGTTCTAGGAGTTGAGTGATAACCTAATTCTTTGCATTACCATCCTTGTTTATTGCAATATCATCCTTGTTAACTGTGTAATTTCAAAAATGCTTAGTATTGCTTAGCCCTCGCTTGTTTAGTTAAGCTTTTTCACCAAAATGTTTTAATTATGAATATGGTTCTCTTTTGGAAGAATAATGAGGTGTAGTGTTTAATTTGAGACCGGACCGGGACACGGGTTGTGTCTTTGGTGGTTAAGCCGGCGGGGGTTGCCCGGTCGTGTGCTTGTTCCGTCTATGTCGATTAAGGACCTTCCGTGGATTGGCCCTTGGATCAAGAATTTGTTATACCGGCCACATATACGAGTAAGCCCAAGATCTCGAGAGGTGAGCCAAATCGGGAACGTACAAACCGCGCCTTTGGGAGTGGAGAGATGGCGGGAGTACATGTTACCCTCGTGGGTTAAAGTCCCGATTGGAGGTGTACGGTACTCTCGGGTAGCGTGGGGCCTTGGTCCCGTTTTGACGGTCCGAGTGAGGGTTGACATATGCAAGTTTAAGTTCTACATATGTCGTGTGGTGAGGTATCCCCAGCTGGGTTTTAAGCGGTTCGAATCGGCGTTTGCTCCACGAGAAAAGGAGACTTGATCCTCGCACCCTTCTTCGTAGTAATTGATGGAATATGGTTTTGAGGAAAGAAAGTTGGCTTATGAAAGAAATGTTTGCTCTAGTATAGAATCACCTAGAGTATAAGTTACTAATTTGAAACTAAAACCTTGAAAGTAAGGATTCACTTTTATTAAGCTTTTCAGCAAAACGAGTCCTTGATTCTTGCTAAAAGCCTTACCTTGAATCCTATTAGACCAGCATTCTTGAGTCTTCTCCTATTTTTCTTTAGTCGGGTAAGTCTTGTTGAGTACTCCCGCACTCGAGGTTCTTTTGACCCTTGTTTCGGTGTTGACTCGTCTTTGTTAACCAAGGTTATGTCGGTGGGCACGACATGATCCGGTTGTCTTCTAGTCTACTCGGCTTCCGCAAATTAATTAAGTTAAGTTTACTCAAATGTAACTTACTCACATTTTGTAAAATTAATGTTATTATTCTTCCGCACTCGATCTATATTTTTGTAACAAATGTTGTAATGTTGTAGCTACTCCTTTGTTGATCCCGGTATGAGTTATCAACAGGGGCTTCTTAAGTTATCGGGTGTATCTCGCACAAATGTCGGAGGTCTTTGGGACAATGACAAAAATGCGAGGGGCCCGGTAATTAGGAGGTTACATTACAATTTCGAATGTGTCTCGTATTAAGGAAAGCGTCACGGACACTTTTTACTCCCCGCGTGTCTGGTAAGATTCTAACAGTTCTGCGCGGTGTGCGGCATGCCGTCGACGTGTGGCCCGCTTCTGAGGCGCTCTTTGACACAGTGGTTCCGTACATGCGAAGTCGTCCGCGGTCACACATTGGGCCCGTGCGTCGGTAACTTTGGAAGGGATACGATTAAGCTTTATTCATGCCGCATGTCCGTAACGTTACCGAAAGCACCGATCGCTTCATAGGAAAACTTGCGTAGGTACCGCTCACTACGGTCGAGCAAAAAAGAGGTCACAGCACCCATGAGAAAAACCGTCTGTGATAAAGTGTGTTGCTGCACCCTCGGTAAGTTTTTGGTCCTGTAAAGTCGGGACATTTAGAGACCTAATGGGCGGACGCACACGCGCGCGCATCAGTATAAGCCCTCAACGCAACGATCAGAGGCCTTTTTTACATAGTGTAATGCGTGTCATTTTCACACGGACTACCTCGGGAGTGATTGGCTAGATGACTCTCTACCACCCAAGAAAGGAGATCCGGAGAGAGACCGATCATCACCATCCGAGATAGGACCACACGAATTCAAGAACGCACTTTGTGATTTTGGTTCAAGCGTCAACCTAATGCCTAAGGTAATTTATGAGAAAATTCATGGTAGTCCATTATTATATACATCTATGTGCTTGCTTACTTGCAGACCCGGTCACTATGCTACCCAATGGGTATACTTAGAGATGTTTGCATTAGTTTTGGAAATGCATATGTGCTGCCCGGATTTTGGCGATAATGAAACGAGGGGAAGATGAGAAGGCTCCAATTATATTGGGCCGACCCTTCTTGAACACAACCAAGGCAATCCTCTACGCCCACAAAGTAAAGATTTATTTTGATGTTCGGGGGAGAAAGAGGACATTTTATTTCAGAAAACAAGAAACTTTCCTCCCCCCGCTCAACCAAGAACACCATACATCTATGAGATGCCAGAAGAGCCGATGATTAAGGCCAAGAAGAACAAGAACAAGAATAAGAAGGCACAGCCTACAAAGGTAATGATGATTAATCAGGTACGCTCAGAAAACGACCATTTACTTAAGTCCCCAATGCTACAAAAGTTAGATGATCCAGAGTCCCTACCATACATTGTTCTATTAACCAATGGAATTTCTATAACACTTATTGTGACACGGGCTCCGGCATCAACTTAATGGGAAAGGTAACGTATGAAATGATATTTGGTAAGATGCCTTTGCACCCAACATATCTACAGCTGCAGATGGCGGAACCGGTCTTTTCGATACCCGAAGGAATTGCTAAAGATGTACTGTGAAGATAAATGATCACTATGTCCCAACCGACTTTTTAGTCATGGACATGGGAGAAAAACGAGGATCCACCAATAGTCTTTGGGGAGACCATTCCTCAACATTACATGCGCCATCATCTACATGAGAACGGGAGAGATCCACTTCCAATTCCCTAAAGAAAAGGTACGCTTGCATTTCAACAGTTATACCACTTATGAATATCCAAAGAAGAACAGTCGACCGCGAGACGCCGTCAAAAGAAGCAATGGGTCATGAATCCAAAAATCACACCAAGGTACCCGATTCAATAATGGGGCATCATATCAAGGCACACAAAGAAGCCATGAAGGCATTGAATATGAAAGTAAAGGAAGATTCAGCATACATCAAGGAAAAACTTGCTCGACTTTCACCAGAAAGACAGTTTGTCTCACGCAAATGAATTCTCCGAAGAACTAGGAGAATCATGGGAAGATTATGAAGAAGCACGCAATGAGTATTGGTGGAATAGAGATCAACAAGTTTTCTCCTTATTAGAAGAAGCTAGAAGAGAATTAAAAGCTAAAAAGGTAAAGTCCCTTACACCTGAATCATTCTTAGAAGAATTAGAAAAACCTACCACTCTAGACAACAAGGAACAATAGAGTGAGAAAGAGGTGACTCCCAAGACACCATCGGAAGAAATATCGATTGAATCACCGAACCCCAATTGTGACCACCGACATACCTTGGGAGTAATGAGCGAAAATAAGAAAGTCTTGTTCGGAGGACTTTAATCCCGAACCTTCGCCGAAAGGTAATTCATAGAAGTTATCCATATTTAATTCCCAGCATTGCATATTTACTTTCTCCGGATGCATAGCATATTTCCCTTTTTCAAATTGCATTAGAAAAGACAATAAAAATATTTAGTGCTTTGCATGTTTAAAAAACCTAAAGCCCCATGTGAGTAAATCTAAGGCTTAATACCCTCGGCAATACTTACTTTGTGGTGGCATTAAGATAAAATAAAGATGCATTCATCTTTTCTTGCATACAAATAAAGAAAATCCAAAAATATATTTCATCTTTGCTAAGAGTCTCGGGTAACAAAAGCAACGTGGCTAAACTCTAACCCGTAATCAAGTTCCACTAGCTTTGTTGTCGATTTGAGTTTAGCAGGATTTCGAAGGAGAAGAGACATGATGAAACGACACCACTGTCACCATCTACCTCAACTCCCATATCATCAACCCGACATTCCAATCTAGCTTGGGGAGAGCGCCCCCGATTATCCCGATAAGTATCTCTACTACTACTACTATTATTAGCTAGATATTTGGTTTGCTTAGTTTGCTTTAGGTTGCTTAGAGTAAGTCTTTATAATCTTTAAAGAGTCTTTGTTATAGTATAAATAAATGATCAAGAGAGAGTGTACACCTTTAAGCTTTTGCTCAACTAAAATATATAATAATAATAAAAAGGAGATGATGAATAGTTGCTCGTCGTAATGTCTTTCAAGTACCTAGCTTTCAAGCTTAATTTCTCTCGAAGCTTAAATGTAAAATCTGCTTTGACTTGAGGTTTACCCTAAACCTAAAATCTGTGGATTGCAAATGCTTGCTCTAGAGTCTAGGTAATTGATGGATATGATATATGAAAGTTTTGAGCTGCTATTTCTCTTGCTCCTAGTGACACTAGATTTACGGAGATTTATCTCGTTAAAAATTATAAAATATACATGATAAGTTTCGTATGACAGAGTGTTGAAATTCCTACCACACCATATATACATGCTCTATAGATTAGGAAAACCCTTTTGATATATATAGGTCGCTTGCTTTGCATTGAGTTTGTTCAAACTTTGTCGACCCTTAGAAACTTGTCATGCTGATGTACACTCCATCCATCCACCGCATATATTCCATTCCATTAGACTCCACTCATATTTATATGTCGCTTCTATCCCGAAGTGTGCATCCACCATCCACCATCCACTATATACCCGCCAATTATGTTCCACTCCTATCTTGGGAGAAGAACAACCAAAAATATTCTATTTCAGTCAACAATCTTATAAAGCTCTTGTCTATCTCCCAAAAGTTTATTGCAAAAAGAGACTTGGGTTGTCTTAAAAAAAAAGAAGAAAAGGAAAAAAGAGGGGAGATGAAAAATGGACAAGTGTCCTACGGGCGAGTAGAGCCTACCTCTCTAAAAAGAAAAGAGAATAAAGGAGAGTTAAAAAATGGACAAGTGTTCGCTGAAAACAATGGGTACTTAGATGCCCGCCTCTCCATAAAAAGAAAGAAAAAGAAATACAACCCAGGTTCTCTCAAGTGTTTTCAAGTTTCAAAAGAGAGATGACTTTTCAAGAGAGCTAGAATAGAATTAGACTTTTTCTCATCACATTCATTCCATTCACACCTACCATCATATTCATTTCATTCCATCATGCACATGCATCGGTGTGACTCGTGACTTTGGATCCACCGTTTGAACTTACAATATATGCTTAGTAAGTAGATTTAGTTTTCTCCCACTTATGAACTCCGGATATAAGCTTTAGATAAAGGGTGAGAGAGAAGAAGGCATAGTGTCCCTCTTGCCTTAGTCCAAAAATACCACATACTATGAGAGAAAGGCAAAACAACCTTATTGCCTTAGTAAGGATCCACTAGTACCACATATGAGAGACTTGAAAGGGTCATACTTGAAGGAACTTTGAGTTTTATTTCAAAAATTAGCAAAAACTACTTTAATGATGGTTGAACAAAGAGTTTGAGACCTAGTGCTTGACTTGATTGTTCTATCTTTCAATTGCCCAAGATCACAAGAAAAAGCTACAAGCTCCATGATTAAAGGTAATATGGGTAAGTTGGAAGTCGAAACAGTTTATTCTTATCCGGAGATGAAATTTTGTTTGAAAGCATGTGTACTTTTGAGGTGTGAAAGCGTTGCGGCAACTCCGATCCAACATAGTCTTGCTAGGGACTAGCAAGAGGTAAGCTTGGGGAGCTTGTTGGTATACCTTATAGCATAAAAATATAGAGGTTTTAAAACAAAAATAAGGGCTTAAAATGAATATCAACAGTATAGGGGCTTGACTAACATGATTCCACTAGTTTTGGTGATTTATATATTTGTCGAGGATTAAAATGAGAAAATGCCCAAGAGTTTGCAAGCCCTACGACATAAAGACGTATCCGTGGCGTAACCCAACGTAGAACCTACACTAGAACATTCCGGAAGAGACCGCAGAGCACCACGGAAGGTGGGGCCCACTGGCGAGCCAGGCGGTGGCCGCCTTAGGGCCTAGCGGCGCCGCTGGTGGGGCCCCCCGTCGACCTCCCATTCAAGGTCGGTTCACCACCGCCTATGAGGAGTAATCTAGTCCATCCATCAAGGTCGGTTTGATCCAAGGGCTATCGTGCATCCTCTCCGGGCTATATAACAAGACCCCTCGACCCCTCGGTGAAACCCTAATTCATTCAAAGTCATTCTACCCCAAGTCACCAAGTCAAGACCCTAAGCCCTAGTTCCACCATAACAAGAGCAATAGCTATCTAGGCTAGTTATAGAGGAAGTCAAGTATTGTCTTGAATTCACGATCGTCAAGTAGCGGGAGCCAAGCTTCTCGTGGCTTCTCTCTTGTATTCATCATTGTAAGTATTTAGTTAGAATACAATTGCTATGACTTTATTCTATTTAATGATTATATTCTTATTTATATGTTTCCATGCTTATTATGATTATATATTTAGTTTAGTATGTTTGTCTTTATATTCAAGCATGGAGTCGTATAGCGCTCATGTAGATGATCACTATGTGGGTGGTCGACAATGTGTAAACGTGGTGTTTATACAACGTTTGCCCGTGACATCACCCTATATTCCTGACGTGTGGTAGATCGTGGATGTGACACTCCCATTGAGTCCTTTGGAGTCCACCCCCCGAATGTAGGGCTAGTTGAGCTTTGTTACTATGGTAGATTGGTTTCGTTCCTAATCTTCCTTAGTAATATTCACCATGTGTAGATATAATGCTTTCATACGATGATGACTAGATGTATTGCACTAATTGTAATATGCATTGGCATGTAATTAGGAGTAACTTAGGAATATTCCATCCTATTCTACCTATACCATGATATTTAGCCTTTGTTATGACACCATCTAGTGGCATACCATGATCTTTGACTTGGATGTTATTATCATTATTATTATTTATCATTATTTATCTTTATCTTGTGACTTACCTAGTTTGAGTTTAGTATGATGTATATGGTTTACTCTACATTATACCACTTGCAAGTGAATCATCATTAAATCATCAACCTACCCATAGCCTACCCCTCTCCTTTTCGGTAGAATATAAATACGATACACGGATAGACTCACGGTGAAGTGCTACAACCGGTAATTCTATCCGTAAACTTGCGAGATACGAATTATATTATTATTGCAAGAGTTTCAAGTGTCATATAAAGAATATCCCTTCACGCATTTCTTTAGCGTTGTGAGCTAGGGTGACAGACTAGTTTAAGTAGGCAATGCTAGAATGTGTGGTACAGCTTTTTGTGCCTATCGTGGTGAGATTAACTCCACCCTCGATAATATTCTGAGTCATAAACCATAACTAATTCCGTCTAACTTTATTAACTCTCCGCTCGACTTTTATTGGAATGTGAGATTAACTCCACATCCAAGCTAACTCATTAGATAGATACCATTTATACATTTAAAGCCGTCCTAGATGTGGATCGCGTTAGAGATGTCAAATGAATAACCGTCTAATTTAATGCTAAAGAAATGCTTTTGAAACTTTCATTGGCAATAGAAAACTCAAAATCATCATACCTCCCAACATTTGTTATATGTTGTCCATAGAGAGCGTTGTGAGGGAGAGTTTGGTAGGTTCGGTTGGTTGCCAATTCGAGAATCCATAAAATTGTGCGTTGAACGACTGAATCCAATAAAGCCAATAAATTGGTGCCATTCATGGTAATCATTAATTGCATAGTGGGACATGTAGATATGCCGGTTAATCCATGAAATGATATTTGAACATCGAGAATGTTGTCGAATATGTACCTTTGAGTTTTGCCGACGTGTTGATAAATAGAAATGTCCGGCCAATGCTATAGCGCCTCCATGTCGGTGGTTGGTGCGATTAGACCTCTATCCGAATTAGAGCGGCTAGACCAACCACATAAAGCATAACCCGTTGTTTGGGAGAGAGGTGTTGTACCTTATTCGGCCATTGTGAATTTGTTTGTGTAGGTGTCAAAATCTCCCGGTTGGCATGTGATTGTCGGTTGCGAGATAATTATGCATTGGCGATCCAAAACGCCGTTGAATGTTGTAGAAAATTCTGGTCAAGCCGGGTTGACCAAGTTCGTTTTCCGACGAATAAACCAAGATAGTCGTCCCCTTGAAGGTGGAACAAAGCAAGTTGAATCGATCATTGTCTTTGATTTCTTGAGCGAGAAAAAAAATTATTGCATTTGTACGACCAATGAGAAGGATCTCCCTTACCATCATACTCGGGAAAAAATAATTTGAGATTATTGCCCGTCCGTCCTCGAATTTACGGAGGGATTTTATGAGGATTTTTTCGTAGGGCTATCTGTGGGAATTTTTGTCCGAATATCCGGGCGATCGATGGTTGAATAATTTTTGGGTCGGAGGCGCGGCGGATGGTGAACTCATCGGTGTCCACAGGGCCGAAGAGAACGCTTAGAGGGGCGGAACGTGCTTAGGCGATGGTGGGGGTGATGATGCCTCCACGGGCTGCTATGTAGGCCGTTGATGATGCTATTGACGTCCTCCATGAACTTCTTGCTCTAGTCGAGAGGCCATTGGATCGTCCTCGGTCTCCGGATACCAATCTGTCTACAAACTGCTTTCGTGCCAATGCGAGGGGAGGACGGAAGGTGTGACGTGGCGTAGATCGTCGAGTCAACGGCGTGGCGGCGGCGCCGCGGCGTCTTGTGGCGGGGGGCGGAGCTAAGAGTAGAAGGGGTTTAACCCTAAATTGTTCTTGATTGATTGTCTCATAATAGTTTCCCCATATTTATATGAGGGGTTTAAAGTTATAACGGGTCGTGGCCCATTAGTCTTTTCTAGCTCACTTTAATTTGATGAAATAAATTACTAATAAAAGGCTATATAATAATTAAATATATTCAGCCACTCCGCTTATCTCGAGGCGAATCGTTGGATTTGAGTGTGACAATATCCTATATTTTATTCTTTGAAACATCATCTTTACCAACTCCTAAAAAGATATGAGAAAAAAAAGATGCACATCTCAATATTACACATATTTTCACTTCTAAAAAAAAATAAAATTTGATCCGCCCAAAAAAAAGAAAAGAAAGAAAAGAACTAGCATGTTCTTCCCTAAAAAGCATACAAAAAGGAAGAGATCATGAATTAAAGGAGTGACCACAAAAATACAAATATTTTTCACACACTTGCACATTTCGATCTAGGAGTATGTCACTTCCCTCCAAAGATCCAGAGCTGGACCTAACAATATATACAAGGTAAGTATGCATATCTTTGCCATCCAAAGATCTCCAAACTCTACAAAAAGAATAAGATAGGAGAGTAGAGTGGCAAAAGAAAGAGGTTTGGTGAGGAAACAAACCACCAAGTGAGAGACTCATGTGAGAATCAACTAATGGAGCATTGCTATTTTCTTTGCAAAAAATATAAAACAAGCAAGTCCTTGCGCATGAGTAGTGGTGAGAAGATAGAAATTCAAGCTATTCCATTGTTCAATTATCCAAGATAACTTCAGTAGTCACCTTGAATGCTCACAAGGCGGTGAAGCTTGGAATAATAATCTATATGCGAAAGTTGACATCTTGGAGTTTCAACCACCTTAGTCCTTTAATCCTCACTTTCGAGGATGAGCAAAGGGCCAAGTGTGGGGGGAGTTTAATGGTGGTAACCAACTTCATATAAAAAATACTGCCAACAATTATATAAAAATCACCAAACAACCTAGAAATTGGGTTTTTACACTAACTTATTCCATAGTTTTGGTGTGTATGTTGTTTTTTGCGAGGTTTGTCACATGAATTATATACTTTGCACCAAATTATAAAGAAAAGAATGATAAAATAAACATTTGAATATTTGGCCCAAGTGTAAAGCAACAAATCTGACCAACCTACCTTGAATGGGCCAAGATCCACCATGACAATGTTGAAACAAGCCCACTGTTGAGACCCGGACCCGAGGGGCCACGACTGGCGCGCGCGCCGGCGGCGGTGTGCCCGCACTAAGAACCCCGACAGGCGGACCCGGTCTACGCTGGGCGGTAACTTAACTCCGAGGAAAGGCGGTGCAAGCGGTCTCAAGTGTGGTGAACCTATCCAAATCGCCATCTTTGGTCAATTTTGTCTTAATGGGGGAGGAGACATTTTTTTGAAAGACACCCCTCTCTCCATCCTATAAATAGAGGCCATCTCCCTCACTCTCACAACACCTCAAGAAGCAACCAAGAATATCAAAGAGAGCAAGAAGAGTACATAGCCTTATATTTCTAGATAGAAATAGGGAGTGAGAGAGGGAAATCAAGAAGAAGAGTTGGCTTCTTCTACTTGGAGTTCCAGTGTACCCCTCGGTGTCTTGCGGTTCTCGGGTAGCAGTTGCCGAACTTGTCGGTACCGCTATGTTTGTACCTCTACAACTTGATTATCATTTTCATAAGGAAGGTTGTGTTCATCTTTTGGTTTATTGCTCTTAAGTATATTACCTTTGCTATTATAAACTTGTGGGATTGATAGTTAGTCCTTGGGGTGGAACTCTAGTAGAGGAACTTTTGACGGAAGGGCACGGCCAACATCGAAATCGTAATTAGTAATGCAAACGTGCTATTTGGACTAGTGGTTATCTATCTTTTGCCTCGTACTCCATGGTTGAGGGGTAGGCAATGGTGGTGACAGCCACTGTTAGTCCCTTGTATTCCCCACATTCGAGTGCGGCGTGAGCTAATTGCCGGAATATGCCTAGTTTTGTGTGTTGGCCAGTGCTCGAAGTATAGCCAAGTGATCCCCTCGTCTAAGAACCTAAGCCCATAAAGATACCTCACTACCCATAGTTACCTCATCTTGCTTGGGGAGACTTTGTTCAAAGAACCTCTACAAAATTGTCACTGTGAAAATATACGATACCCTACAAACCACCGGGTGAAGTGCTACAATGGTATTTCTGTGCGCTTGTGGACTTCTCTGCTTTCACTAAGAAATACGAACAAGCGTTTTTGGCGATGTTGTCGGTGGCAGTTGTCGTCTACGATGAGCGGATACGGTAGGGGGTCGCGTATCGCATATCCGACACGCCGTGGATACACATATGGCTCGGATATGTCGTGGATACGTATCCAGGCTGTACTAACTAATTTGGATACATACTAGGTAGGATACTTGTATCGGATACATATGGGCCAACTTGGATACGTCCCATGAAGGCCCAAATACCACTCCCATGCATGACCTACTCGGCTCTGGGCCTCTCGCGCTCGCATCGTAGGACCGAGCGTCGCCACATCTCACCAACTCTGTCACACCTAACCTACCGGCCGGAGAGCGACTTCGGCGGGGCGGCGGCGACCGGTGGGCGGTGGCGACCAGCGAGGTGGCATCCGATCAAGCAAGCACTGGCGGCGGCCGATGCAGGCGTAAGCACCCGGTGACGGGCGGTACAATCACCCGGTGACAAACGGTGGTATCAAATGTGATGCGTTGGTTGAACATATCACCTCGATTTGCATTGTTTGCCACCAACCATTCTCGTTTTTGTAGTACTTCATGTTACGATGCTAATCTCAAGTGATTAGCGCTATGCCGTTTGTGCTATGTCATCTCTTGGTGATTGTAATTGACCTTTTTAGTTACGAACTATTTATTTCATACTAAATCATGTTATTATTATTAGTATTTAAAAAATTGTAGTTGTATCCCCGTGTCATTGTTTTTGGAGAATAAGCGTATCCACGTATCGATATGTATCGTATCCGATACTCGTATTTGTATCGATTAAACGTGGGTCGTCGTTGTTTTCTCCAAACCCTAGTCGACCTATGTATCTTCTAGTTGTCAAAAGTTTTATTTTCTTTTTACCAATGGAGCTACCCGTCATTCAAAGATTTTACGCTCCTTGAAACATGCCAATCTTCAAAGCCAATCACAACTTCAAGTTATGAGCTCCACCACGGCTTTATAGCCATGGTTCAGGACCGAACCTTTTCGGGCTTGGATTACAAAAACCAATACCATCACCTACGGGAGTTTGAGTAGCTCTATGCATGCGATGATTGCGGGCATGTCACAAGAAACATTTTGGTAGAAATTGTTCTCGTTCTCTCTCACCGAGAGGATGAAACAATGGTATGCCCAAAATATTGCGGTAGAAATTGTTCCCATTCTCTCTCCTTTGAGCAGCTACGTTTGTGGGCATGTCACAAGAAACATTGCGGTAGAAATTGTTCCCGCTCTCTCTCTTTGAAATGCTACAACGGTATTTTCGTACACTTGTGGACTTCTTTGCTTTCACTAAGAAACACCAACAAAGTTCTTCTCAGGTCTGAGTTGTTTTTTATAACGTCTTGGAAAGAATCGACCCATTCTTGCGGTAGCACATAAAAGCGATGTTGTTGTCTTTTGAATTTAATTCCTAGAGTTGGAAGGTTTCCCATCTTGTTTGGTGAGATTAACGACCCATAAAAATCCCTATATAATTTGGGTGAATCTTCTTCTTTTCTTCCTAAGGTTGCAATTGCCTTACGCATCCGCAATCTTTTCCCCAAGCTTTCTTGCATCGCCACTTCTTGAGTCACTATCATACTTGAGCTGCCATAAATCTTCGATTGTTATACTCGAGCCACCGCCATTTTTTAATCATGGTGGTTCTTAGGCGCCGTCCCCCTTTTTCTCTTCTCCGAAAGTGATAGGGAAATGCATCGATGCCAAGAGAACCGGGAAGAGCAAGGATGTCGTGGCCTCTAAGCTTGAGGTGACCATGAAGACTTAGCCGCCTCCGACCACCACTTTGTTGAGGAGGTGGAAGAATTGGTGGAGGGTGTGTGGTTTCCCGATCATCTCATCCCAGCCGGGGCCAGGTGACATTGTTCTCTTTGTTGCCTTGGTTCGGGTTAGCCTTTGCATGCCTGCTTCTATGTTTTTCCATGAGTTCCTTCAAACTTTTGGAATTGTGCTTAATCATGTTACCCCTAACAAGGTTCTTCTTTCTATCTTTGCCTGTAACACCCGGTTTGAAGAACAAAACCAGATGATGCCATATGTGATCCCCGAAGTCAAATCTCACATATAGTTACAAATAAAGGGTAGTATCAAATCGTCAATGCTTTATATAAGGTACATAGTATAAAAGAACATAACCTCAACTAGTAGAGAATAGAAATACGAGTCCGATCTTCGGGTGTAGACTCCACTCCACAGGGGTCGACTGACTGGTTGATCACAAGCCTAAACTTCTCCTGAGGTGAGGGGGAATAGTAAGGGTGAGTCCATGTCGAACTCCGCAAATATAACTTGGGGTTCATGAGGCTCAAATGGCTAACAACTTGTTTCTTGCATTAAACTTTTAGTGTAAGTCACAATTTTAAGCTTAAGCATCAAGGTTCTCATTATCCCATATTCACAAGATTAAACATATATGATCATCATGTAGAGCATAAACAATATGATAAACAATGCACTTCTATTCATAGATGTCTCCAAGGACATTCATGATCAACAGTCATGTGGACAATGTGCTAGGCGTGGGGGGACGTCAGTGGAGAAGTGGGCCCTGGTCGGCCAAAGTTGGCCCAGTCGGCCGACCCCACTCCCCCCGCCATGTGGGCCTTCTTACGGTGCTAGAGATGTTGGTCACACGGTGCAAGTCTTGTGTTGGGAACTTGCCATGACGTCTATTTTGTACCCTCTTTGGATCCATGTGACGTCTTAACGGACCAATCGGTGCTTCCTCTTGGTCTCCCATGGATTGGTGATATGGTAGGTGACATGGCACGGGTGGGCGAAGTGCCTTTTGTCTCTAAGCCGGGTCATTATTGTTTTGTTTGCAAAGTCCTGCAGAAAATACTCCAAGTACAGCGGGAACTAGTTATTGGGAAAAATATGTTCATGGAATGTTGTTCTTCCTCTTAAACCGAGAATGTTGGTAGTGTTTTGGTGATATAAAATAAGGGTGTTTGTATCGTCACTAGAATACCAAACAGTGCATGAATATTCTAGAAGCTGAGTTTTTTTGTTCCTTTCTGCGAAAATCGTGGTCTAATCGGCTAAGGTGAGATTATGCTTTCGGGAAAAGACTTTTTGGACTACTCTAATCGGGAATGCTCTAAAGGAACAAGAAACGAAAAATGTATCATTGCAGATTGGAAGACAATCATAGATAGTTGTGCACCAAGAATAGATTATTATTATTCAATCAATCCTAATACAAACTACTCCTCAAATAGCTTGCTAAGGACAGATTGGGCCTGGGTGGACTCGACGACGGCGACAGCGTGGTCCTCGTACTACTCTAGGCGACCATCGATGTCATCGATGTCTTCTCGAGGCCCAGGAAGTCGACTGGCTGCATGGAGTAGTCTTCACCAGTTTGAGAGGACATAGCTGCCAGCCCCATGGAAGCACCAAGATGTATGTCGTGAATGGTGACTTCATCGATGTGGCCATCTACCGTGTCAAGGCGCGCCTCTAAGGTCTCCCCCTAGGCGTTCACCTTGTCGACGATCTGTTCGCCACCACCTTCAAGCATTTATTCTCCACGAGATAGGGTTGCGTGAAAGAAACAAATCAGTCAGAACAATAAAATGAGGAAAGGATTTTGAGCAGGACCTAGTCTAACCGGTGATGGCGTCGTAGATCTGCTTCCGCTGGTGCTCCCATTGGGTTTGCTCAATGCTGAATTTCTTGGAGACCTCGCCGAGCTCCTTCCAGGATTCGTCCCTCTCCTTGTGGAAATTAAGGGCTTCCCAATGAGCATACCGGGGCTCATCTTCCGCTGGACCCTAGGGATTCGGGTCATATGAATTGTCGGACATAGTTGGTGTCGCTAACGAACTAGAAGAGCTAGAGGAGCTGGAGGAACTCGAGATTGGCACGAGTTCATCGAGGGTGCACGGTTGAGTTACCGCCATTGGAGGGAGAAGATGCCTCTAGCCGGTAATAACCCTCAGCCTAGTAGATTGAAAAATCAAGATCAGAAAGGATAAACGAAAGATAAAACCGCAAAGGGGCAAGGAGTTAATCTTTACCCATGGTGTTGGCGGCGGGGTGCATGGCTTCCTTCTGGCTCGTCCTCAGCAAGGCGCTTGCTCTCCGTTATCTATTGCTACCCTAGGACTTTTGGTTTTCTCCTTGACTATCTTGGAAAGGAGATGAAAAAGTGGAGGCGAGAAAGCTTGATTGAAGTGTCAATGAAGGTGAAGGGTGGTTTTATTTATAGGCCAACCCGAGAGAGGTCGTGGGTTTAACATGAGTGGAAGTCGTGGCACATATCTCGGGGATTGAATCAAGCCAAACGACATAGAAAAGATCTTTTCTTTTGAGCCATTGCTAAAAGGAGCCGAATTTGGCTAAAAGTAAAACTCTTGCTGTTTTGAGAAGGATTCGGCTATGTTCCTAAGAGGATTTAGCTATGTTCTTAATTGGCAAAATGAAACCAGAATGCAGACTATAGCCGAATTCAATCAAAACAGCCGAGTTCGTCTAAGAGTAAAGCCCTTACTAGTTTGAGAAGGGTGAAAGGTCCTAAATGGCTAGAGGGGGTGAATAGCCTAATAAAATTTCTACAAAATCACTAGAGCAACTTGTTAGTAAATAACAAAGCGTAAATGCGTTTACTCTAGCTCTACTTGTCGGCAAGCCTCCTATTGACAATTCTAGTTGCTATAGTCTCTAATTCACACACAAGGGCTAAGTCACTACTTTACCACTAGGTGAACAATCTAAATTACTCTAGCAACTAAGCAAGACTACACAATCTACACAAGCACAATATATATATATCAAAGTAATGCAAGTGTGTAGAAGTGATATACCACAATGTCGAGGCTAGTCAATCCAATCACCGGGGATGTTGTCACAATATGAATAATGAATCCAATGCCAAGAGACAACAAACACAATGGAGAGACACGAAGATTTAACCCGAAGTTCACTTGAGCACCCTCAAGCTAATCTTCATTGTGCCGACCTTCTCACGTGTGGGGCAAGGTGGAGCTCACTCCTAGCAAAGTGCCTTTAGGCTACTTGCACCCAAAAGCAAATGAGAGGTACCCAAGACACGAGCAATAGATTACTTGCACTTTGTCTTCCCGACGAGGAGTGCGTGATCCTCTCACAAATCACCGGAGGTGGCCAAGAACATTCACCTTCTCTTGCCAATGCCTCCACCAATCACCAAGCCGGGCTAGGAGTGGTGCTCTCCAAGAGCAACAAGAAAAAACCACCGGCTCACAACGATCCCCAAAAGCCACTAGATGCAAAGATCAAAGCAAAAGTGCACTTGAATCACCTCAACTCACTAGAATGATGCTCACAAGCAAGAGGAGGAGGAGGAGAGTGTGTGCTCAGCTCTAGAGGTGTTAGGATTGATTTCAAATGACCAAGAGACCTCCCAAAGCCGGCCAACCAAGTATAAATACCTCCCATCACGAAAATGTGGCCGTTGGGGGGGCAAAACACGCTCAAATCAGCTGGCCGGGCCGAGGCCCCGGACTCTCCAATGAGTCCGTCGATGGGTTCGGTCTGTCAACCGAACCCCAAGCGAGCCGCCGACTACCGGCTTGAGTGCGTCGGGTCATGCGTCCGCGTGAATGCGTCCGGTCAGCACCGGATGCATCCGGTCGGTGCGTCTGGTCGCTTCTCGGCGAAAGCCATGAAAAACATGCTCTCTGCTTGGGACTCACTCCGCGGTCGCGTCCCGGTGAAATCTCGTGCTTCCGGTCGGTGAGTCCGGTCACCATCGAGCTGCGAATTTACGTCGTTGTGTTGTCGTTCCTTCGCCTTTTGCTCCAAACCGACTTCCGTCACTTGATTCTTGTTGCCGACACGTCGAAGAACACCCCGACACCATGTGTTAGCATTTTGAAAACATTTTCCATCAAGTACGAGTTAGCTCTCTAGGTTAGAATGCATGCAAATGATTTTGAACCTAGAGGCACATGAGGACCGATATGTACGATAGTTTTCCCTCTTTATAGTACGGCTTATCGATCCTATAATCACTCACACCCTCTATGGTGTCTTGAGTGTAAAATCAAAATGGCCCAATGGATATACCTTTGCCTTGAGCCCATTTTGATCCTCGATCCACTCCAAGTCATTAGGGATGAAAGTGGTACAGATAATCCTCCGCACCGATCCGGCTCCGAATCCGAATTTTAAGGATATGGAGAAGTGTTTTTAATATCCGTGCGGATCGCGGATAATCCGAATCCGACTATATGCGGATGCGGTGTAGGATATGGTATTGGCAAAATCCGGCGGATATGGATTATCCGATAATTAAACGCGGATTATCCGATGCTTATAATAGGATAACCGAATAATTTAAGGAGCCAAAACTTGAAAAAAATTTAAATATCTTTTATGCTACATATAGAATGGTAATCCCGTGATTGCCTATTTACCTAATTTGTAGGTGGGTGTGTTATGATTGTCTAGTTTCATATTTTAAGCATAAACGAAGTCGATTCTATATGACTATACAAGAATATTTACTTGTTTTATATGCTTTTTTATATTATTAAGTCCAAATTTAGAACTTGTATTAATTTTGTGAGCATATATTATCCGATTTCTAAAAGTCCGCTTCCGCTCCGACACGGTCCGAATCCGCACCATTTCCGACATCCTAAAAAATCCGTATTCGGCGTCCGAATCCGCATAATATCGATCCGATCCGAAACCGATTAGAAAAAGAGGATTAGGATATGGTAGAAACCATTATCCGCTCCGATCCGATCCGTTTCATCCCTACAAGTCATGCACTTAATCATCATTTGAATCATCTCGATCCATCCACCATGACCATCATGCACCAACCTTGGCTTGACCAATCTCCAACTAAAACAAACACTTAGCATAGAGAGATTAGTCCTAAGGATGTCACTAATTAGCCAAAACCAATCTAGAGATCTTCAATCTTCCCCTTTTTGGTAATTGGTGACAACCCGCATAAAGATTTTATGATTAAGGGTTTTGAACCTATCATGGTTGTCCAAGTGTTGACGGTAACCAACTACATAATTTAAACGTCAACATTCTACCAAAAGGGGAGTAAAACTATACCTTATCATGATCATATACATTTACAACTAATATATTTCCACTTGTAATGTCCAAATTATTATTATGCAGATTTATATAAGAAACAAGTGGAAAATATACCAAAAGGCGCCTCCCTAGAAAGCGCATTCCTGAAGAACATCAAGCCCAAGGGAGACATGGACCAAACACGCGAACCGGGCCGAGCAAACACCGCCCGGCCGGACTTTTCAGGCCCAACAACGCCACCTGGCGAAGCCCGAATTTTGCCGAACCCGAGGGGTGCGCTGCGCCTGGTGCGGCCGCACCCACCCCGAGGCGGTTCGGGCCCGAGGTTTTTTGGGGCGGTGCATTACCTTCCATGGAGGTTGCGGCGTTGGTTGGTCGGTTTAGCAAATTAGGCGGGTGTACCAAGGTCGGTTTGGCTCCTTCCATATGGGGAGGACATTTTCCAACGAGCCCCCTCTCCTCTACCTATAAAGGAGGCCCTCTCCCTCTTCCTCAACACACCAATTCCACACAACACAAGGAGGAGCCACAATGTAGAAGAGAGGAAGAAGTCCCACTCCTATTCTTATTCTTCTTCCTCTTAGTTCTAATGGAGAGTGAGAGAGGGAAGGCTAGAAGAGGGCTTGGCCTCTTCTCCATGGAGTCCCTGTACCCCCTGCATTGCGGATCTCGGGTGGCGGAGTGCCGGACTTGTCGGCACCCGCCACGCTTTTGTACCTCTACAACCTTCTAATCATTTGGGTAAGAATGGTTGTGTCCCTCTTCGGCTTATTACTCTTAAGCATATTATCTAGTCTGTTATAGAATTGCGGGATTGATAGTCGTTCCTTCGGGCGGTGCTGGGTAGAAGGACCCGGGGGCGGGTAAGCCTTGTTAACACACCGAGTAATAATCACTAGTGTAGACGTGGTGTCTAGACTAAGGGTTTTTCTATCTTTTGTGGCGCATCCCACGGTTGAGGGGTAGGCGGTCGGGTTGTGACAAACCTTTGTCCGGTCCCTTGTAATCCCCCACGTTCGGGTGTGGCGCGGTGCTAAATGCCGGTCTCCATCCCGTTTTGGACGATTCTTTGGTGCCCGAAGTAAGGACATAACGACCAAGTGTTCCCTGCTAGAGAGTTTGAGCCCATAAAGATACCTCACCACCCATAGTTATCCTAGGGTGACTCGTTCGAAGAGAAGTCACATAAACCGTTCTCGTGGAAATACGATACCACGAATACTTCCGGGTGAAATGCTATGACGACAATTCCGTGCGCTTGCGGATTCTTCTACACACGTTAAGAAACGTCAACAAGCATTTCGGCGGCGCCGTTGCGGGGAATGGTTGTCGTAATTCTCTCGAGCCTAGAGCACCCGTGTGTTGTATCTAAAAAAACAAAAATAGTTATTTATTTTTGTTTTTCAAAATGAAGCCTACTTCATTTGAAAAACCTTACGCTTCAATGGGGAGTTCACAAGAGCCACAATCTTTTTCAAAACCAAAACTTTTATCCGGCTATGAACTCACCCTAATTTAAAAAAAAAAAAAACTTTTGGTTCGGGCACTCCATCTCGGTGACCATTTTTGAAAATTTATGTTGCCACCTACAAGATTTCGAGGAATTATGATCATGCCTCGAAGATTCTGGCATGGTCCAAGAAATTCACATGTGGAATTTGTTTTACGCTCTCCCTCATAGGGAAAGCAAGACACTATTGTCGTAGGAAGTTTGAATGGGGACGAAGAACTCAAAGACAATTTTTGTCTAGCATTCTTCCCCATCAAAGCCCACCAAGGACAACTCGATCTCAAGTAGGATAAGAAGGAGTCCATAGGTGCAGCCTAGGCCAGGTTTACAATGTTTATACATGTTGGCCTAGACTTGTCATTATCCGATAGTGTGCTTTTGCATATCTTTTGTTCGGTCTTGACATAGATGTTTGCCCTATGCCTTGACATGACCGTTGGAGGGTCGTTTGCACGTAAACCTACAACGGAACATAGGAAAACCCATCCTAGAGAAGCTTGCTTCTCCCATTGTAGAACCTATTCCCCTCCACATTAAGGGCATGTCAAGCGTTGAGGAGCCCTCATCGGTCGAGCCATTCCCCTGTACCTCCATTGGAACCGACTGTTGAGCCCTCTCCCGAACCACGAACACCGAAGGAAGGAATGCTTCGTCCTACGGAGTTCGCGATTGAATTCAAGGATGATGACGGAACCTCGTAAACCGAGGTGCATATCTATCTCATCCTTGATTTCAATCTTCTCATAGGCTACCCTCTCAAAAAAAAAATTAAAAAAAAAACCTATAGAGGGGAGCCGTGATGAGAAGTTGGGAAAGATTGCTTCCGGCTCTCACCTAGATGTCCCAAAATGCGAAGCATCTTCCCAACCAAAACCCGTTCGAGGAGGCGAATTCATAACTCTATTTGCTTCACCCAAGTTGCTTCTCGCATCTTAGTGAAACGAAACACCTGTCGCCCTCACTCGAACAAAAGTCATGTCCCTACGCCGGTAAAACATTGTTCTTGACAATGGTCAAGATTCAATGTTCGTCCTTCATGTCACATCTTTTGAGGATAAACCCTCATGTGCCATGGACATGCACAAAGCGACAACTCTTGAGACCAAGTGGAAATCTGTTTTCGAGCATGACAAGTTGTCACTTGAGACTTCTTACATGCTCACCTTTGGATTTTCTTGAGTTTGTTTTGCTTTTAGTCGAGTGCTTCCACGAAGACCACAACCATCTCTTGGTTCTCTTTGTAAACCTTTTTAAGAGAATGGTAGCAAGTCTCGTAGTAGCATGATGACGCTAACCTTGCGGCTTGAGCGTAATGCTAAATTCTTAGTGGTGAAACCGGGAACTTCACCACCATCGGTTCTCGAGATGTTTTCCCACGGTCAAGCTTACGACCATAAAGAAAGCACCGCCGGGAGATACCCCGGACTATCATAAAAAAAGCCACAAATAGTCTTTCTCTCTTCTTATTAATAAAAGCAAGAACATGTTATCAAGTTAGTATGCACCTTCGGTATTCTTGTCGCTAACCATTTCGTGGAGATCGATTAAGAAGAACAAAGAGGCATGCGACGCCGAGAACATGAGGGCTACATCACCAAAAAAATTATGATGTTAATGGGTGATGGAACATGCTCAAGAGGAGACCTGGACCTTGCACACCGACTTTTACACAAAAAGTCTAAGTGTGGGGAAGATGGTGACAATCCCAAGTTCCATCCACCAAGGGATCATACAAAAAAAAAAAAATTGAGGGTAAATAAAAGATGATGTCACCCCTGCCTTTGCTAAAAAGAATAAAAAAAAGAGATGGAGAGAAAAGAGTAAAAAAAAGAGAAAAGTGAGAAAAAGAAAAAAAAAAGTGAGAAAAAAATGATTTTGAAAAAAAAAAAAAAAATGTTGTTAAAAAGATAAATAATAATTATAGACTAAAAAATTAGAGGAGAGGAGCAGGTCGGCCTCACACGGTCAAGATAATGTGCCGCTGACTCCACCCTTCATTGCTTCAACAAGCAAGAAGGGCTTGTCTCCTATCCTTTGCGGCTACCATCAAGGCCCATGGTCTCACACACTAAGTGTGTTTGTGGCCTAGCCTTGAGAAGCACCCGGGCAGAACCATCATGCAAACCGCAGCAACAAATTTGACACTTCATCCACTTATGCCGTCGGTACTTATACTGTGTATGCAAAGGTAACGTTCACCAATACTTCACTCATTTTTATCTCCATGAAAATAAAAATTCCATGCTTCCCTTGCTATGACATATGCTTTGAGTTTGGGTGCGTCTACATAGGCATATGTAAATGCATTCATAGATCTTTTAAATTAAGCATGGTGCTTAGGTTAAAAATGATCTCCTTTATCCAAAACTTTGACATGGTGTCAAAACTAGGTTAATGAACTTAGAGCTCTGTTGTCATGATCTTTGGGAGTATCTTATGTTGGAGATAAATCAAGGCTATGCTTACATTGCTTCTTTATATGAGCCTTGCTTGAGTGATGTTACGGTGAACAAATAAAAATAAAATAAAATAAAATAAAGTTGCCATAATAAAGGCTCCACGGTGTTCATGCCGATAGAGCCATGTGTTTGTTTTCTTTTGTTTTCTTTTCTTTGTTTAAATAAAACAAGGTACAAGAATAAGTGTGGGGGAGATCTCTCAAGCATACAATCACACCCATCCGAGATCTCCCCAACACATTGCACAAACCTCGAGCAACTCACGATGGAGAAGGACGAGGCGAACAACTACCATTAACTCCTTCCTCTTCAAACGGTGGTTTGTGCAAAACTCTCGCTCTCACATCTCATAATGATAATAAAAGAAAGGGGAGAGAAGAGAATGAGGAGAAATGAGAAAAGGGGAGATAAACCTTTCAACCCCAAGTTCTTTGTCCCGTTTTGTGATGACATCAAAAGACAAGCTTGGGGGAGCCTCCAACCACGCGACCAATCACAACTCAAATCATTGCACAAGCTAGCACAACCATGAAAGGTAAGTAAAAAGCTAGCTTGGGGAGGACTCAAGAAAGGTAACGTGTATCTCACATTTTGATTATATTTTCTATCTTATGAAATGATGAGTTATGCTAAAAAAAATACATTCCTATACATATGAGCTAATGAAAATGTTTAGTCTTAGTCCCTTGTTGAAATGATGAATAGTTGCTCTGTCTTATGTTTTGCCTGTGCCTAGTTTATAATTCGAATTTCTCTAAAGTTTGGGTTTAGTGGCTAAGTCTAAAAACTCATCCCGAAAAAATCTGATTCATGTGGGTTGCATAAGCTCTATCTAGTCTAAGTTGTTGCCAAGTATGATATGGTACAAATAGATTTACTATGATTTAGTCCCAAAAGAGAAACTTGACATTCGGGAATCTAATTTGAAAGAAAAGAGAAAAGATATGGGCTATGCTAAAAAAAGAGAGAAAGAAAACGAGATGAAAAAAATGGACATGCGTCCGAGGGCGAGTAGAGCCCACATCTCCAAAAAAAAAAAAAGAAAGAGAGGAAATAAAAAGACAAAAGTCTAGGGCGAGTAGAGCCCACCTCTCCAAAAAAAATATGTATATAGCAATAAAGCCCATACTTTTCTCAAAAAAAACAAGTATAATCTAAATAAATAAATCCCTTGATAAAAAGTTGATCAAAAGGATGAATGAAAAGTATTTCTATTATAACCGTTCTATCTAGCAACCGCCCAAGGCTTTGAGACGACTAAAAAGCCCCCGCTACGATGAAAGGTAATAAAGGGTGAGTAAAGGCATGCCATTTTATTCAAACTATAGTAGAAAATCTTATTATAACCCCGGCACTTGTGAAATGTAATCGGCATAGTAGCAACTCCCGATCAACAACCAAGTATTTATCTTTTGCTCGAGGACGCGCAAAGGGTAAGCTTGGGGAGTTTGTTGACGGAACCAACTACATAATTTAAACGTCAACATTCTACCAAAAGGGGAGTAAAACTATACCTTATCATGCTCATATACATTTACAACTAATATATTTCCACTTGTAGTGTCCAAAATATTATTATGCAGATTTATATAAGAAACAAGTGGAAAATGTACCAAAACGCGCCTCCCGGAAAGCGCGTTCTGAAGAACATCAAGCCCAAGGGAGAAATGGACCAAACACGCGAACTAGGCCGAGCAAACACCGCCAGCAGACTTTTTCGGGCCCAACAACGCCACCCCCGCCGAAGCCCGAATTTTTGCCGAACCCGGGGGTGCGCGCAAGCTTTGGTGCGGCCGCACCCACCCCGAGGCGGTTCGGGCCTGTGTTTGGCGGGCGGTGCATTACCTTCCATGGAGGGCGTTGCCGACGTTGGTTGGTCGGTTTAGCAAATTAGGCGGGTGTACCAAGGTCGGTTTGGCTCCTTCCATATGGGGAGGACATTTTCCAACGAGCCCCCTCTCCTCTACCTATAAAAAGGAGGCCCTCTCCCCTTCCTCAACACACCAATTCCACACATCACAAGGAGGAGCCACAATGTAGAAGAGAGGAAGAAGTCCCACTCCTATTCTTATTCTTCTTCCTCTTAGTTCTAATGGAGAGTGAGAGAGGAAGGCTAGAAGAGGGCTTGGCCTCTTCTCCATGGAGTCCCTGTGTACCCCCGATGCATTGCGGATCTCGGGTGGCCGAGAGTCTTGGGACTTGTCGGCACCCACCACGCTTTGTACCTCTACAACCTTCTAATCATTTGGGTAAGAATGGTTGTGTCCCGCTTCGGCTTATTACTCTTAAGCATATTATCTAGCTGTTATAGAATTGCGGGATTGATAGTCGTTCCTTCGGGCGGTGCTGCAGTAGAAGGACCCCGGGGCCAGGTAAGCCTTGTTAACACACCGGGTAATAATCACTAGTGTAGACGTGGTGTCTAGACTAAGGGTTTTCTATCTTTTGTGGCGCATCCCATGGTTGAGGGGGTAGGCGGCCGGGTTGTGACAGCCTTGTCCATCCCTTGTAATCCCCCACGTTCGGGTGTGGCGCAGCGATGCTAAATGCCGCCTCCATCCTAGTTTGGGCGATTGCCGGGTGCCCGAAATAGGACATAACAGCCAAGTGTTCCCTGCTAGAGAGTTTGAGCCCATAAAGATACCTCACCACCTATAGTTATCCTAGGGTGACTCGTTGAGAGAGAAGTCACATAAACCGTTCCTCGTGGAAATACGATACCACTGAATACTTCCGGGTGAAATGCTATAACGACAATTCCGTGGCGCTTTGCGGATTCTTACGCACACGTTAAGCGTCAACACCAAGCATTTTGCTTGCAATCATAGGATTGGACAAACATAATAAATTCGGTTTTGGTAGCATGAGCTCCCCTACATGTATGCCTAGGGTTTGGTATAGGCTTTGCATACATGTATGAATATTGAAATTAGGGAGTGAGCCATGTTAGCAAAATGATGCTTATGGTGAAAGAATGGACCTTTGAAGCGTGATACCAATCGAGTTGCGCCTTTCTCACTATACAAGCATCAAGAGTAATTAGATATTTCATCAAAAACTCAAAGTACCCCGTGAGATCATATTATAAGCATAGGTACTTGAATTTAGAGCGTAAATCAAAATATCTAGATACCACCTAAGCATGCTAGTTGATCAATCATCAATCAAGGTACCACTAGCATACACCACACAAGCATGTATATATGAAATTTAAATACATGTGCAAGAGCAAGTCATATGTTAGTGCACAAACAAATACAACAAATGGCTTATGAGCTTGCTCCCCTACTTGTGTGCTTTCAAAAATTTTGATCCCCTTCTAATCTTTATGCACTAATCTCTCCCCCTTTGTCAACAATTGACACAAAAGGATTGATTGGCTTCTTTTGATATTGGAAAGATTAGTTTTCAAATTTGGTCAAATTTTTCGAGCCAACTAGGATTCGTCTAGGTAGCTGGAACATAGGGTCCCTAACAGGTAAGTTAAGAGAGCTAGTCGATCGCGGCAACTAGGAGGCGTGTAAATATTCTATGCGTTCGGGAGATCAAATGGAAGGGCCGGAAGGCGAAAGAGGTGGAGGGCACTAGCTTCAAGCTTTGGTACACGGGGACAACATCGGGTAGGAACGGTGTAGGCATCTTGATAGATAGGAGCCTTAAGGATGGTGTAGTGGACGTTAGGAGGCAAGGTGATCGGATTATCCTAGTCCGATTGGTCGTTGGAGACTCGGTCTTGAATGTGATTAGTGCCTATGCCCCTCAGGTAGGTCTTAGTGAGAGCGCCAAGAGTCAGTTTTGGGAGGACACGGATAGCATGGTTAGTACTGTGCCTATCGGTGAGAAACTCTTCATAGGAGGAGACCTCAATGGCCATGTGGGTGCAACAAATGTAGGGTTTGAGCGAGTGCACGGGGGTTCGAATACGGTAGTAGGAACGAGAGGGGAGGATGTTTTGAATTTTGCTTTGGCCTATGACTTGTTGTTAGCGAATACCCTCTTTAGAAAGAGGGAATCTCATTTAGTGACCTTCCATAGTGGACAACGGTCGAGCGGATTGACTTTATCCTTGCAAGAAGGGAGGATAGGAGTGCTTGCCTAGATTGTAAGGTGATACCTGGGGAGTGTGCGGTCCCTCAACACAAGCTTGTAGTGGCGGACTTTTGTTTTCGGGTGCGTGTCCATCGGGACAAACGTGTCAAGATTGCGAGGATGAAGTGGTGGAAGCTTAGAGGGGAAGCGGCACAATCGTTTAAGGAGAGGATGCTAGGCGAGGGGCCTTGGGAAGAAGGAGAACATGTAGACGATATGTGGCTGAAGATGGCAACATGTGTACGGAAGGTGGCCTCAGAAGTGTTGGGTGTGAGTAGGGGAGGCAAGAAGGAAGCGAAGGACACTTGGTGGTGGAACAACGAGGTACAAAGGGCTATTAAGGAGAAGAAGGAGTGCTTCAAGCGCCTCCATCTCGGCAAGAGTGCAGCCACCATCGAGGGCTATAGGATAGCGAAGAGGGCTGCAAAGCGAGCTGTGAGTGTAGCAAAGGGTCAGGCTTTTGATGACCTTTACCAACGGCTAGGCACGAAGGAAGGGGAGAAGGACATTTATAGGATCGCTAGGATATGTGAGAGGAAGACAAGGGACATAAACCAAACCAAATGCATCAAGGATGGGACGGTCGATTGTTCTTTGAAGGACGAGGACATCAAGGACAGATGGCGAGAGTACTTCGATAAAGTCATTCAATGGGGAGAATGATAGTCCTACCTTTGAGTTGGACGACTCATTTGACGATACTTGTAGACGCTTTGTGAGGAGGTTTCGGGAGGCGTAGATCAAGGAGGCTTTGAAGAGGATGAAGGGAGGTAAAGCGATGGGCCACGATGGCATCCCCATTGAGGTGTGGAGATGTCTCGGGATCGAGAGCGGTAGTATGGTGACTAAGCTTTTTAACCACATTTTTTTCGTCGAACAAGATGCACGAAGAATGGAGGTGAAGTATATTAGTACCAATCTTCAAGAATAAGGGAGATGTTCAAAGTTGTACTAACTACCGGGGGATTAAGGCGATGAGCCATACGATGAAGCTTTGGGAGAGGGTTATCGAGCATCGCCTACGAAGGTCATCAAGTGTGACCCAAAACCAATTTGGGTTCATGCCCTGGAGGTCGACCATGGAGGTGATTTTCTTAGTACGACGGTTGATGGAGAGATTTAGGGAGCGTAAGAAGGACTTGCACATGGTCTTTATTGACCTCGAAGGCGTATGACAAAGTACCAAGAAACGCCATGTGGTGGGCCTTAGAAAAACACAAAGTCCCAACTAAGTACATTACCCTCATCAAGGATATGTACAAGGATGCGACAACATGTGTTCGAACATGTGATGGCGATACCGGTGACTTTCAATTAACATAGGACTACATCAAGGGTCAGATCGAGCCCTTATTTATTTACTCGGTGATGGATGAGGTCACAAGGGATATACTGAGGTGATATCCCTTGGTGTATGCTCTTTGCCGATGATGTGGTGCTAGTGGACGAGAGTAGAGCGGGTAAATAGGAAGTTGGAGCCGTGGAGGCACACGCTAGAGTCGAAAGGGTTCGGGCCGAGTAGGACCAAGACCGAGTATATGATGTGCGACTTTAGCCCGACTAGGCACGAGGATGGGGGCGTCTCCCCGGATGGACAAGTGGTGGCCCGAGGAGGATACTTTTCGGTATTTAGGATCTATGCTACGAAGGATGGCGACATTGATGAAGATGTTAGACATAGAATCGCGGCGGGTTGGCTAAAGTGGCGTCAAGCTTCGGCATCCTATGTGACAAGAGGGTGCCACGAAGCTAAAGGGAAGTTCTATAGGGCGGTGATTAAGCCGGCGATGCTATATGGTCTTGAATGTTGGCCTACAAAAAGGCGACATGTCCAGCGGCTAAGCGTGGCCGAGATGCGTATGTTGCGTTGGTTACTGCGGGCATACTAGAAGGGATAGAGTTCGAATGAAGATATTCGGGATAGGGTCGGGGTGGCTCCTATCGAGGAGAAATTGATTCAACATCGGTTGAGATGGTTTGGACATGTTCAACGGAGGCCTCCCGAGGCGCCGGTGTGTAGTGGAGTTCTAGAGCGGGTAGATAATGTAAAGAGAGGTAGAGGTCGACCTAGACCGACTGGGACGAGGCGGTTAAGAGAGACCTTAAGGAGTGGAATATCTCTAAGGATTTAGCTTTGGACGGGAGCGCATGGAGGCTAGCCATCAACGTGCACGAACCATGACTTTGTTTCCTTTTCTATCTACCCTATCTTTATCTTTTTGTCTTGTACCTTTTTTTCACGTTCTTTTATCTTGTTTCATATGGGTTTCATCTCTAGCCTACCCCAACTAGCTTGGGACTAAAAGCTATGTTGTTGTTGTTGTTGGATAGCTTGCCATACATGTAATTCGGTTTGAACCAAAGACAAGCTTCTTCACACCTCAATGGAGGGTTATCATTTCTATGTTGAACCACATGTTTGACAATATACCCAAATTCAACACTTGAGATTGCAAGCCCACAAGCATGTCATATGTCATCACTAGATCAAACAAGCATATAGAACAATAGTGATGGCATACATACATTAAAATTCATTATTTTTTTTGAATGCAACCTAAGGAACAAAGTTGTATGTCTATATGATCTAACAAGTCCTTAGATATCATGATGACATGTCAAACAATTTCACCTTTGCTTTGGCTCGGTGGAGAGGCATGTCACATATGTGGGGTGCATTCAACTCATATTGGAGAAGTCAAGAATGTTCAATTCATTTCTAAGCTTGCAAAATCTCTTCTCATCAAGTGGCTTGGTAAATATGTCGGCAAGTTGATCTTCAGTACCAATTGGATGGATTGCAATATCTCCTTGTTGTTGATGCTCTCTAATGAAATGGTGCCTTATATCAATGTGCTTGGTTCTTGTATGTTGCACCGGATTTTGAGTCATCTTGCAAGCACTCTCATTGTCACAATACAAGGGTACTTTGTTGAAGTCAAATCCATAATCCTTCAATGTGGACCTCATCCCAAGTAGTTGGCAACAACAACTTCTCGCACTAACATATTCGGCCGCCGGTAAGAGAGTGTCACACTTGTTTGTTTCTTTGAGGACCATGACACAAGAGATCTTCTATGGAATTGACATGTCCCACTAGTGCTTCTTCTATTGATCTTGCAACCACCATAGTCGAGTCCTAATATCCAACAAGCTCAATGCTAGACCCCTTAGGATACCATAAGCCAACATCTTGTGTATGCTTCAAATACCTCAATATTATCTGTGCGGCCTTGTAATGACTCTCTCTTGGTGAGGATTGAAATCTTGCACACAAACATACACTAAACATGACATCTGGTCTTGATGCGGTCACATAGAGTAAGCTTCCAATCAATGACCGAAATAGCTTTTGATCAACCATGTTGCCTTTGAGATCTTGGTCTAAGGTGCCACTTGTACCCATTGGTGTTGTTATGCCCTTTGCATCTTGCATATCAAACTTCTTGATCATGTCTCTTATGTATTTCCCTTGGCTAATGAATGTACTATTCTTGAGTTGCTTGATTTGAAGTCCAAGGAAATAAGTGAGCTCTCCAAGCATAGACATTTCAAACTCTTTGACCATCATTTTAGCAAACTCTTCACAATATGCTTGATTTGTTGATCCAAATATGATATCATCCACATATATTTGCAAGATGAACAAATCCTTGCCAATCTTCTTGGTGAAGAGAGTAGTGTCGGCCTTCCCCATCTTGAAGCCTTTCTTGAGTAAGAGGTCTCTCAACCTCTCATACCATGCTCTAGGTGCTTGCTTCAAGCCATACAAAGCCTTCTTCAACTTGTACACATGATTAGGCTTGTGATAATCTTCAAAACCGAGGTTGCTCAACATACACAAGCTCATTGATGAAGCCATTGAGAAATGCACTCTTCACATCCATTTGGTATAGCTTGATGTCATGGGCACATGCATAGGCCAATAAATTCTAATTGCCTCTAATCTTGCCACTTAGGAGCATATGTTTCACCAAAGTCAAGACCCTCAACTTGAGTGTAGCCTTGTGCAACTAGTCTTGCTTTGTTTCTCACCACAATGCCATCTTGATCTTGCTTGATCTTGAACACCCATTTGGTTCCAATGACATTGTAGTTGGTTGGTCTTTCCACCAACTCCCATACTTCATTTCTTTTTAAAGTTATTTAGCTCCTCTTGCATTGCCAATACCCATTCTTCATCTTTCATGGCATCATCAATCTTCTCCGGCTCTTCTTGTGACACAAATGCAAAGTGCTCACAAAATGCCGCAAGTCTTCCTCTTGTTTGTACTCCACTAGCAATGTCACCAACAATTTGATCAATTGGGTGATCTCTAGCAACACTTGAATTTTGGAGTATTGGTAGTTGATTGCTTGAACTTGGTTGATCACTTGATGTGCCTTGCACTTGAGATGATGTAAGCTTGTTGATCTTGCACTTGAGAACCACTAGTTTGACCCATTGGAGATGAAAGCACTTGATCTTTGTCATCATCAACATCAATCACTTGAGTTGGTTTAATATGCCCAATGTCCATGCTCTTCATTGCATCTACCAATTGAGTTCCACCAACATCATTGAGATTTTCTTCTTCATCTTAAGACCCATTGGTTTCATCAAACTCAACACCATGCACTTCTTCAAGTTGACCACTAGTGCTATTCCACACTCTATATGCTTTGGTTGTAGTGGAATAACCAAGCAAGAATCCCTCATCATATTTCTTGTCAAACTTGCCCAATCTAGTGCCTTTCTTCAATATGTAGCATTTACAACCAAAGACTCTAAAATAATCAATGCTTGGCTTTCTTCCATTCAATAGCTCATAGGGTGTCATGCCCATCATTGGATGACAATATAAACGGTTGATGTAGTAGCATGCGGTGTTGATTACTTCGGCCCAAAATGATTGACTCACATCATATTCACTAAGCATTGACCTTGCCATATCCATGAGAGTCCTATTCTTCCAATCAACTAGGCCATTGGATTGTGGTGTGTAGGTAGGTGAGAATTCATGCTTAATGCCATAGTCATTGCATAGCTCTTCAATTCTTGTATTCTTAAATTCACTACCATTGTCACTTCTCACTTTCTTGATGGTAACATCATATTCATTGCACACTTGCTTGAGGAATGTCTTGAAGATGGAATATGTGTCACTCTTGTCATTAAGAAAGAATACCCAAGTATATCTAGTGAAATCATCCACAATCACAAATCCATACTTATTGCCACCAATGCTAGTGTATGTGGTTGGTCCAAATAGATCCATATGCATCAACTCAAATGGCTTGCAAGTGCTCATGAAATTCTTCTTAGGATGAGTGTTGCCCACTTGCTTGCCGCTTGACATGCACTACATAATTTATCCTTTTCAAACTCAACTCCATCCAAACCTCTCACTAAGTTGTGCTTCACAAGCTTGTTCAATTGCTTCATGCCAACATGACCAAGTCTCCTATGCCATAGCCAACCCATGCTTGATTTGGAGAGCAAGCATGTACTCAACTTTGCTTCACTTGTGCCAAAATCAACTAGATAAAGGTTGTCATGCCTAAAGCCTTTGAATATCAACTTTGAATCTTTCACACTAACAACCTCAATATCATCAACCCCAAATATGCATTTGAAACCAAGGTCACATAGTTGTGCTCACAGAGAGCAAGTTGTAGTTCACCTTGTCAACATGTGCCACATTGGATATGCTCAATTCATTTGTGATTTCAATCTTGCCATGTCCTTTGATCTTGCCTCTACTATTATCACCAAATGTAATGCCTCCACCACTTGACTTTGTATCAAAAGAGTTGAACATTCTAGCATCACCGGTCATGTGTTGAGTGCACCCACTATCAACAATCCAATGCCTCCCTCCGGCCTTGTAGTCCACCTACAACATAAATCAATGAGATTTAGGTACCCATCTTTGTTTGGGTCCTTGGAGGTTACTTACCAAAGACTTTGGTACCCAAATGGACTTCTTCTTTGGTCCCACAATTGGTGTACCAATGAACTTTACCTTAACACCATTCTCCCTCTTGGTAAGCAAATAGCATGAATCAAAACAAATTGAATGCACTTTGTTTGCTTTCTTGTTGGTGTTCTTTCTAGCACATTCTTGCTCTTGATGCCCAACTTGCTTGCATCTATAGCAATAGGAACCGTTGCTCTTCACAAAGCTAGGCTTCGGAGTTACAAAGGCCTTCTTGCCTTTCTTGGGGATATACCCTAGACCTTCCTTGTTAAGGGAAAATCTTTGGCTACCCAAGCACTTAAGCAACTTGGCATCCCCACCATATGCCTTACCCAAGGCGTGGTTGAGCTCATCCACCTCTCTCTTGAGAGTCTCATTCTCAACTAATAATGATGAATCTAAAATCTTTTCATCACTACTAGTGGAGGTAGAGTGGGTTGGTGTGGATGTGGATGGTATGTTTGGTTCTTCAACATCAACCACAAATGGTTCATCTATAATGTCACATGTCGAACCAACATCCATCTTGGAGACCAAGACAACCTTGTCACACTTAGCTACTAGCAAGGAATGAGCTTTTTCAAGCTTGGTGTGAGCAAGTTGAAGCTCCTCATGGTCTTCCTTTAGACACTCATAAGAGGCTTCTTGCTCCCTAAGGCTCTTTTTCAAGAGAGGCAACTCTCTTTTCCAAGGCCTTACATTCCTTAGCCTTAGCTATGAGGACAATGTTGGCTTGCTCCATTGCCTCAAACATTTCATATTTAGTGGGTTCATTTGATTCATCATATTCTTCCTCACTATCATATTTTTACTTCATTAGAGGATGGTTCATCATCATCATATACCTTAGTGGCCTTAGCCATGAAGCATGAGCCGGAGGATGAGTCAAATAGAGAAGGCTTGTCTTGATCAACCAATGCCATCATTGCCTTGCCTTCTTCTTCTTCTTCGGACTCATCACTATCCCAAGTCACAACAAATGCACCATCTTTGCCCTTCTTGAAGGTAGCCTTGTTCTTGCCCCTTCTATGGTCCTTGTTCTTTTTCTTGTCCTTCCTATGAGGACATTCCTCAAAGAGATGATCGGGACTATCACACTTCCAACGTAGCCTATTATCTTCATTGCCCTTGGGAGTGTCCTTCTTCTTGTAGTTCCCAAATCTTCTCTTGTGCTTGAGCATGGTGCCAAATTTCCTCACAACCATGGCAAGAGCTTCATCAACCTCTCCTAGGCCGGTTACATCACATTCTTCTTCTTGAGCTTTTGCCTTGCCCTTGCATGTAGAGGAAGATGCCTTGAATGCAACGGCCTTCTCCTCCTCTACCTTCTTGTCTTCCTTCTTTTCCTTGGCATCCACATCATGATCATACTTGTCAAATGTCAATACCTCTCCAAGCAAATCATTTGGCTTCTTTGTGTCAAGCCCATCTCTTTGTAGCATGAGGATCAACATCTTGAATCTTGAAGGTAGGCTAATCAAGAACTTGTGACAAAAGTCTTGATCTTGTGTCTTGTAGCCAAGTGTCTTGAGATCATTGACAATCACTTATAACCGATGAAACATTTCAAGAATTGTTTCACCATCCTTCATCTTGAAGGTCTCAAACTCACTCTTGAGGTCATATAGCTTGGCACTCTTGACAACCTTGGTATCTTCATATGTCTCACTCAATCTTGTCCATACTTCACTAGCACGGTCCAAGTCCTTGATGCCTTCAAATATCTTTGCATCGATGGCATTGTATATGGTGTTGAGTGCCATTTGATTGCATGTCCGGTTTGCCCTATCCTCATCGGTGAGCTTGGTGGGATCAAGGATGACATAGTCATTCTCCGTCGTCACCTTCAATACTTTATCATGTATTGATCTAAGGTACATAGTCATCTTTCTCTTCCAATGGTCAAAAGAACTCTCACCATCAAAGTGAGGTGGCTTTCCCCCAACATGGTTGAACACTATAGTATCCATATCTTGCACCGAAGGGTGTTACTCCTTGCTAAAACGGTGACCACGGCTTTGATACCACTTGAAAGGTCCTAAATGGCTAGAGGGGGGTGAATAGTCTAATAAAATTTCTACAAAATCACTAGAGCAACTTGTTAGTAAATAACAAAGCGTAAATGCGTTTGCTCTAGCTCTACTTGTCGGCAAGCCTCCTGTTAACAATTCTAGTTGCTATAGTCTCTAATTCACACACAAGGGCTAAGTCGCTACTTTACCACTAGGTGAACAAACTAAATTACTCTAGCAACTAAGCAAGACTACACAATCTACACAAGCACAATATATATATATCAAAAGTAATGCAAGTGTGTAGAAGTGATATACCACAATGTCGAGGCTAGTCAATCCAATCACCGGGGATGTTGTCACAATATGAATAATGAATCCAATGCCAAGAGACAACAAACACAATGGAGAGACACGAAGATTTAACCCGGTTTCACTTGAGCACCCTCAAGCTAATCTCCATTGTGCCGCCCACCTTCTCACGTGTGTGGGGGCAAGGTGGAGCTCACTCCTAGCCAAGTGCCTTTAGGCTACTTGCACCCAAAGCAAATGAGAGGTACCCAAGACACGAGCAATAGATTACTTGCACTTTGTCTTCCCGACCCAGGAGTGCGTGATCCTCTCACAAATCACCTGAGGTGGCCAAGAACATTCACCTTCTCTTGCCAATGCCTCCACCAATCACCAAGCCGGGCTAGGAGTGGTGCTCTCCAAAGCAACAAGAAAACCACCGGCTCACAACGATCCCCAAACGCCACTAGATGCAAAGATCAAAGCAAAAAGTGCACTTGAATCACCTCAACTCACTAGAATGATGCTCACAAGCAAGAGGAGTGAGGAGGAGAGTGTGTGCTCAGCTCTAGAGGTGTTAGGATTGATTTCAAATGACCAAGAGACCTCCCAAAGCCGGCCAACCAAGTATAAATACCTCCCATCACGAAATGTGGCCATTGGGGGCAAAACACGCTCAAATCAACTGGCCGGGGCCTTGGCCAGGACTCTCCAATGAGTCGGTCGATGGGTCGATCTACAACCGATAGAACCCCAAGCGAACCGTGACTACCGGCGAGTGCGTCCGTCATGCGTCCGCAGTGCGTCGGTCAGCACGGATGCATCGGTCGGTCGTCGATCGCTTCTCGGCCGGAAGCCATGAAAAAACATGCTCTCTCGCGGACTCACTCACCCGGTCGCGTCGGTCGAAATCTCGTGCTTCCGGTCGGTGAGTCGGTCACCATCGACATGCGAATTTCGCGTCGTTGTGTTGTCGTTCCTTCGCCTTTGCTCCAAACCGACTTCCGTCACTTGATTCTTGTTGCCGACACGTCGAAGAACACCCGACACCATGTGTTAGCATTTTGAAAACATTTTCCATCAAGTACGGAGTTAGCTCTCTAGGATAGAATGCATGCAAATGATTTTGAACCTAGAGGCACATGAGGACCGATATGTACGATAGTTTTCCCTCTTTATAGTACGGCTTATCGATCCTATAATCACTCACACCCTCTATGGTGTCTTGAGTGTAAAATCAAAATGGCCCCATGGATATACCTTTGCCTTGAGCCCATTTTGATCCTCGATCCACTCAAGTCATGCATTTAATCATCATTTGAATCATCTCGATCCATCCACCATGACCATCATGCACCAACCTTGGCTTGACCAATCTCCAACTAAAACAAACACTTAGCATAGAGAGATTATTCCTAAGGATGTCACTAATTAGCCAAAACCAATCTAGAGATCTTCAAAGGGTTCGCTATGTTCCTAGGGGATTCGCTATGTACCTAATCGATAAAGTAAAACCAGAACACAAACGATAGCAGACTTCGATCAAAAGAGTAGAAAGTGTTTTAAACGATCAAGGAAACAGTATGCAGTGTTTAAAGTTTTACAAGCAAATATTTTATATATTCAGATAGTGCTTAGTTGCATCCATGGCTTCGCCTTGATCCGATTGACATTGGGACAAATGCTTTTTATCATCATCTTTGGAGTTGTGTATATTGGTGAGCCTTGTTTTTTGAGTTGTTGATCTTCCTTGATGGTTCTTTGCTATTTCCTTCTTGGCTGCTTCTATGGATTTTGGAAGACCAACAATCTTGTCTTTATGAATCGGATTGTTGGTGTTTTTAGCACAATCACCAAAAAGGTAATCACGCTTTTAGAAATGTTTGTTGGTATTCCACAACGTTATCACGGGAATTGGTATATTTCAGCAATGCTTCCACGTAACATCGGGTTAGTAACGTTTACGAAATAAGTCCGCGTGGCGCATGGAAATACCGTTGTAGCATTTCACCCGGAGATATTCGGGTATCGTTATTTATATTTTCCCAAAGAAAGGCATGGTATGAAAGTATCTAAGAGAGACATGAACAAGATAACATGACTGTGTAATGGACCAATGCTTATAACAGGGATATAAGGAAAAGGTAATTTGATAACTTGACACTCACTCAAGCCAAACTCAAGGATAAAGAGAAATAAGGAATAAAGAAAGCCCTAAGTGGAGCATACATATTCTAATCATGATCGTGCACGAGACCAATTGATAGTCATGCAACATACGTAAATAGGAGGTCGAGCTGAGAGTGAGATGTACTTGGGGAGACCAAAAGAGCCATACGACTGAAGAGAGGAATTTACTGAATGGCGCTAGTGGTTCATCAAATTCTGATTTGGTATGAGGAAGTTATGCCCAAAACACTGAACCCATCTCCTGCGGCCCATTATCATTTTATGTTGAACTTGGGCTTCCACCTTTTGGGCTTGTGTTGTGTATTTGTCCACTGACCACGCTTTGCACAGGCCTCCACTTAACTTAATGCATCGTATTACCAAAAGTGGGCCGACTTTGTCGAGGAATCTGGCGCGCGGGCACACCCTGCAGGCTGGTCCGCCACCCCCTCGCTCCTGGCCTCGCTTCGGATTTGGCTGGTGGGCTATGGGCGTGGAGAGATCTTGTCTCATAAGTAGCTTGCTGGAGTTTGTCATGTTTTGGGCCTTTTCTCCATTGGGTAAATGTTGTGCTAGAGTGCGCTTTCCCGAATGCGCCTTTTGGTGACTTTTCCACTTTTTTTTGTTATAATTCCTGCAATGCACTTAAATCTCCAAGACAAGTAGAAGTATGTCAATAGTAAATGTATATGTGTATAGTAATGTATAGTTTCACCCCTTTATTGGTAGAATGTTGATATTAAAAGTACGCCGCTAGTGATCGTCAACAAACTCCCCAAGCTTACCCTTTGCGCGTCCCCAGAGCAAAGATAAGTACTTGGTTGTTGATCAGGAGTTGCTTCAATGTCGATTATATTTTAAGGGTGCCATGCTTATAATAAAAATTTTCTACTAGAATTTGAATAAAATGGCACGTTCATTTACCCCTTATTACCTTCAGTCGTTTGTGGGGCTTCTGAGCTGTCCTCGAATCTTGGGTGGTTGCAAGATAGAACGGATGAACAGTCTCGCTTATCTTTCATCCTTTGAGTAACTATCAATCCAGAAGTTTTTTGAAATATTTTTGTAAATAAAATAGTTCCTTGAATGATAATCTCTCGGTTGCTCAGATATGTATGTGGTTTTTTCCCTCACCAAACGTTTAGATTGCCTTTCTTTTGCCTACCAACTATATAGGGCTTTTGTGGGGTTTTGGGTAGGTAAAAGATTGACATGCTTGTATCATGTCATGTTGCCTTAGTCAAAGACCGGACCACATGGAGAGACTAGTCATAGGCCTAGATCAAGATGTGCAAAGTGTGGTATTTTTGTGCTTTGCACTCCAAGTATAATGACTCTCGTTTTGGTGGAAACTTTGAAGGAGGTATAGACTACCTTTATTTATTTATTCTCCCTCTTTTTTTTTTTTTTCTTTTTTTGGACGAGTACTTTTTTTTTATTTGGGACATTTGTCTATCTTTCTTTTTCTCTTCTTTTTTAGCATAGCCCATACTTCTCCTTCTTGCAAATGAGATATTTTTGTGACAAGTCATACAAAAACGAATGGAGTTTATTTGGTGGATGGAAGGGTGCATGTTGTGCGCAACTCTTAGTCCGAGAGTCGGCGACCTATTATGGGTATACGTGATTCTTGAGCCCGAGCATATGAAAAAATCTCAACATAGGTCTCAACAATTTAACATAGGCTCACCATGATAACAAGTAGCATATGACTAAGATTTTCATGAATGATCATATCATCACATCATATGGCTCTCGTGGGAAATGCCTATCATTAAGGAACTTTTGAATTTTGATTTTGAAAAGAAAAAACTCTAAATGTCAAGTCTTTCTCAGAATAATGGCGGTAGCGCGATCAAGTTGGCTCCACAGCAGCGTGCAAGCTCCTGCTGATAGCCACACAAAGCTCGGTAACAGCAGCGCTGCCTGTGGCTGCAGTAGCAAGGCAGCGACACAAGCTCTCACCTTCCAAGCAAGGTCTACAACGGTGACATGCAAGCTCCTGCCGACAGCCACACAAGGCTCGGCAACAGCAGCACGCCAAATGCTGCCTGTGGCTACACTAGCAAGACAGCGACACAAGCTCTCACCTTCCAAGCAAGGTCTACTACGGAGGCAGCCTCTTTGCCCATGAAGACGTCGCTCTGAGATAGACTTTGTTTCTACATTTTATATCACTTCTCTCCTCGTTAAATTATTTGCCATATCAGCAAAATATATACTCCCTCCATAGTTGAAAAGAAAAGAAAAGATGTTTTAGAAAAGGTTTGAATCAAACATTGGAAACATAAATCATGAATAACTTTTAATTTTAAAAATGTGAAAATCATATCAATAAATTTGTCTTGAAAAATACTTTCATAAAAGTATACATATATAATTTTTTAATAAATATTTTTATAGAAAAGAGAAATCAAAATTAAGCTTTGAAGACCATATCGCCATCCCTAAACGTCTTCCTTTTCAACTATGGAGGGAATACGTGGCAAGGTAATTAATAGGGATAGAAACCATGTTGGTTTCTGCATTGGGAGTACTCTTACATTTATGTAAACTGAACTCGACACAAACCTCAGTTCATGCAACCACCTTACATAAGAAAGCTAGGTGATGGTAGACTATATGTAGATAGATAATAGACCTTTGGGGGCAACTTACACATTCCCCGAAAAAATGACTGATCTCAGAAAACTGTGGCCAAAGAGAGACATAAACGGAAATTTCTCACAACTCGAACCTAAGAACCCAGTGAATTATCAGCAACTATCGAATAGGGTGTACAACTTTTGCATGTCCTTAAGACTGAACAGCCAGCCTTTGTAGGTGCTCACAGAAGACCTGGAAGCTAACATCATCTGTGAAAATGATGTCAGAACCTGGAGCAACATCATGAGCTGAATTATATGTGGCCGATGGATTCAGCTTAGCTAACAAAAACCTTGCCTGCAAAGATTTGTATAGTATGTGATGTTAATAAGTTGAAGGCACTTTCTTCACAACGTGGTATGATGTCAAGGAATTTTGCACAAAATAGTATCATGTGGGAAGAATTCAAATAATTTACAGCTAAGAAGGAAAATGTATTAATTTTCAAAGCATTTGCTGAATGTTGCATCGTGAAGGTGGCAGAAAGAGAATTCAATATAAAATGTGTAAAGATCACAAACCTGCGAGCCATGTTGATCGCAAAACAACTAGTCTTGGAACTGGAAATCGACCTTTTATTATCATCTGCGCATCCTCATGTGGTGCTTGTAATAGTTGTGCAAATTGCTGAAAAATGAACAGAAAGCATCAGAACGAGGGAACACTTAGATTGTGTGCACATCGGCCATCAAAAAGAATGTAAAACAATACATGCAACCACAATGTGACATGCAACCACAATGTGTTCTCAAAAAGACGCTACGTAAGGCCACGTGAAACCGCACGACAGTGCTACCAACTTCTAGCAAAAGTGTACTAAAGGGCAGACCCAGTGCCGGAGGCTCCAGCATGAGTGGGGTCTGGGGAAGGGATAAACCGAGGCAAGCCTTTCCCCGCAAAAATCTGGGCGGAGAGGCTGCTTCAACCCACGACTTGATGACTCAGTGAGACAGCTCCCACCACTACACCAGGCCTGCCCTTCAAAAAAAGGTACTCCACAAATAAAAAGAGGAACAACGTAGCTATCTGCATTAAAAAGAAGATCGGCTAGGTCCAGTAACGAAGGGAAGAATTGTTGTGGATTATTCTAGTTACCTCGTGCTCAGGTTGGTTCTGATAACCCATGTTTCTCCACTGAGCAATTGTCATGCCGTGGAAAATGACAACACTAAAGTATGCATCAAGTAGCAGTATACGATCTGCTGCTATTGATGCCACATCTAGAAATACCGAGATGGAGGTGAATCAAAAGAAAATGATATCAAGGAAGGCTGGATCATGGCAACTGAGTTAGTGATACTCTCACGATTGAGTAACATCCTGAAATAAGCTGTCTCATCTGGACTGTTATTGAAAACCTGTAACATAAAAATCAAATAGAATTAATGAAGCAAAAACATTTCCCAGTAGATAAGGGTGAAAAAACTGAAAATGCATGCCAGCTCACCTGAACAAATTGTGAACGCCGTAGATTAAACATAAACTGAGGGAACAATGAGAAATTTGAGTGCAGGTTAAATGAGGAGGGATCATCCTTCCGATAATCCCCAAATCTCGAACAAAGACGTATGAGAGATCTATCAAGCCACCGTGTTGCATCGAACTCTTCCTATAAATATAAAAATAAATAAAAAAAGTTAAAAGTCATGTCTCAATTTTTTAAACATACATTTTTGTCAATCACAAAAGGAAAAGGGCAATAAAAATATTTTTACAACAAAACAGAGGTTTGAAATGTCTTAACCAGAGTCCCAAGTGATATTGATGATAAGTGATAAACAATTTCCCAAAACAGAACATTCCCCAGCCACAGAAAAAAAGTAAATACAGCTCGAATTGAAAACATCATTGAATAGTAGTTCAGTTGGCACACTCATGACAATAACAAGGTTAAGAACTGGTTATGTTCAAATTTATCAAACAAATTCACCAAATCAAACCAGCTTTAGTAAGAATCATTCCCACTGGTTAAAGACTGAACTGGTGTCAGCCATGGCCTAACAGTGTTTGATAAATGGAAATCTAGACCTCTGGTCTTAATTCAGAGGCCCTATACAGTGCTCTCAAAGTTACCTCCTTGAATTTATAAAGTAATATATAGCAAATAGAGTGGAGTTTTTTTGAGTGGAAAATACAGCAGAGGCCCCACTGTAAACATTTTAATTAAACAAAAAGAGCAACAACTTTATACAAGAGGAAAAAAAATAGAGTGGAGTGGAACCATGTGTACTGTTTAAAGAAACGATTGTAATCAACATTCTTAGACTGCACTAGTCTAACTCATACAAACATGCCAATATACCTTTAAACCAAAAATAACATAGAATAAAAAAAAAGAAGACTAACATGTGCATAGTAGAATGACGATTAGATAACAAAAGGACCAAAACATGACTGTTACTTTTTTATAACAGCATTAAATGTAGACAGTTCAAGAGACAAGAACATATTGCTCAACTGAAGTAGACCAAAAGTTTACCTCCATCTCCATTTTCAAAGAGATGTATCTTGCCAACACAACAGCTGCAGTTTCCTGGTCAAAACCTTCCACTAATTCCTATTTGAAAAGAAAAATATGTTGAGTCAAATGCACAATGCTGGCACTTACCACTTCTTGGTATATCATCCAAGGAAATCCAATATATTCAAAAAAACTGAACCAATATTCGACATGAATAATCAAGTGCAGATTTGATTGCATAGAATATCATAAAAAAAGAAAAAGAAACTATGAAATCGTTGTATATTAGCACAAGTAGAAACTTCATGCCCAACCTTATACCACATGCTTCCCCACCAAAAGAAGATATACATGTAAATGTAAAATCTAAAAGTACTATCTACCCATCATAAGCATAACACTTAATGAGCACAGACTAGGATATTATAACAAAAGAAAATTAAAAAAGAAAACGCCTCATGGGATAATTTGGGCCCTACCGCAAAATGCTAGTGAGGCCTTGCATTAAATAAATGCCAAGAGCCAAAGTCTTTTTTCATTTGCAGTTGCAGTGTGCGTTGCATAAAAATACTACTTCTATAGTTCATGTTCAAACAACTAACCATTATTCATGAAGCATGTTGCATGAAATATTGAGCTGTATTTTTGCTTATTCAACATGAACAAATATTAACCATGTATAGAGCAATTTGTGATTGGTGATTGCTTTGGTGGAAGCTCTAAAACTATTGGGTTTAAACTTTTTCAATACTGAACTCTGGTAGAGTTAAAGACTACATTATCAAGTCCTCGTTGTCGAAAAACGGGTGGAATGGGAACATCAAAACCAGAGTGATTATGTGGATGGTATTGCAATTTTTCCCTAGTAACATTTTGATCTAGAAGAGAGTATATCATCACAGACAAAGCAGATAACATTTTAAAGCTAACCTCGGTATTAGTGGAACCGTCTACCCATTTCCTACATATCGTAGTAACTCTTATCCTCATTTGACCTTCCGGTGTTGGTAACTACAAAAGAATCAGAACATTTAGTATATGGAGCCATTCTTATGCCAAAAACGGCAAAAGGGTAAATACCTTGTTACAAATTGTATATACAAATGGGGATTTTGGTGTCCTGGCTGGCTCGATCGTTCACTTGGTGAGACATCAAAAAATACTGTCAGAGAAGTATTTCTATCGAGACCACACATTTTCCATGCTGCTGTATTTCCTTGACCAACAACTGTGTCCGCACACACACAGCTCCCTTCTGTGAGAGGTGCAAACATCAAGCCAAATTCAATATTGATAGCTCCAATTTAAAGAACACCGAGAACACAATACAAATAGGTGTACCTTCTCCAAAGATGTGCATGGTCCAATAATACCTTGACTTTAATATCTTTTTGAACAGTTTATTTCAATTGTGCCACTGCAGAACAAGACAAAGCCATGAATAATTGCATTTTAGAGTTCTTAGAATGGTATCACAAACACAAAAATGACAAAGGAGGTGTTCTGAACTTTGTATATGAAGTAGTATGCGAGCCTATAAGACTAGTAGAAACAACATCCAGTTTAAGGGATCCTATGGTAATCTACAATTATGGAATTCCTGGCTTTGAGAAGCAAATCTATTGTGTGTATTTTTTACTTCTAGCAGTTGAGTGTTGTTTCCTTTACGAAAGCAAAATGTATGATACAAAAGAAACATATATGTGGCCACTTCAACTTCTCCAAGGAAATGCTTTGGGAAAAGCCCCCCAAACATTACCCAACATGTTATAAGGGTTTATGTCAAGTGTATTGATTTCGTATGCACAGAATTGATGGTTCAGTTCCACCTCGATACTCCACTACCAATGTGTAATAAGAACAACTAATTTATGTTAGGAAAACTGTCAATCAATCACTTAACCCATGTACCTAATTAATTCAAGAAAATAGCAGGCATTATTAATTTATGCAGTTCACATAATCAGCTGTTTCTCTTTGGCATGGACAAACCAAAAACAGAGCAACTGGATGTAATCTTTGGTTATAATAAACCCGAAACATATAGAGTGACACACTGTCTAGTACTCAAGTATAATCAAGTGGGCTAGATATCTCATTGCTGCTCTTCTTTTATACAGTTTGCATTATTTCAGCAGCATTTACACTCCTAAAGACACGATTTTGTTTGTTCCACATTACAAATAGGAAAATTTAATTTCTATTTAAACAATTTTCTGAATTCAACAGTTCAAAATAATTTAGATCTCAAACAACAAACCCAAATTTCTACAACTAATAATGCACCAGTTTAAACTTTCCTAAAGCCACACACTTAATTTGTCCACCAGTCATTAGCATTGTTAGAGTAATGTGCGTCTGTAAGGCCTTGGGGCCTGGCGCCTAAGCCCATATGGCTAGGCTGCCTGTGATTAGAATAGATGGTGAGGATTAGGCAAGGATTGGGTGTCATTATAAACCCTAATACGTCCTTGCCTATATATGTACGCTGTACTTGTCCCATCTAATCAATCAGTAATTCCCGAGATATCTTCTCTCATGGTATCACGCTAGGTTTAGACACCTTCCGCTGCCCAAACCTTTTCTCGCGCGCCGGCACCCTGCCGTGCCTGCGCCATGCCGGGGACTCCACCCGCTTCCCCCAAGGCCCGATGCCGAGGGCGGTCTCTCCTCCGGTGGCGCTACCCCGGCGGCCGCCCGTGGCGAGGCCTGCCTCAGCGAAGCGGAAGCGGCCCGCGATGCGGCGGCCGCGCCCCTCAGGCGGAATGGACGCCGCCGCGATCCCGTGAACGCGACGCAGCTCGCGCGACGCGCCCAAGAGGCCCTCCCGCTACGGCCGAACGCGAGGCGCACTGCTGCCGCCCTTTCCTCTAGGGCCGCTTTGGGGCCGCCTCGGTCCACCACCGACCTCCCGACCCATGCCATGTTGCATCATGAGGCAAGCGTGCTCGCTTCAACTCCACTCCCAAGTCGCCGCCCGCCGGCAACATACGGAACCACGCCACCACGCTCCTCGACGCCGACTCGGCAATCTTCAAACCGGCCAGCGGCTTTCTGCTCATCTCATCAAGTTCTCGCTGCAGCACCATGTTCGCGAGGATCCCCCGACCCCGTGTCTCCCGACCGGGCTCGGATGGATTATGTCGTCAAGTCGTGGATCGTGGCCACGCCACCAACGACCTGGCGATCATCCGCGCCCTGTGGCTCCACCGCGCCATGCTTGGCTCGCCGTCGAGTCCCAGCCCTCGGCAATCGCGAGGCTCGCACCATCCACCACGGAGACGCGGTTCCGCAACCGCTCGGGCGAAGCTCACACCGACCACGCCGCCCGGCCGAAGAAGATGGCCGATGATCTCACGGCCCTACGAGACCGTCACGCACCGCACCTTGTCCCTCAACGCCATCCGCGGCCCGAACGAGCGCTTCAGCCATGTTGGGGCCCTTTCTTCGCCGAAAGCACGCCCTTTCCCTCCTTCCCCGAGGCACGTGGATCGACCTCATCCTGAGGAGCTCGCCATGGCCAACCGCAAGGGACGCCCCCCCCAAGCGCTGCTCACGCCCCGCCGCCCCTCCACGCTCCAGCCCTCCCCGCTCCCTCCTCGGTGGGACATCCGGGGCACCGGGCGGCAAGAACAACCGGGCCGAACAAGCGAACGGGGCGGCAAAGGCAACGGCGGTGGTGGTGCCTCGACAGCAGCGCACCCTGCCCCTGCAGCCGCCAAGCAGCAGCAGCCTGCCGCCAGCAGCAGCAGCACGCCGGGGCGCCCGGTAGCCGAAGCTTCTACAACCCCCGGGTCCGGTCCATTCAGATGTGGCCCGAGGTCCGCTGTAGCTAAGTGCACCGAGAAAATTACATCCAAAAACAGTCAAATATTCAAACGAAGATTTACTCTCTCATCTCATTTCTCTCACTCACTCACTCGACGGACGGATGGTATTGCTAGGATCAGTCCTCCTCACTCATCCCTCCTCCCGTCCGCCCAGCCCACCAGGCCACCACATGCACCACGCATGACGCGCCCTCTCCCGAGAACCCCTCTCTCACGAACGACTCTTCCTCTCCCGACACCGCAAGCCGCACCCGACCCCAGCGTGACTCCCTCGCTTTCGAGGTGTGACTCCTCATACTCCCTTCACCATCACACCATGCGCCCCCTCCTCCTCTCCAATGAACAGAGGCAAGTGGCCGGGCGCAGGGTGGCGCGAGGCGCAAGGTCGCGTGACCCTCGCAGCGGTCACAGGCCGCCAGACAGGCAACGTGGTGAGCGGGGGTGCTACCACCAAGGGAGGGACGAAGATCGCCGATGAGATGCCACATGGGAGGAGGTGAGGAGATGCCGCGACGACGCCGAACTGCCCATCCCACGCCACACCGCCGCCGGCCTCCCCGCTCCCTCCGCGAACCTGCGCCCTTGCTGCTGCCATCATGGTACGTGGATCTGAATGCCTCCGCCTCCCTCTTTCATTCCCGTGCGCTCCATGGCCCATCGGGTAGGGGTTTTGACGGAGGCGGCCCGCCTAGCACAAGCTCCTCGGACCGCCGCGCCTCCCTCTTCTAGGAGGACTAATCAGATCTGCACCTGCTTCCTTTGATCAGCTTTTACAAAATGGATGTCCGGTACTATAGTGATAGCAAACTTATTGAATAGGCTGGATAGTGGGAAAATATATAGTGGAAACCACATGCTAGGTGGAAACATGGAAACCAATTCAAAAAGTCACATCTAAAAAGCACACCATACTCAAAAATTCTGAAATTTAGCACACCCATACTAAATACCAATATGTACTCACATGGAAAGATTAAGATGCAAACTTACTTCTTGAAAAAAATTTTGCATGAAAATAACAAATTTTACATGTCAAATTTGTATATTGTATGTACTAAAGGACAAAAATTGAAAATTTTGTCCTTTTTGAATTGGTGCACATGGAGCTGAAATTTGTTATTTTTGTATGAATTTTGCATAGTTTGAACACACCTGAGAAAGCTCAACTTTTTTGACATGTCGGATTCATATTGGTATGTAGTATTCAATGTGTTAAATTTGAGAATTTTTAAAACTTTCTAGATATGACTTTTTGAATTGGTTTTCATGTTTCCATCCCTAGCATGTGGTTTCCACTTTCATTTATTTTCCCTATATGTTTTGTGCTGCTTTGCTGTTATTCCATTGCTAGCACTTGAAGCAGATGATATGAACTGTCAAGGCATCCATTGTTTCTGTTCTTGTAGCTTTGGTTCCTGTATTCTGATCACTTTATTCTTTCCAATCAATTTGCAGCTGATGAGGCTCAGACTTGCATACCTCCAAGATACAAAGTTTATGTCAGATTGGTTCTGAGAGCTTTGAGACATAACAAGAGTGGCATGAAGACATAGATGTGTAACCAGATCGCTGCCACAATAATGCTGAGTGCATAGATTAGTACCCCGGGATGAGGTTTTCTTCAATTGAATGCACAACGTGGTATTCAGTGAATAGTTCATAGTTGTACCTATAGTGACAGAGCTGCGGATGTTTTGTCCGTGACAGCATCACAGCTCGTAATGAATGTCAGCCTAGATGTTTCTAAAACATGTCATGGAGTATACATGTTTATAATCTTTGAATGCATGACAAAATTGAGAAGTTTGAATCTTTACATGTGTATAGCTTTGACAAGGCATAATTGCCCAAGTACTTCAAATTTGATAGATTTAACTTTTTGGACTTAGAAAAGTGACCCTATAGCGATAGCATGGGAAACATACTATTATTTATGTATGCGGGACATAAATTTATTATGCCTTGTTATGCATTTTGAAGTACTTGGGCAATTATGCCTTGTCAAAGCTATATACACATGTATGCGGGACATAAATTTATTATGCCCTGCTATGCATGACTGCGTGAGCGCATTTCGGATTATATACATGCACCTAGAATGAACCCGTGGCGTGCTAGCACGGGCATTATACTACTTAACTCAAGTTAATGAAAAAAAAAACTAGCCGGTGGGGAAAGACTGCCCCCCACGGCATTGCACTAAGAAGTTCTTAGTAAAACCAACAAACAGAAACCCCCCCCCCCAAAGAGCAGGCTTCACCCTACAGGGTCACACAATGTAACCTGGGCCGACCACAACCTTCTGGGCTAGCAACCATTGCAGCTACCCCCTGGTACAAGGGCCCAAACCAACCATGTGTGCCAAAGGCTGGTGCCTTACCACTACCTTTTGGTTGTTAGCTATGGGATCTACTATAATTTTCAAGGAGATAAAAGTAATAATGATAAATCATGATACAGATCTATCAACACCTATCAACTTTAGATGGATATGTAAACACGAAAGAAAAAAAAAGGACAGGCAGAAAACGCATTTGAATGAAAGGCCTAGAGACTGTTCACCTCCCTCAAAAATGCGTTTGAAAGAATCCTTGAATACAGAATGCCCAAAACTTTCAGACAAGACAACAAGGCCACCTGTTCTCTCAATAGCAACCTTCATCTCAGCTAGCCCAACCTGTTAGCATTGCAAACATTGGCAAAGATTTTTTTTTTTAAAAAAACCACCAGTTCAACATGTCAATAGCAATAAGAACTAAGAACCAGGTAACAGAGGAAACTGTAGTATAACCACCAAAATGGAGTTAACACTTTGTTAACATTTATTATAGAATAGATATATAAATTGTGCATTTATGCTGACAGAACACAGAAGCTCCCAAACACACCAGCAAACTTATTAATATAATTTGATTACTCATATTGTCTTGCTTACTTGGATCCACATGAAAACTAAACAAGCACTAGCAGTTGGATGTCAATGAAAAACTGAACATATGGACAACATAAAAAGAAAACAACAGAACCATATCTAATGTCTTTTCACAAAAACAAAAAAAAAAACATATCTAATGTTATAGGCTTATGCATTGTTGCTTTGTTAAGAAAGATAACCGTATATATTATAATAAAGGGGAAAATCCAATTCTGTTTTTCAGATAATGTTGGTAAAATATTTCTCTCCCAAATGACATTTTTTCCTTTTTAATCTCTCATAAGTCCCGTTTTTATGGTTGCTCAGGGAGTTGGTACTTTCCTCGTTTAAGTACTGTCTGTTCTGCATTCCATCAAACTTTTCTAATAATCGTTGCTTCTAGTAATGAAATTTGGTTTCAATCTGGATGGAAAACAAGTCATGTTTTTTTAGTCTTAAAATCTTGTGACGATAGAAGAAATTGTACCCTATGTTATGAAATATTTCCAATTTTTACCATTTGCAAGGATTTTTATTAAACTAGCTTCAGTTGACTCCCAACATATACTTATTTAATACTTCATTCCAATTTTAAGATGTTTTGGCTTTTAGATACATAGCCCTTGCTATGCACTTAGATATATAATATATGTAGATACATAGTAGAAGCCATGTATCTATGGTTTTTTCTATCCTAGAAGCAGTGTATTTAGATGTCTCTAGAAAAGCCAAAATGTCTGATAATTTGGGATGGTGGGAGTAGAATATTTAGGGAATTAAAAATCTGTTGAACAAGAACATATATTCATCAAGATTAACACTCAAATAAACATTGTCTAGTTATCCATCATTTCAGTTTACGGCCAGAATCCAAATACTACTGAATCAAATATAATAAAAATAACTGGAAAACAAATTCAGGATTTTCTCTTCTGTTTATGAAATAATGAAAACAAAAATCTTGATGCAAATGCAAGCATAAACCATGCTAAACAATGTGCTATACAAACCTGATCGAGCAGATGCAAAAACATCTAACACGTGGCCTTGACTGACCAACTGCTTAGCAAGACCATCATAAAATTTAATGGCTTTCTGGAAGTGAGAGGAGCTGCGCCCTTATCAAGATCCTTATGTGATCGAACTGGTTCTGATAAATCTTTTGAAACAATCTGCACTCACAAATAGTATTAGAAAGATTTTAAAAGAAATATTTTTAACACATCTTAAACAAGCCAACATTCATGTACTTGAAGATTTCACAAGAACCACGAAATTGTAGCACAATCATTTTAACATAGATTAATACAAGGAGTTTAATAGGACTGATCTTTACCATTCCAGGGCCCTCGGTACATGGACCACCTAGCAATGCAATGATCCTTGCACCTGTCCCAGGAATGCAAGCACCAAGCAACCCAGCAGCCACACTAAGCGCAACACCGGGGTACAGCGTATCGCACGGTTCCCAGCCTCCACTGGCCATTGGTCAGGCTGCAACTCGTCCAGCAACTGCATGGGACAAGGAACTACATGAGCTTCCAGCCTGCAGTAAACCGAAGTCCAACGAGATCAAAATCCAAATCCCTCACCGTGCTGAGTGCACACACTCGCACTCTGACACCGGGAGCAGGAACCTGTTAACTCCGGCCGTGGACGGCGGATGCATCCCATTCACCTGCGGCCCGCCCGGTTGCTGTGGCATCTTGGGAAGCCCGGGCGCCCAGCGCCTGCCAGCCCAAGCTGATCCAAAATCTGGTCCTTGGAGATCTCCTTGGTCCCCGGAAGACGTAGATCTTGCTGAGATCGGAGAATCCGAGCTCGTGCAGGTGCACCTGCGTGCCGAAGGTGACGAGGCCCACGAGTGCGTGCTCCGGCAGAAGTGCGACGGCCTTCCGCATGGCCATCTTGACATAATCCAGCTCCTCCTCGATGACGCAGGTGTCGATGACGAAGAGAAATACGGGCGGCGGGGGCGCCGGCGCGCCGCCTACCCCGGGGACGCCAGCTCCGCCAACGATGTACTCGACGGTGGAGCACTGCGGGAAGAGCTCGGCGGGGACGTTGGACTCAGATATGGCAGCGTAGTGCGGGGAAAGTGGTTCCGGGAGAAGCAGAGCGGGCAGATCCAGATCTTGGCGGCGAAGTCCACGCGCGCGAAGGGGTTGAGGAGCGCGGAGCAGGGAGGCTTGCAACGGAGCGGAGGGTAAGGAAGCGGCGGCGGGGACGCCGCGGAGGGGTCCGGGACGCGAGCGGGCGAGATGGTGGCGGCGAGCGGCACGACGCAGCGGCTGGCCTCGACCTTTGACCGTGGCCAGGTGTTCCAGGTGAGCCGCACGGCATCAGGGCCATCCGGGTCGGCGACCGCGGCCGCGGCCGGAGCCGCGGAGGGATCGGCGGCCGACATCGGGGTGCGGCGAGCGGCGGGGCGGGCGGAGCGGAGCAGGTCGGAGGGAAGAGGAGGTGTGGCGTTGGCTCTGTTGTTCTCGTTCTCCTGTTGCCTCTTCGGTGTGCGCCTCTGTTTTTATTTTTCCTTTTGATTGAGCAAGGGGACTCATATCCTACGTGGAGACGGCAATGGGCCCTACGGCCTACGGCGAGTCGCACGGAGCAGGGAGGCTTGCAAGGGGACTCCTATCCTACGTATATCCTACGTATAAGGACTTTTTTTTTAGAGAGAAAGGTTTAGATAAGGACTTTTTTTTTTTTTCGCGACAGACTTTTTTTTTTTTTTAGAAATACACAAGACAACGCAAACGCCACAAAGACGCACGCACACTTACCCCTAGAACATACATAAACCCTACCCTATGAGCTTACCACTTATAATGCATAACGCCGTAGAAAAAAGGTCTGCGAGCACTGTGATTTGAACTTCCTGGTGGATAGCGTCCCCACTGTACCCTCCTACCATTTGGACTACAAGTTTAGAGAGAGAAGGTTTAGAATAAGCACTTTTTATAACAAACAAGGACCACACTATAGCATGCGCCGCCAAGAATTCCTCGCCTCCGGCCACAAGGCTTTCTCTAGGAGACGCAGCGTGGCGCACCGCTTTCCTCCCAGTGCACGAGCGATGCGCAACTTTCTCCTCCCGGCATGGGCCCCTACAACCCTTTCGCGACGCGGAGACAAGACTTTTTCACGCCGCCGACAACAACCTATCGATCCCGCCGGACCTTCTTCTCACCCAAGCAATCAAATGTGTTCTTCCCAATCTATCAACAAAGAATACTCCGAAACTCTCCCAGTTGGAAATTACGTAACACAATATAATCAAGACAAGAACATCCATCCACTATTTAAAACATCCATCCGTGCAACGAATATCATGTATTTCGAGTCGATTGCGACAAAAATCCGGTAGTAAACTCGTTGTCGCTTCCGGTTTATCGGCGATAGTCTAGCGAGGGTATGCCCGGCTAGTAGATTGAGCGTTAGGGATGCTCGAGACGGCTAACGAGACGTTAAGCGAACGAGGCGAAGGACAAAACACACGGGTTTTACCTGTGTTCGGCCGCCTTGATGGCGTAAAACCTACGCCCCGCTTAGTTGTATTGATTGATTGAGAATCGATGTCCCTCGGGGGATCCCCGCCACCTTATATAGTCCGGGGAGCGAGGGGTTACAGGTCGGATCCTGTCCGACAAGATCTATCCCGATCGGTTACAATAGGAAAGTATGTAGTGATTACGATTGAGCTATACTAGGAAACTATCTTGGCGACCAAGTTTAGGCCGTGATCCCCGATAATTGCGGTCTTCTAGCGCCAAGGGGCTTCAGTCCGCCGTCCTGGGTCGGCCCAAGAGGCCTATCCCGAAGTGACCCGTGAGGGGATAGGGGTTTATCCCCCACGCCTAGTCCCCGAAAGCACGCCAGATGCCGCAGTGAAAGAGTCTTGACGCCCGATCATCGGGGAGGTGTTATCGACCGCCTTCATGCAAAGGTCGACCGGACTAGTTAAACGCCGACTAGCCGGGGACGCTCTCGACCCGGTACCTCATGTTCCCCCGTAGCTTTTTTCCATTGCTTCCGACCGCCTAGTCTTGACGAGTCCGCTGTGCTGGATGCCGGGTGCTCCAATGAAAAAATCTTTTTCTTCCCGGCGAAGTGTGCCCACGTATAGTGGAAAAACACTATTAAAATGTAAACATCAAAAATAAGCACGATTCACCGGAGGTGAAGTGTGCCCACTTAGTCCCCGAGCCTAGGAGTAGGTGAGTAATCACGCATTGCTAGGGTCATAAGAAAAAATGTGAGCAAAAAGTCCCGAGTAATTGTTGGTATTTATTAAGTGCTAAAAGAATATGAAGGATTCCGCAAGCGCACAGAACACCTACCATTGTAGCTTTTCCCTAGGAGAGTATTCTAGAGTATCGTATCCACAGGGAAGCGTTGGCTAAAGAATCTAATAAGTCACAATCATGCATCTAGTAATTAAGCAAACCACTAACTAAAGTGAGGGGGTAAATGGTAAATGATAGGAGTTATGAATAATATCAATCACACAAGAGAATTCCTAATGATAAATGCGTAGCAGCACATTGAGAGGACAACGGGAGAGATCTAGGTTCCTATGTACTTCTCTATTACTTAGGTTCTATGATAGTAATTACACTAATGCACTTTGGAGCAAAGCAGATCCGTCCCAACTCTCGAAAAGACCGGAAAGAAGGTAGTTGGGAGAAGGCCGCCAAAAGCTCTACTGAAAACACCAACCCTAACGTGGTGGACTACATCGGCCTATCGTGGTCACACCCCCGGGGCTATCACAACTATCCGTGGGATTGGCGCAACCTCGGGTAACCTATAGCCTAGACACCAAGTCTACACTATCGACACTACTCTAGCTACCTAGAATAACTAGAGCCCTCAATACGAAAGAGATCCCATGCAATAGCATAACAACTATACTTAACCAAATATAAAATTAAAGTAAATAGAGAAGATAAATATATAAATCATAATGTCTTACAAAGGAAAGATACAAGACATACCAAACTCTGTAGATTCCTCCAGAACCGGAGCATAGCTCCGCTCTCCCTAATTCTCTAGTTGCTAATCTACTACATTGGAGAGTCTAGCCCTAACTCTCTAGTGGAGAGGTTGTCCTCACATTGGGACACCTCCAAGACCAATAGGTCAAGAGATAATGAATGGAATTAATAATTAGCGTTTCACCTCAAAGGGGGGTCTTGTTATATAGGGGTCTCTCGGGCCTCCCTCCTAGTTCCGTAGGCAATGTGGTACTAATCCTTCCACCATGTATTATGCTACTTGCACATAGGCTTAGATGGGCCGGTGTTCGTGTCCAGGGCCTTCTAGAGTCTTCCATTGTATACACCATAGCCCTTGGATCCAACCGACCTTGATAGATGGACCGGGATTGCTCCTCAATGGCGGTTAGGAACCGACGCCGGGTTTAGGCCGACAGTGGGCCCCATGGCCGCCGCCATACTACTAGGCGCCGCCCGCACACCGCCAGTGGGCCCCAGCTTGTGGGTCGTGCCTTCCGGTGTCTTCGGAATGTTCTTGCGTGGGTTTCAAGTTAGATTGCTTCACGGATAAGTCTTTATGTCGTAGGGCTTGCAAACTCTTGGGCATTTTCCTGTTTAATCCCGGAAAATATATAAATCACCAAAACTCGTGGAATTATGTCACCAAGCCCCTAAACTATGTTGATATTCATTTTAAGCCCTTATTTCAGTTTTAAAAACCCTATATATTTTATGCTATAAGAGGTATCAACAAGAATCGGAAACCTAATCAAGCAAAGACCAAACTCCTAGATGGAGCCCATACGTGGAGTCCCCGAGCACTGTAAGTCTGCCTGGACGTAGGGGGCCAATGCGCCATGCATCGGTCAAGGTGCGCACAGCACCACCCTGGAGAATATCCAGGACGCACAATAATGGTAACGGATCTAAATAGCCCGGGATTAAGGGGAAGTCGAACGTAAAAATCAGAGACCCCAGATATCCATGAATCTTCGCCGAGAAGATTTGGTCGCCATTTCCCAAAAATCGAAAAGGCAACGTATCCGGTCAATTAATATCCCAGATCGTGCGGGGAACAAACCGAGCGAGAATCGAGGGATAGGGCGCTGGTGCAACGCTTGAAGGTGGCCTTGTTCTTGCCCCTTCTACGGTCCTTGTTGTTCTTCTTGTCCTTCCTATGAGGACATTCCTCAAAGAGATGATCGGGACTATCACACTTCCAACATAGCCTATTGTCTTCATTGCCCTTGGAAGTGTCCTTCTTCTTGTAGTTCCCAAATCTCCTCTTGTACTTGAGCATGGTGCCAAACTTTCTCACCACCAAGGCAAGAGCTTCATCCACCCTCTTCTAGGCCTGATACATCACATTCTTCTTCTTGTGCCTTTGCCTTGCCCTTGTTTGAGGTAAAGGATGCCTTGAATGCAACGGCCTTCTTCTCCTCAACCTTCTTGTCTTCCTTCTTCTCCTTGGCATCGACATCATGATCATACTTGTCAAATGTCAACACCTCTCCAAGTAGATCATTTGGCTTCTTTGAATCAAGCCCATCTCTTTGTAGCATTAGGATCAACATCTTGAACCTTGAAGGTAGGCTAATCAAGAATTTGTGGCAAAAGTCTTGATCTTGTGTCTTGTAGCCCAAGATCTTGAGATCATTCACAATGACTTGAAGTCGATGAAACATCTCAAGAACAGTTTCACCATCCTTCATCTTGAAGGTCTCAAACTCACTCTTGAGGCCATATAGCTTGGCACTCTTGACAACCTTGGTGCCCTCATATGTTTCACTCAATCTTGTCCACACTTCACTTGTACGATCCAAGTCCTTGATTCCCTCAAATATCTTTGCATCGATGGCATTGTATATTGTATTGAGTGCCATTCGATTGCAAGTCCGGTTTGCTCTATCCTCATCGGTGAGCTTGGTAGGATCAAGAATGACATAATCATTCTCCGTCACCTCCAATACTCTCTCATGTATCGATCCAAGGTACATGGTCATCTTTCTCTTCCAATGATCAAAAGAACTGTCACCATCAAAGTGAGGTGGCTTTCCCCTAATATGGTTGAACACTATAGTAGCCATATCTTGCAATCAAGGGTGTTACTCCTTGCTAAAACGGTGACCACGGCTCGATACCACTTGAAAGGTCCTAAATGGCTAGAGGGGGTGAATAGCCTAATAAAATTTCTATAAAAACACTAGAGCAACTTGTTAGTAAATAACAAAGCGTAAATGTGTTTGCTCTAGCTCTACTTGTCGGCAAACCTCCTATTGACAATTCTAGTTGCTATAGTCTCTAATTCACACACAAGGGCTAAGTCACTACTTTACCACTAGGTGAACAAGCTAATTACTCTAGCAACTAAGCAAGTCTACTCATGCTACACTAGCATAAGATATATGAAAGTAATACAAGAGTGTAGAGGTTATATACCACAATATAGAGGCTAGTCAATCCAATCACCAAGGATGAAACAATATGATTACCAAATTGAAGCCAATCACCGAGAGACAAATGGAGACACGAGATTTAACCCGAAGTTCACTTGAGCACCCTCAAGCTAATCTCCGTTGGGCCGACCTTCTCACGTGTGGGTCAAGGTGGAGCTCACTCCAAGCCAATTGCCTTTAGGCTTCTTGCACCCAAAGCAAATGAGAGGTACCCAAGACACGAGCAATGAATTACTCACACTTTGTCTTCCCGACGCAGGAGTGTGTGACCCTCTCACAAATCACCGAGGTGGCCAAGAACATTCACCTTTTCTTGCCAACGCCTCCACCAATCACCAAGCCGGCTAGGAGTGGTGCTCTCCAAGAGCAACAAGAAAACCACCGGCTCACAACGATCCCCAAGTGCTACTAGATGCAAAGATTAAAGCAAAGTGCACTTGAATCACCTCAACTCACTAGAATGAATGCTCTCAAGCAAAGGAGTGAGGAGGAGGATGAGTGCTCAAATCTAGAGGTGTTAGGAATGATTTCAAATGTCCAAGAGACCTCCCATTGCCGGCCAAAGGGGTATAAATAGGCTCCACCTAAAAATAGAGCCGTTGGGGAGGAACATGCAATTCTAGCGGGCGGATCGACGCTGCCCGACGGACTCATGCATGAGTCCGTCGATGAGTCCTGGCCGAACCGACAAACCCAACCAGCCAAGAATAGAACCCCTTCGCATGCGTCCGGTCCAGGAATCATGCGTCCGGTCATGCTTCCGGCGTGCATGCGTCCGGCCACCTCTACCGAGACCTCAAAAACATGCTCTCAGAAACTCGACGGAACCACTCACCGGAGCGCCCCGTCGGATCTGCATGCTTCCGGCCGCGGCTCCGGCCACCGCAGCGTCCGGCCGCCTCGAAGCCGCGAAATTCCATCCTTGTGTTGCCGTTTCTTCGCCTTTGCTCCAAACCGACTTCCGTCACTTGATTCTTGTTGCCGACACGTCGAAGAACACCCCGACACATGTGTTAGCATTTTGAAAACATTTTCCATCAAGCACGGAGTTAGCTCTCTAGGTTAGAATGCATGTAAATGATTTTGAACCTAGAGGCACATGAGGACCGATATGTACGATAGTTTTCCCTCTTTATAGTACGGCTTATCGATCCTATAATCACTCACACCCTCTATGGTGTCTTGAGTGTAAAAACAAAATGGCCCTATGATATACCTTTGCCTTGAGCCCATTTTGATCCTCGAAACACGCCAAACCGCGCACTTGATCATCATTTGAATCATCTCGATCCATCCACCATGACCATCATGCACCAACCTTGGCTTGACCAATCTCCAACTAAAACAAACACTTAGCATAGAGAGATTAGTCCTAAGGATGTCACTAATTAGCCAAAACCAATCTAGAGATCTTCAATCTCCCCCTTTTTGGTAATTGGTGACAACCCGCATAAAGATTTTATGATTAAGGGTTTTTGAACCTATCATGGTTGGCCAAGCATTTTGCTTACAATCATAGGATTGGACAAACATAATAAATTCTTTTTGGTAGCATGAGCTCCCCTACATGTATGCCTAGAGTTTGGTATAGGCTTTGCATACATGTATGAATATTAAAATTAGGAGTGAGCCATGTTACCAAAATGATGCTTAAGGTGAAAGAATGGACCTTTGAAGCGTGATACCAATCGAAGTTGCGCCTTTCTCACCATACAAGCATCATGGATACCTAGATATTTCATCAAAAACTCAAAGTACCTCATGAGATCATATTATAGGCATAGGTACTTGAATTTTGAGCGAAATCAAAATATCTAGATACCACCTAAGCATGCTAGTTGATCAATCATCAATCAAGTTACCACTAGCATACATCACACAAGCATTTATATATGGAATTTAAATACATGAGCAAGAGCAAGTCATATGTTAATGCATATATTAATGCATAAACAAATGCAACAATTTGCTTATGAGCTTGCTCCCCTACTTGTGTGCTTCCAAAAAAATTTTGATCCCCTTCTAATCTTTATGCACTAATCTCTCCCCTTTATCAACAATTGACATAAAAGGATTGATCGGGTTCTTTTGATATTGAAAGATTAGTTTTCAAATTTGGTCAAATTTGGATAGCTTGCCATACATGTAGTTCGGTTTGAACCAAAGACAAGCTTCTTCACACCTCAATAGAGGGTTATCATGTCTATGTTGAACCACATATTTGACACTATATCCAAATTCAACACTTGAGATTGCAAGCCCACAAGCATGTCATATGTCATCACTAGATCAATCAAGCATATAAGAACAATAGTGATGGCATACACACACTGAAATTCATTGCTTTTCTATGAATGCAACCTAAGGAACAAGTTGTATGTCTATATGGTCTAGCAAGCCCTTAGATATTATGATGACATGTCAAACAATTTCACCTTTGCTTTGGCTCGGTGGAGAGGCATGTCACATATGTAGAGTGCATTCAACTCATGTTGGAGAAGTCAAGAATGTTCAATTCATTTCTAAGCTTGCAAAATCTCTTCTCATCAAGTGGCTTTGTGAATATATCGGCAAGTTGATCTTCTGTACCAATTGGATGGATTGCAATATCTCCTTGTTGTTGGTGCTCTCTAATGAAATGGTGCTTTATATCAATATGCTTGGTTCTTGTATGTTGCACCGGATTTTGAGTCATCTTGCAAGCACTCTCATTGTCACAATACAAGGGTACTTTGTTGAAGTCAAATCCATAATCCTTCAATGTGGACCTCATCCAAAGTAGTTGACAACAACAACTCCCCGCACTAACATATTCTACTTCCGGCGGTAGAGAGTGTCACACTTGTTTGCTTTTTGAGGAGCATGACATAAGAGATCTTCCAAGGAATTGACATGTCCCACTAGTGCTTCTTCTATTGATCTTGCAACCACCATAGTCGGAGAGTCCTAATATCCAACAAGCTCAAACCTAGACCCCTTAGGATACCATAAGCCAACATCTTGTGTATGCTTCAAGTACCTCAATATTCTCTTTGCGGCCTTGTAATGACTCTCTTTGGTGAGGATTGAAATCTTGCACACAAACATACACTAAACATGACATCCGGTCTTGATGCGGTCACATAGAGTAGACTACCAATCAATGACCGAAATAGCTTTTGATCAACCATGTTGCCTTTGAGATCTTGATCCAAGGTGCCACTTGTACCCATTGGTATGGTAATACCTTTTGCATCTTGCATGTCAAACTTCTTGATCATGTCTCTTATGTATTTCCCTTGGCTAATGAATGTACCATTCTTGAGTTGCTTGATTTGAAGTCCAAGGAAATAAGTGAGCTCTCCAAGCATAGACATTTCAAATTCTTTAGCCATCATTTTAGCAAACTCTTCACAATATGCTTGATTTGTTGACCCAAATATGATATCATCCACATATATTTGCAAGATGAACAAATCCTTGCCAATCTTCTAGGTGAAGAGAGTAGTGTCGGCCTTCCCCATCTTGAAGCCTTTCTTGAGTAAGAAGTCTCTCAACCTCTCATACCAAGCTCTAGGTGCTTGTTTCAAGCCATACAATGCCTTCTTCAACTTGTACACATGATTAGGCTTGTGATAATCTTCAAAACCGGGAGGTTGCTCAACATATACAATCTCATTGATGAAGCCATTGAGAAATGCACTCTTCACATCCATTTGGTATATCTTGATGTTATGGGCACATGCATAGGCTAATAAGATTCTAATTGCCTCTAATCTTGCCACCGAGCATATGTTTCACCAAAGTCAAGACCCTCAACTTGAATGTAGCCTTGTGCAACTAGTCTTGCTTTGTTCCTAACCACAATGCCATCTTGATCTTGCTTATTTTTGAACACCCACTTGGTTCCAATGACATTATAGTTGGTTGGTCTTTCCACCAACTCCCATACTTCATTCCTCTCAAAGTTATTTAGCTCCTCTTGCATTGCCAATACCCATTCTTCATCCTTCATGGCATCATCAATCTTCTCCCTCTTCTTGTGATACAAATGCAAAGTGCTCACAAAATGCCGCAAGTCTTCCTCTTTGTACTCCACTAGCAATGTCACCAACAATTTGATCAATTGGGTGATCTCTAGCAACACTTGAATTTTGGAGTATTGGTAGTTGATTGCTTGAACTTGGTTGATCACTTGATGTGCCTTGCACTTGAGATGATGTAAGCTTGTTGATCTTGCACTTGAGAACCACTAGTTTGACCCATTGGAGATGAAAGCACTTGATCTTTGTCATCATCAACATCAATCACTTGAGTTGGTTTAATATGCCCAATGTCCATGCTCTTCATTGCATCTACCAATTGAGTTCCACCAACATCATTGAGATTTTCTTCTTCATCTTAAGAGCCATTGGTTTCATCAAACTCAACACCATGCACTTCTTCAAGTTGACCACTAGTGCTATTCCACACTCTATATGCTTTGGTTGTAGTGGAATAACCAAGCAAGAATCCTCATCACATTTCTTGTCAAACTTGCCCAATCTAGTGCCTTTCTTCAATATGTAGCATTTGCAACCAAAGACTCTAAAATAATCAATGCTTGGCTTTCTTCCATTCAATAGCTCATAGGGTGTCATGCCCATCATTGGATGACAATACAATCGGTTGATGTAGTAGCAAGCGGTGTTGATTGCTTCGGCCCAAAATGATTGACTCACATCATATTCACTAAGTATTGACCTTGCCATATCCATGAGAGTTCTATTCTTCCTCTCAACGAAGCCATTGGATTGTGGTGTGTAGGTAGGTGAGAATTCATGCTTAATGCCATAGTCATTGCAAAGCTCTTCAATTCTTGTATTCTTGAATTCACTACCATTGTCACTTCTCACTTTCTTGATGGTAACATCATATTCATTGCACACTTGCTTGAGAAATGTCTTGAAGATGGAATATGTGTCACTCTTGTCATTGAGAAAGAATACCCATGTATATCTAGTGAAATCATCCACAATCACAAATCCATATTTATTGCCTCCAATGCTAGTGTATGTGGTTGGACCAAATAAATCCATATGCATCAACTCAAATGGCTTGCAAGTACTCATGAAATTCTTCTTAGGATGAGTGTTGCCCACTTGCTTGCCGGCTTGACATGCACCATATAGCTTGTCCTTTTCAAACTCAACTCCATCCAAGCCTCTCACTAGGTTGTACTTCACAAGCTTGTTCAATTGCTTCATGCCAATATGTCCTAGTCTTCTATGCCATAGCCAACCCATGCTTGATTTGGAGAGCAAGTATGTACTCAATTTTGCTTCACTTGTGCCAAAATCAACTAGATAGAGGTTGTCATGCCTAAAGCCCTTGAATATCAATTTTGAGTCTTTCATGCTCACAACCTCAATGTCATCAACCCCAAATATGCACTTGAAACCAAGGTCACATAATTGTGCTACCGAGAGCAAGTTGAAGTTCACCTTGTCAACATGTGCCACATTGGATATGCTCAAGTCACTTGTTATCTCAATCTTGCCATGACCTTTGATCTTGCCTCTACCATTATCACCAAATGTGATACTACCACCACTTGAACTTGTATCAAAAGAGTTGAACATTCTAGCATCACCGGTCATGTGTTGAGTGCACCCACTATCAAGAATCCAATGCCTCCCTCCGGACTTGTAATTCACCTACAAATCAAATCAATGAGATTTAGGTACCCATCCTTGCTTGGGTCCTTGGAGGTTAGTCACCAAAGCCTTTGGCACCCAAATGGACTTCTTCTTTGGTCCCACAATTGGTGTACCAATGAACTTTGCCTTCACACCATTCTCCCTCTTGGTAAGCAAATAGCATGAATCAAAACAAATTGAATGCACTTTGTTTGCTTTCTTGTTGGTGTTCATTTTAGTGTATTTTTGCTCTAGATGCCCAACTTACTTGCATCTTTGGCAATAGGAACCATTGCTCTTCACAAAGCTAGGCTTTGGAGTCACAAATGCCTTTTTGCCTTTCTTGGGGATATACCCTAGACCTTCCTTGTTAAGGGAAAATCTTTGGCTACCCAAACACTTTAGCAACTTGGCATCCCCACCACATGCCTTACCTAAGGCGTGGGTGAGCTCATCCACCTCTCTCTTGAGAGTCTCATTCTCAACTAATAATGATGAATCTAAAATCTTTTCATCACTACTAGTGGAGGTAGAGTGGGTTGGTGTGGATGTGGAGGGTATGTTTGGTTCTTCAACATCAACCATGAATGGTTCATCTATAATGTCACATGTTGAACCAACATTCCTCTTGGATACCAAGATAACCTTGTCACTCTTAGCTACTTGCAAGGAATGAGCTTTCTCAAGCTTTGTATGAGCAAGTTGAAGCTCCTCATGGTCTTCCTTTAAACACTCATAGGATGCTTCTTGCTCCCTAAGGCTCTTTTCAAGAGAGGCAACTCTCTTTCCAAGGCCATACATTCCTTTGCCTTAGCTATGAGAACAATGTTAGCTTGCATGAGTTGGGGAGGAACATGCAATTCCTGCCGGCCGACCGGACTCATGCATGAGTCCGGTCGATGAGTCCGGTCGAAACCGACAAACCCAACCAGCCCAAGAATAGAACCCCTTCGCATGCGCCCGGTCCGTGGAATCATGCATCCGGCCATGCTTCCTGTGCATGTGTCCGGCCACTCCTCGCCGAGACCTCAAAAACATGCTCTCAGAAACTCGACCGAACCACTCACCGGAGCGCCCGGTCGGATTCGCATGCTTCCGTCCGCGGTTCCGGCCACCGCCCCGCCGCCTCTCCGAGCCGCGAAATTCCATCGTTGTGTTGCCGCTTTCTTCCTTTGCTCCAAACCGACTTCCGTCACTTGATTCTTGTTGCCGACACGTCGAAGAACACCCCGACACATGTGTTAGCATTTTGAAAACATTTTCCATCAAGCACGGAGTTAGCTCTCTAGGTTAGAATGCATGCAAATGATTTTGAACCTAGAGGCACATGAGGACCGATATGTAATGATAGTTTTCCCTCTTTATAGTACGGCTTATCGATCCTATAATCACTCACACCCTCTATGGTGTCTTGAGTGTAAAAACAAAATGGCCCTATGATATACCTTTGCCTTGAGCCCATTTTGATCCTCGAAACACGCCAAACCGCGCACTTGATCATCATTTGAATCATCTCGATCCATCCACCATGACCATCATGCACCAACCTTGGCTTGACCAATCTCCAACTAAAACAAAAACTTAGCATAGAGAGATTAGTCCTAAGGATGTCACTAATTAGCCAAAACCAATCTAGAGACCTTCACACGGTTGCTCATGCATCAACCCTAGGGGCGGATGGGGTTATAAATACCGGCGCCCCCGCTTCTCCTCGTCTCATCCGCCCGAGCGCCCTTTCGTCTTCTCGAGCCCCTTCTTCTACCTCGCTTCACGGTGAGCACCGGCTAGGGTTTGCGACCGCACCGGCACTTCGGATCTTCAATCGCGCTGCCGTCAATCTCGAGAGGTAAGCACCCCATAGATCTATGGATTTGCCGTTGCTTGACTCCCTAATGTGGCCGATTTGGGCGTGGATTTGAGCCGTTTTCAATCTTTTTGCTAACACTGTTCACTTTCTTGGAATGTAGAATCGGTTGAGGTGGGATGGATCGTCGTGCTCGCGAGGTCGCCCGCCATGGCGAGGTGCCGCAGAGGACGCGGCGGGCCGCCGCCGGCCGCTGGGCGCCACCGGCCGCGGGACGCGACGGAGAGCCCGCGCCGCCGCGACGGCAGCATTCGGTAATCCGGATGGATAGGGGAGTGGCCAGCTCGCTGTCCACCGAGGGGGACGGTGAGGGAGCCGGTGGGACGCCCGTGTCTTGCCGGGGAGAGGGTCATCACCGGCCGGAGGGTGCCGGAGGCGAGCCATACCCCATGCCTCAAACCGATGAGGTAGTGGTGTTTGAGAGCCACTTCGGGCGTGGATTTGGGATGCCGGCGCACCCGTTCTCCTACCGGAGCTCCCCGATGCCGTCACGGGCTCCAACTCGCCACTTTAACGCCATCCTTGACATTGCCATCTTCATAACGCTTTGTGAGTGTTGCCTCGGCATCCCGCCCAACCTTAGTCTCCGGAAGTATTTCTTCTATGTTGGGTTGAAGGGGATTCGGGTTCGCGTGGCCTGGCGAGGTGTGTTTGAAGCCGGCAACCGAGGTAGTCGCCCGCCCACGCCACCGCCATCGAACGTGGCCCGCCGTACACGTGGTGGTTCTTCCCGCCCCGGGGCCGAGGTGCCCATCCCACCGATCCCACCCGCGTTCCCGGAGACAAAGTTAGCCGAACGGGAGCCGGGCGGCCGCCGACATGCCGCGTGCGGAGCTGCTGGGCCATGATTGAGACCTTCATGTGACGCATCGACTTTGCCCATGTGTTCGTGGAGCGGATCCAGCCACTGCGGAGGGATCATCCCCGGGTTTCCGCGACACTCGGCCGAATGATCCCACCCGAAGTCGGCGAGAGTTTCTCGCCATCGGCCGAAGTCCGTGAGCGGTAGCCAAGATACCGCCGACAAACCGACGATGCACGACCCGCCGCGCAAGCTCACGCTCGCGCCGGAACCCGCCACCACCGGTAAGTATAACTGATTTGAATTGGCACGCCAGCAGGCTGTAGATTGCAATTATCTATACCGCCGATGATACTTGCATCCATGGATGACGCCAGCCCTGCATCCTTCACCCACCCGAGGAGGCTGCCGCCGCTTGCGCCCGCTTCTTCGAAGGCCGCCGGCCCCCGCCCGCAGCGACCGAAGCGCCGGCGCAGCGGCAAGGTGATCGGGCCCGTGGCAAGCGCCCTCCGAGAGCCCGCCCTGAGCCGGAGTCCATCCCGAGGAAGGTGACAGCCGGGCGGCCGCCCTATCGTGAGCCAAGCCGAAACACCCCGTATGATGACGATTTTCTTGCCGATGAAGAACTTCGAGCTTTTGTAGAATCAACCGCATTTGTAAATATCCCTCGAACATTATCCAGCCCCCGAGTAAGGTCGCGCTGATTGATCGCCGCCTTGTTAAATGCAAAGAATGGAGGAGAGAGAACACCGAGTGCACTGGGCCGATCCACCGAGGGTGCCAAATGAGCCACACGGCATGGGCGCATCGGCGCCCACGAGTGGAGGAGGGCCGCAGCCGCGGCAGCCGAGGTCGCTCCGGTCTCGCGCTTCGCCAACGTAAGTATTCTGATGTCGATCGATCGCCATGTTGCCGAGGTGAGTATATATGAATCATGTTGTTGATGCAGGGGCCCGCCATCAAGCCTCGTGCGTATGCCGACGCCGCGGACGCCCGCCAGCTGGGCGAGCCGATGTACCGGCACAACCTCGAGGCGCCCGGGCGTGAAGTGCCGGCCGAAGACATTCCAACGCAGCGCGCGCTCAAGAGATAGTCGGGCACCAAGTCCGCCAAGAGCCGGCTGACGCCGCCCCGCAGCCGGTAGCACCGAGGCCTGAGGCTGCGCCTTTGATCAACCGCCCTGAATCCCCCCGACTACATCCAAGTCGAGGTGATGATCGGGAGATGGAGGAGGCCGATGGTTGGTACGAAGCCGCTGAGGACCCGGTGCCCCAGTGGAGCAGAGTGGCCCGATGTTGAGGAGGTGGACGAGCCGACGCGATAGCGCCAAAGGGAGGAGGGAGCCAAATACCGCCTGCAAGTATTCGATCACGCCATCTTGCATTATGACTTCGACATCCTCGCAGATAGTTTGTGATTGTATGCTATTGTACAGCATATCCGAACGAAGAAATCCGCCGTCGCGCGAGGAGCTAAGAATGCCGCCAAGCTCTTCGCGCGGAGGCCGACAGCGCGGATGAGCTCTCCCATGAGCCGACCACCTAGCGGAAGAGCGGGCGTGCTCATGGCCGAGGGGACCGCCTGGTGGCCGGGCAAGAATGACGCCACGCCACGCCAGAGCGCAGCGCTTAGCCGCTAAGCACGAGGTCCCGAGGTCGAGCGACGCCAGAAACGCGAGGCCGCCGAAAGGCCCAGGAGGGCAACCGCCAAGCGCCGGAAGGTAGCGCGCACAACCGGCCGCCGACCGCAAGCGGCTTGAAGACGAGCGCATCGAGCTCGTAGCTTGCAAGGAGCGGACACGCCTTGAGGCCCAGAGCCATGTGCTGGGTATGTGTGAAGGATGCCCAAATAATCGACCAAGACATCTCATAAAATTGTTAGTAATAAGACGATTGATGTGTTGGTTTTGTGATACCTGCGCAGTATGAAGCTTCCGCCGGAGACCTCGCAATGCAAGAATCGGTGATGGCGAACCACCGATGGATGAGTCGCGTGAAGAGCTTCGAACACCACCACCGACCGCGATGGTATGTCCTTGTGCCGTAGAACAACTACCGCCGCGAAAAATTATGTAATTGAAGTTTGCCGATCTTATCAGATATGTACCGCCGCTTTGCGTGCGGCCTCCGCCATCGGATTCGTGATCCGGAGGTCGAATGTGCTCGTGGAAGGGTCGCACGCAAAAGTCTCCCGCAAGGCGCCGGGCGATCCTCGACGCCATTCATGGCTATGCGGTTGGTGGGGCCAATCCGAGGAAGCGCCCGACCGACGCCCGAACGTGGAAGCGGCCGCGTAAGCGGCGGCCCGGGCGAACTTCATGGAGTTCACCCGCCGTGCCACTCGCGACATGGCTCGACATGCTCAGGCGTGGCACGCTCCCATCATCCCGAGGTGCGCTTCAAGCGTCGCCCCGCCTAGGCTACGCACTTTCGACGGCGGAGGCCTCTCGCTTTGAACCTCGCGAGGAGGCCGATGAGGCGGCGACGATACTTGCCGATGAGATGACCCCAATCCCGTGAGTCGTTAAAGGTAAGGTCCTCGTGTAGGTGCCCTGTGCTTGAGACTTTGCTTCTTTTGGCCGTAGCAAGAAACAAGTTGGTGAAAAAAGCTTAAAAACACTTATGGTTTAAGCCGAGCCACGCCCGGGATGTGGGTGGCAATTAGTAGCTAATACTTTGTTTTTATTTCATAATCGTTTTAGCATGCATACGATTATGGTCGGCGACCTAAGTGTAGACCGTAGATCGAAAAAGGGGTCACCTATGGTGGACGCCATCCTAGCCTTAACGCACCTGGTATAGTCAGCGGCAAGGAGACGCGATGCTCGGGGAAGCTATTGGGCTTTTCGACTACGCTAAGGAGTCATCTCGCGCCGTCGGTCTATGCGGGGAGTACACTAGTCACACATACCGCGAAACGACCAAGGATAGAGATGGCTCTAGGTGGTCCAAAGGACTTTAGAGTGTGATCGAGCATGGAAATAAATTGTTTACGCTGGCCGAAAGAAAATATAACCATGTTAATGTACTCAAATAAACTTTATTAAGTTGTGCGACAAATGTAAGGTAAAAATGATACAAGCCGGCTACAGAGTCCCCCGAGTCACGGAAAAATCGTCGCAGTGCTCAATGTTCCGTGAGTTGGGGGACGTCGATATCCTCCATGGTCGCCAACCGGTATGCTCCCGGCCGGGTAACCTCTTTAACTTTGAAGGGGCCTTCCCAATGGGATCCCAGCTTGTGAACACTCTTCCGCTTCCTTCGGCGGACCAGGTCGCCAACCGCAAAGGCTCTTCCGCGTACATTGCGATTGTAATACCTCAACGCCTCGAGGTACTTAGCGCTCCGCGTGCAAAGATTGCAAGCGGGTTTCCTCGAGCGACGAGCTCATCTTCTCGAAAGTGGCGTCCGAAAGTTTCTTCATTATAATTTTCCACCTGTGGGAGAGCGAAAAGGCGATATCGGAGGGAGGACTCGCCGAGCCAAACACCATGAAGTATGGAGATACACACCAGCCGCGGCTAGGGCTTGGTACGGAGTCCCCGACGACGGCCGGGCGGCTCTTTGAGCCAGCCGACGGTATTTCCGGCCCGGTCGGAAGAGTCGCCCGCAGTGCTTCTAATATCATGCCATTTGCTCGCCGGCCCGCCCATTGGCCCGAGGGTGGGCGATGGACACATATTTCACCCGAATGCCCTTGTCTTCGCAATAATCCCAAAAGTGGTCGCCAAAGAAAAAGTGCTTTGCCGAGATCCGTGATGATGGAGTTTGGGATGCCAAAATGATGGACCACCTCATCTAACATTTCGACGGCTTTGTGCTGATTGGCGTCGACCAGCGGGAGGTATTCGATCCACTTGGAGAACTTGTCGACCATGACGAAGATCCATTTGAAACCACCAGGGGCTGCTTTAAAGGGCCCGATGACGTCAAGACCCCAGCATGAGAAAGGCCATGCCGCCGGTATAGTCCGGAGCTCGTGTCTTTGGCATCGCGTCCGCTGGCGAAGAATTGACATTTTGTGCAATGCCGTACTGTGTGTTCTCAGATCGGAACCGCCGTCGGCCAATAAAATCCTACACGGAAAGCCTTGCCGACCAAAGTGCGAGAGGCAAACGTGATTGCCGCAAATCCCGCCATGGATTTCGCCGAGCGGCTTTATACCGTCTTCCCTCGAGAGATGCACTTTTGCGGACCCGGTCTCCTATATTCTTCCTCGCATAAGCAAACCGTCGACTAGGACGTAATTCTTACTTCGGGATGATACGCTCTTGCTCGTCCTATCTTCGTGCACGAGAGCCTCCTGCATATACTTGATTATCGGGACCCGCCCGCCTTCATCGATGGCATTGGATAGAGTGGCGACGATGTGCTCGGCCGCCTCTCGAGTGGAGGCCCCTACGCAGGATCACCGATTGTCGGTTTCCATAAATCTTCGATGAAGACGCCGCCGGTATCTTTGCCCGAGAAGAGCCAAGCTTGGAAAGTTCATCGGCGCTTGGTTGTAATCCCAACCACATGATCAAAGCCGAGCCCATAGAACTTGCCTTCCAACTTTCTTATAGCCGCCACATACGCGTCCATCTTCTCACTCTTGCAATCCCAATCTTTGTTGACTTGCTTGATTACCAATGCCGAGTCCCCGAATACCGTGAGTCGGGCGAATCCTAAGCCGACAAAGAATACGGAGGCCGTGAAGGGTAGCCTCATATTCCGCAAAGATTGTTAGATGCCGAAGTGGATCCGGAGGACATACCTGGGCGTATCCCCGAGGGCGATATGATGTAGACGCCCGACTCGGGCCCATCGATGTTGAGTGAACCGTCGGTACATTGTCCAAATGGGCTCCTACCGGTGTGTCTTCGAGGGAGTCTCCAGATCCGTCCACTGCACACCTAAATCCGCCAATGCTTGCGACTTGATTGTACTCCTATTCTTGTATTCAATGGTGAACAGTCGAGCTCGATCGCCCACTTGCATATACGACTGTTGGCATCCTTATTCCGTAGGACGTTGCCCAATGGATAGTCCGACACCACGGTGATAGGGTGAAGGTCGAAATAGTGACGCAGCCTTGCGAGACGTGATGAGAATTCCATAAAGCAATTTCTCGTATATGTAGGTACCTTTGTTTGGAGTCATTCAAGTACCTCGCTAATGAAGTAGACCGGCCTTTGGATGGGGTATACATGCCCTTCCTCCGCGCGCTCAACAACCAAGGCGGTACTAACCACCCTCTTGGTCGCGATGTAGAGCAAGATCGCCTCCCGCATCGTTCGGGGCCACCAGCACTGGAGGCGTGGTAAGAAACTTCTTGAAGCTGTTGAAGGCCTCTTGAGCCTCGTTGGTCCACCTGAAAGCTTCTCCTGCGCGAAGGAGTTTGAAGAAAGGCAATCCCTTTTCACCGAGCCGTGCGACGAAACGGCTAAGTGCCGCCATGCATCCAGTCAATTTCTGGACATCTTTGATGTTTTGGGGCGGTTTCATCCGAATGATGGCGCTGATTTTCTCCGGGTTTGGCTCGATGCCATGCCGGCTAACAATGTTGGCAAGCAAATTGCCGGAGGGGACGCCGAAGACACACTTTCCCAGGTTAAGTTTCCATTGGTACTCGTTTAGCTTGGCGAACACCCTTGCAAGATCATCGACCGGGGGAAAGGGCGCCTGGGTCTTCACCACGACGTCGTCGACGTAAGCTGGCGAGGTTGGGGATAAGGTTCCCTAAGCAGCCTGTATAGCCCGGGTAGGTGGCTCCGGCGTTCTTGAGCCCGAATGACATTGTAGTGTAGCAAAGAGGGCGCCAAACGGAGTGATGAAGGAAGTCTTCTCCTCGGTCTTCGACCGCGAGGGCAATCCGTGATAGCCCGAGTAGCAATCCAGAAGCTAAGTAGCTTGCAACCCGCAAAGGAGTCGACAACTTGGTCGATACGCGGGAGACCGAAAGGGTCTTTAGGGCAAGCCCTATTGAGATCGGTATAATCAACGCACATCCTCCATTCATTATTCTTCTTTCTTACAAGGATCGGGTTAGCTACCCGGTCGGGGTGATACACTTCGCGAATAAAGCCGGCGACTAATAATCTAGTTACTCGCTTTAATAGCGGCCACTTTTCTTTATTAAAGCGGCGTATTTTAGAGTGCACGGCTTGGCCGTTGGCTTGACACGTAGGCGGTGCTCGATCCGCCCCGAGGTACTCCGGGCATATCGGCGGGTTTCCACGCCGAAAATGCTCACGTTCTCCCTCGGGAACCGGACGAGCGCGTCTTCCTATTTGGGGTCGAGGTTGACGCCTATCTTGGTCGCCTTGGACGACGCCCTCCACCACCGGATGTCTTTAGTGTCCTACGGCTTGGTGGTCTTCTTCGTCCGCTCCTCCTCGGGTATCTCGAGGTCGAGGGGTTCGGCTTCTTCGCATTCTGATGACCTCCTCCCCGTCGAATCGATCGGAGGATGAACTCCCGCTTGTCGAGGCCCTCCTTCTCGCGCACATAGCCATATGTACGTTGGCCCTCGCATGTGAGGACCCCCATGTCCGTGGGGATCTTGAGGATGAGGTAGCCGTAGTGCGGGACCGCCATGAGCCCGGTCGCACCAGGTCGCCCGATGATGGCGTGGTACGATGAATCAAGTCGGCCGACAACGAAATTCATGTACCGGATGCGATGATGCTTGAGCCGCCGAACCGCACGCTGTGGCGTAACCCCGCCTCGAGAGGAACCGATGACTCTCCCGCAGGATCCCCCAACGGGTGGTCGTATGGCTTGAGGTCGTCCTTCGTGATGTCCAGCGCCTTCATCGAGTTTCGGAACAGCATGTTCAGGGCGCTCCCGCCATCGATGAGGACCTTCTCGAAGCGCTTGCGCCCGATCACCGGTCCAGACGAGTGGGAACCGCCCGGTACGGGTTGTTGCACCACCGGGTCGCCGCGGGCCGAAAAGTTATGACCCGCTCAAAGAAGGTGGGCCATATCGGGTCTGTGACCCCCTCGCTTGAAGTCCTTTGACTCGCCGGGACATTATGGGCGGAAACCTTGTGATCCCGCCCCACCTCGCAGCCGTAGTGTCCGCCCATGATCATGTGAATGACGCCGTCTTCGGCGCGGTAGCGGTGCCCCGAGATCGGGCGTCCCTCGTCCGGATCTTCTTCCCGGTTGTTGCGACAACCTTAGGTGCCTCTTCCGCCGCTCGTCGGTGATCTTGAGTTTCTTGCGCCGCTTTCATACTGACGTTAAAGTGCCGACATTCCGCCAGACTATGATTCAAGTCCGGTGCCGAGGACACTTGCCGTGTAAGTTTCTTGATCGGGTCTTGCCGCTTGAGCTTTCTTCTTGCCACCGGGCCTTGACGTTGTTGACGCCACCTCCCCGACGGTTCCGATCACGGCGGCGCTCACGATAGTTGCCGCGACCCTCTTCTCGCGACTCATGTCGCGGGGAGTCGTCAGGCGGTGGTTATCGTGGCCTTCGTCAGCCGCTTATCGTCGCGGGAGCATCGCGGCGGAGAATACCGTCGGCGGCGAGTAGCCGTAATCTTTGTGGAAGACGTACTCGGCCTCATCTTGCCCGGCGAACCTCTGCGCCACATCTAGCGGTTTGGACATGGTTGTGATTTTGGACTGTGGAGCTTCTTCCGCAGCTCTTGGGCTCTTGGCGTTACCGTTGAGACAAGGCCCTTGGTGAATGCGCCGATGCACTCCTGGGTCGGTGATATCCGGGATTGTCGGGCGCACCTCGGGAACGGCGGATGTACTCCCTGAGTGGTCAAGGCGGCCGAGGCGCGGCCTCTCAGTCAGTACTTTGTGCACGATTGCTTGCACGTGGACTTGTAAGTCCGATGAAGATATCCTTGACGTCTTGCCACGTGCATAGCATTCCTTCCGGCGAGGGGCCGGGAGCCGATTGGCCGCCCGGTCGAGGCTAATCGGGAAGTAGTTCGCCATGACATCCTCCCGCCTCCCCGCCGACCGATTGCGATCTCGTAAATCATGACCCAGCCTCGGGATCTTGGTCGCGGAGTACTTCCGAGAGGGCGTTAGTGCCTTTGAAGCCCGGAGGCCATCGGACGGACGGAGATCCGGGTGGTAGGGCGGATCGTAGTGATTGTGAGGTTCCCGGTTGGGTTTCACGTACAACATGTTGTATTCCTCACGCCGGATCTCGGCATCCTCGCGAGCCCGCCGGGCTAAGCCCGGTATCTTGATAGCGGGCATCTCGGGCAATCTCGATGCTCGCTGCGGAGGTCGGGGGGGCCGGGTTGATCTGACCGGACGCCGGGTGGTTGACCACCCGCGCCACGGTTGGAGCACCGCGCCCCCCCCTCGCTCCGCTGCCGCCGCCTTGGCCCGCATTCCCGCCCCCGCCGCCGTCGCCCTCGGCGCCACCGTCGCTGCCGCGAGATTGGTTTGCCCCACGGAATGGAGGACGCCTCTCCTCGCCCGGGTGTTGCGACTTCTCGCGATGACGCCGCCGAGATGACCGGCTGGCTGGCAATGAACCCGAGACGGATTAAGCCGAGCGTGGGTGGCGTATGTATCACCGACGCCATGTATTGTGGCGTTCTCCCGGAGCGGGAGAGCCAGCCCGTGGCGATGTTCTCGTTCGCGTCTTGTGAATCGGGATTCCCGCCACCTCGTCGAACCGAGACGCAGATTCCGGAGAGTCCTCGGCACCGGGGAAGCCCCGCCATATCACGGGCCGAGCTCGAAAGGCGGCGTCCTGCTCCGCTTGCCGACGGCGCGCCAATCGGCGTTGGCCCCTCCCGGCAGCACGGAGCTTCGCCCCTCGGGGTGCCGAGTCCCGCTCGACGAAGATCCCCTCCGCGTAGGTCTCCCAGGGAGGGTACCCCTGGCCGAACAGCGGAGTCATAGCGTTTTCGACTCCATCGGATCCCGGAGGATGGTAGTGGTGGCGTCGGATGAAGTCGGGGAGGCGGTGCGGCCGTCACGCGGCCTCGGTACTCTCCTCCTCCCCTCGGCGCCCTCCGGGATCGGAGAGAGCTTAGCCATGCAGATGTGGTCGCCGCGTCGACGACGCCTTGGCGCCTGCGTTGGTCTTTGCGTCGATGAAGTCGTAGGGTCCGGGACGGTCCTCCGACCAGTCCCGCAGCCCGACGCTTGTCCACCGCGGATGATGAGAAGTGGACAACCCGGCCCTCGGGAGTAGAAGTGACGACCGCACTCCGGCCGAGGGGAAGATTGCCCCCTCGACCAGATCCTGTTTCTCCCCGAGGAGCGTCGGGCGCCCGTGTCGTGGTCGACGTTGTTCCCGTTGGCAGAGAGCGACATGGTCGAATCAACCAAAGGGGAAGACTCACTCATACCGATCTTGAGCTTGTCGAAGTCGCCGAGTAGATTGTCGACGCCGTGGATGAAGCACCGCGTGTACGGCACTAACGGGTGGGTGAGCCTAATCGGTCCGAGCGCCCCGCTCCGGGCTGGGGTCGGTGCCGCGTCGTAGTGGCGGATGCCGGTGCATTGATCCGAACCGGCAGAGTTGTTGACGCCGAGCGTGGCGCCGCGTTGTTCGAGACGAGCGCCCCGGTGGATGTCCTCCATCGGGTCGACCGCCATGGAGTCGTGGAAGATCACCATCTTGTTAGCCATGGCGTCTTCGTGCACACCCCTACCGCGCGCCAACTGTCATCGGTTTATCGGCGATAGTCTAGCAGGGGTATGCCCGGCTAGTAGATTGAGCGGTTAGGGATGCGCGAGACGGCTAACGAGACGTTAAGCGAGAATGAGCGAAGGACAAAACACACGGGTTTTACCTGTGTTCGGCCGCCCCGATGGCGTAAAACCTACGTCCCGCTTAGTTATATTGATTGATTGAGAATCAGATGTCCCTCGGGGGGGATCCCTGCTCACCTTATATAGTCCGGGGAGCAGGGTTACAGGTCAGATCCTGTCCGACAAGATCTATCCTGATCGGTTACAATAGGAAAGTATGTAGTGATTACGATTGAGCTATACTAGGAAACTATCTTGGCGACCAAGTTTAGGCTGTGATCCCCGATAATTGCGGTCTTCTAGCGCCAAGGGGCTTCAGTCCGCCGTCCTGGGTCGGCCCAAGAGGCCTATCCCAAAGTGACCCGTGAGGGGATAGGGGTTTATCCCCCCCACAAATTTAACGGCAGAACATAAACAGCAAAAAGTATCGGGTGTTCCTCCCGATTGATACTTGTTGTTCTTGTTTGACGATTGCTAGGAAATCGAGATGTGGTAGAAACTCATACATTCACTACAAATTAACAAGTTGTCTTGGATTGCAACAGGCCAAGATCATGAAGAAATTCACATAGCAAGATGCCAACAAGAATAGCAAGAGGCCCTCTATTTATTGCATATTAAAAACAATTATTTCAAGTTAGTTGTCCTCCCAATTTACTTTCTTGTGATTGTCATGACCCGAGAAATAGGGCCGGAAGGACAGGCCCGATAGGCCCAAGGAGCGTCGGGCGCCGCCCCCACAGGCTCACGCGCCGCCCTCGCCGCCGTCCCCTCCCTTCCGCGGATTTTTAAGCAATTAATTTGGAGAAAAAGGAGGAAAAATATCTAGGATTATCTTTAGGCGTTTTTGGTGTTCAAGGGGATATCTCATCTATAAGGGAGACCCTTATTAGGAAATAAATGAATAGGATATGCTTGTAATAGGTATTTCAATCTATAAGGAAACCTTTAGAGATTGCTTGAGATACAAGTCCCACTAGCCGGGCCATATAAGTAGGGGTCTCAGTAATCTTTCGGGGCAACAAGCAAATAAAGAATTTTATCCCAATCTCCCCGCCTTCCCTCTCCCCACGCGCACCCCGATGCCCTCCCACCGCCGCCCCCACACGCCACGCCCCTTCCTTCACCGCCAAGCCGTTGCAGCCCTTGGCCTCGCCGCCCGATCGCCACCACCGCCTCCTCCTCCTCCTCCCTCTCAATCCCCCAATTCCACGTGTCAATTCCGGCCTAATCTAGCTGAATCGGCAATGGTATCCGGAGACCACTGATCCACCCACCACCATGGACGCCGAATCAAAGAAGGCTGGCGAAGAATTTGGGGGACGAGTTCGCCAAATTCAACATCGGGATGGACACGATCGAGGATAAGCTCTCTATCCTCTCAAGCGGCGATCCAAAGAGCACTCAGCGCCGTCAACAACTCCATGACGCCGAGATTGCGATGAAGACGATGTTGGAGACAGCAGCCCACGACTTCATCAAGAAGCGGACCGATGGCGACGAGAACCAGGACGATCAAGTCATAGCGGTGATCCGGAGAACCCCGATGAAGGGGCTACTTGGGGCGAAGGCGCGCCGATGGGGCGCCGCCATCGGGGCGCATGCTCCGCCCCTCCTTCCCTCCGGTCCAACACCTTCCCGTGTCTCACTCCCCGCCAAGACAAGCCGTCCTTCCCAACCTACGATGGCAAGGAGGATCCCCTCCCATGGATCAACTAGCTGCGAGCAATTCTTCGAGGGGACAAGGCACGCCTAGCTATAGAGCAAGTCCGTATGCCTCCTATCATCTCACGGGGAGGAGCACAACAATGGTACATGAGGTCTGTCCCCAGAGAAACCGGTGGCGATTGGGCGGCTTGCCCAATACGCCAACGAGCGCCGGCCACCAAGCAAATGAGTCCGGCCGGGTGAGCCGGCATCGGCGAGGAAGACAGCACCGCCGATGAGTACACGGAGCGGTTCCTCGGTGCACGTGGCACGTGCGCAGCAACCTCAACGATAGCGGCGGGTGAACATCTACACAAAGGCTTAGGCGAACCGCTCAAGACGGACGCCGAGATGCGTAATCCCAAGGACATGGAGGCTGCCATGTCTCTCGCCCGAGGCGCACGAGGGACGCCGCCATCCTCTACAACACCGCAAGCCGGCCTGAGCAAAGGCAAAGGGCGCCGGCGCCCATGGCCCCGCTGGCCGCCCTCCGCGCCCTCCGTCGGCGAGAACTACTCGGCCGTTCAGCGGCCGACACCGGGAGGAGATGACGGAGCGACGGAAGGTCGGACTCGCTTCAATCGTGGACCCGAACCGCTTACACGGGGTCACAAGTGCAAGCATCTCTTCGACATCACGATCTTCAACGACTACACCGAAAACACGATTTAACGCCCCACTAGCGGGCGTCAAAGAGGAGCCACCGATTTGAAGGTCCTCGTCGGGGACCCCGACTCCCGATGCGTGGTGCTCATTCTCTTTACCTCGTCGGTATGATCTCGAGCACGGGCGTCAACATCATCGTCGACTCGGGAGCAACGCGACAACTACATCGACCCCGCGTGGTGACCATGGCGAGCCTCCGGACTCGGCCGGCGCGTGTCGATCACCACCGGCACCGGCGCCACCGACATGCCGCGCCGCTACCTTCGACGTACCACTACGCCGACACCCCCGAAGACCTTCGACATCGACGCCTACGTCATGCCACTAGGTGACGACGTCGGCGTCATCCTTGGCATGCCTTGGTTGGCAAGCCCGGGGCCGCGGACGGGACTTCGCGACCCACGAGTTGCGCATACTACGCGGCGGTCGCCCGAAACACGTTCACCGGCTCCACCCCCTCGGCGTCGGGCGCTCCCGGCCCCCGCTTTTGCCACAGGTCGCATCTTCACCGCATCCGTATGCCTACAACTTCGGCTTGGGAAACGTTCAAGGCATGCGACGCCTTGACCTCTATGACACGTCCGCCGGTCTTCGTCCCGGCCTACGCCAGGGCTACATTGGAGGATCGGCATCTCGCCGCACGCCCTCGACGTCACTACGGGCGACGCCGCTCTAGCATGGACGCTGAGAGGACGGCCTCCCGCTCTTCGACGGTCGATTCTACCTCCCTCCGCTTCCTCTCCACTTCTACCGCACCTGCCGGAGGCCTTGCACTGGGCGGAGTTCGTAGGGCGAACTTCCTCGCCTTGGGAGCTTACACGACGGAGCCAACTTTAGCTGCACCAACCGCCATCCTGTTAGGCGGTATGTGGCCGCGTCGTCACCATGTCGGCCCGGCCAGGGTCGTCTTCCTCGACGGCATGGATCGCCTCTTCCTCACCATCGACAACGTCCACATCAGCTATGATGCAGAGAGGGGTGTCCACCAGCTTTCACCTTCCCTATTCGACGTCGGCTCCTTCATGTACGGTACGATGTTGAACTTGGCTGCTACTCCTCCTACTCGCCGCGACATCACCATCTGGCGTCTCCTTCCGCTCTTCATCAACGCTCCACCCAATGAGCGTTTCTTGTTCCTGGAGAGCCCACCACGCGACATGGTGCATCAGAACCTTGATGTGGGCATTCCAAGGGAGCTCCTACTGGCAGCCCATCGTCAGACAGCTTCATAGCAGGGACGTGATGTTCACCGGTACATCTACCACGGCTACATCGGCAACCTTCACTATCTCCTGGAGTTTAACCCAAAGCGAACCAGGGAGAATATGATCCTCAGAAACCCGGTGCAGGGACGACTCATGCTGCAGGTTGAGCTCATTGTTCCAGGGGCCACCGATCCCCACCCAGGTGTCACTGAATGGACTTTCATCCACAAGCGAGGACGCGCCGGTCGGAGAAAGGGGGAGATGTCATGACCGGAAATAGGGGCCCGAAGGACAGGCCCGATAGGCCCAAGGAGCGCCGGCCGCCGCCCGGGCTCGCCTTGGCCCCCGCCGCCGTCCCTCCCTTCCGCGGATTCTTCGGCAATTAATTTGGAGAAAAAGGAGGAAAAATATCTAGGATTATCTTTAGGCGTTTTGGTGTGCAAGGGGATATCTCATCTATAAGGGAGACCCTTATTAGGAAATAAATGAATAGGATATGCTTGTAAAAGGTATTCCAATCTATAAGGAAACCTTTAGAGAGATTGCTTGAGATACAAGTCCCACTAGCCGGGCTATATAAGTAGGGGGTCTGTAATCTTTTCAGTGGCAACAAGCAAATAAAGAATTTTATCCCAATCTCCCGCCTTCCCTCTCCCCCACGCGCCCATTTGCCCTCCACCGCCGCCGCGCGACGCCACGCCCACACGCGCTCGCCGCGCCGTTGCCGGCGCGGCCTCGCCGCCACCACCGCCACCACCTCCTCCTCCTCCTCCTCCCTCTCCAATCCCCCAATTCACGTGTCAATTTCGGCCTAATCTAGCTAGAATCGACAGCACCGCTTTAGTCCTAATAGACGCCTATTACGCATTTAACTATGTAATTATCCTAAGATGGATATACCGAGTTGTACATACTTGAACGACACCGACTACGACAATGTTGTTATCTAAGTATTTTTGTCGTAGAAAATCGCAACTACTCCGCTTATTTTCTTGATAGATGATTATGCGTACTCAAGAAACATGACAGCCTATCTATAATACTATCTTGTCTTAAAAAATTACCTATTACATGAACGATTCTTGAACTACGAGGCACTTTTAGATACTGAACTTGACACCGAACTACTACTATAATGTAGTTATCTGTGTATTTTTATCGTCATAAGAAACTGCAAATACTTCCGCTTAATTTTCTTGATATATAAATATACGTGCTCAAGAACAATGACCGCTCAGAGTGCTTAAACTATCTTGTCTTACAGAATGTCCTTGTTAAAATAATCATTACTAAAGTATAGTTTGATTATATTTCTCTATTCATGAACTACATTTTTTTTTTTTCGCCTTAGTGGTTTGTGTAGTCCTCATAGACTTTAGCATATTACGAATTGAACGTATAATATTAGGCCCTGCTAATTTTCAAAGCGACTGAAATTTTCAAATCCGCTCGAGCAACGAAGCTACTTCAAAGATTTTCATCCAATAGGAGGCATCAACGCATCATCGTGTGGATAGAGATAGAGAGCACACACAATCGCTGAAATTTTTCGACGCCTATAAGTGAGGAAAGATGATAATTTTTTTTTCGGATGGATATATAGAGTTGTAGATCTTGAACAATACACCGACTACTACTATAATGTTATTATCTGTGTGTTTTTGTCATAGGAAATCGCAACTCATCCGGCTGCTTGTTTTCTTCATAGATGAATATGCGTGCTCAAGAAACACGATTTTGCTCAGAGTACAACTATCTTACAAAAATGATCCTATTATTAAACGAACCGTTGCTAAACTACATTTTGTTTATATTCCTCTATTTCTAAACTACATTTTTTGTTCTCTGCCTCTTTGGTTTGTTTAGTCCTCATAGACTGCCTATTACTAAATTGAACTGTACAATTTTATCCTCGATGGATATGTCGAGTTGTAGATACTGAACCCGACACCGAGTGCTACTATAATATTGTTATCTCGTGTGTTTTTTACGTCATAGGAAACCGCAAATACTACTGCTTATTTTCTTTATACATGAATATATGTGCTCAAGAACAATGACTCGCTCAGAGAGTTCTTCAACTATCTTACCTTATAGGAATGTCCTTATTAAAACAACTATTAATAAAGTACGCTTTGTTTATATTCCTCTATTCCTAAACTACATTTTGTTGTTCTCTGCCTCAATGGTTTGTGTAGTCCTTATAGAGTGCCTTTTTTAGATAACGGATTATAAAACCCTGGCTTCATCTATCGAAAGATAGAATCGGACCAATTATTACAAAATGTTCGGACACCACTCACCGCACCTCGAGGCACCGGCAACCAAGTTTGATAAAACAAGGAATAAATAAGGTTCAACCATCCTCCTCGGAACTAAAGAACCGCAAAGGCCGAAGTTTCAAAGTACTGTCCGACTTGCACTAGCCGGGTCACGTTGATCCTCGCCATTTGCAGGACTTGCTCACTTTGCCGAAGCCAATGAGTCCCCCGAATAGCACCTGCAAAAAAATTTTTGGTTGGCATTTATCAAAACCACTTCATTCCTCGTTAACCGCATCGCCTAGAGGATAGCCGCCGCTATTAACAATAGTGAATTTACTTTTTTTTTTGAAATTTTAGTCCATCTAACAAAAAGATCATTCATATTTGTTGGAGTTAAACCAAACAAAGGTACAACTCGCCATAGGAATCTGGCATGAATGCACTCAAAAAATAAGTGTTGAATTTGTTTCGAAAGTGACAAAAAAGAACAGTTTTTTTCACCATTCCATTACGTCTAGCTAAATTATCTTTAGTTAAAGTAACACCCTTTTTGAGGTACCATAAGAAAATCTTAATTTTCATAGGTACTTTTATATGCCAAATGTCATGTGGGACTCTAACCATTGTTTATTAACGCAAAGATACATGGACTTGATCAGTAAAACAACCGGATGCATTTAAACCCCAAACAAAAGTATCTCTATCACTGTTAAACTAATGTCTTGTAACGACACAATAATTCTATGCCGAAAGTAGATTAGGTTTGCACCACTTAAATTTCTCCTAAACGAGATATTTAACGAAGACCGTGCTAAATACTTGGGCCACGTAATCTGTTTTTGAACGCATAAATGTTAAACAGGAAGAGAATTTATCTTTTAGGGCTTTATTTCCCAACCGGATATCGAACTAGAACCTAGTCTGGGAACCATCCTTGATGTTAAAACGTCCACAATCCAAAAACTATCTTTTACATTCATTAAACCCTTCCAAAAATGAGAATCATTGGTTTTTTAACACAACTTCCAAGGGGCTTATTTTTTATATATTTATTTCTTACCAACTCTTGCCACATTTCATCTTCATTTAACAATTTAAACAACCACTTACTTAATAGGAATTTGTTTTGGATATCCAAATTTTGAATTCCTAGCCCCCTTGGTCTTTTTGGTTGACATAAAACTTCCCATCTTGCTAATCTATATTTTTTTATGTTGATCATTTTGCCAAGAGAAGGGTGATCTAAGATAGTCTATTTTTTTCAAGCACACCACGTGGCAGCTCGAAAAAGGATAGCATAAACATTGGTAAGCTCGAAAGCACTGAGTTTATTAAGACCAACCTTCCTCCTACTGATAAAAGTTTTCCTTTCCATCCACTTTATTTTTTTCTATTCTGTCTTCTATTATCTTCTAGTCTTTATTACTTAATTTTCGTACGTTCATGGGGAGTCCTAGGTATCGGAATGGTAATGTCCCATTTACACATCCAAATAGTTGCGAATAAAATTCTTCCTATTCCTTTGCTTTTCCAAAATAGAAAAACTCACTCTTATGGAAGTTTATCTTTAGGCCAGATAATTGTTCAAAAGTGGTTAACAACAATTTCATGTTAACAGCCTTTTCAACATCGTGGCTCATAAAGATTATAGTATCATCCGCATATTGTAGAATGGACAGACCATCTTGAATAAGATGTGGGATTATTCCTTCCACCTGATTTGCTTGTTTGGCTCTAAGAATTAGTATAGCCAGCATGTCGACAACTATATTAAATATTATAGGCGACAGTGGGTCACCTTGCCTTAAGCCTTTTTTAGTTTGGAAATAAGAATCTAATTAATCATTCACTTTTATATTCACATTTCCTCCTTCAACAAAGCATCTCACTGTTGACGGTAGTTATTGTCAATTTTTTACTATAAAATAATAGAACATATGAGGACAAGAACAAATAAAAGATAGGGTTTATACTAATGATTTCCACAAGTTTTGTATACACTCGCTTTTTTGTGTGAACTCGAAAACCCCTAAAATCGAGAGAGAAAAGAGGAGAAATCAAGACACCGAAGAAAAGGACCAAATCTGGGCGATTGGAGTAAATTCTAGGGGTCTACATATGAAGAGAAGACACCTCGCCAAAGCCGAGGCCCATACCCTTCCGTGGGGCCGGGCGGCATGGGGGGAGGGGTTGCCGCGCGGCACCCCTAGTGGAGCCACGTGTCCCGCTTCGAGAGCTTCCTACAACCGACCTATGGAGTTGATCTAGTCCGTCCAATCAAGTCGGTTTGATCCAAGGGCCGAGATTCATCCTATGGGGCTATAAAAGAAGGGCGGGGCTACCCCCGAAACCCTAATTCATCATCAAGATCGAAACCCGAGTTCCGAGATCAAGTCCGAGCCATAAACCCTAGTTCCTCAAAATAGTTCTAGATCTAGAGAGATTAGCTAGTACCAATAGATTAGAAGGAGTTCCAAGCATTGGAAGCACTACTACTGAATTGAACTTCCGTGGCGGTTTTTTTGGATTTTCTATGGCGGGCATTGAAACCGCCACGCAGGCTAGGGTCACGCAGGCGGTTTCCCGCCCGCCACGGAAAAATCTATTAACCGTGGCGGTTATTTAACAAAAACCGCCACGGAAACTCTATTAACCGTGGCGGTTATTTAACAAAAACTACCACGAAAAATCCAGAAAAAAATAAATAAAGAAAACCTGCATCCAGCCCAAATGGGCCCGGATTCGGGCCATGCCGCCGGGGTTGCCACCATGCGCCGCCGCCGGGTCGCCACCAAAGCCGGGGCGCCCCCACGGACGCCGCTGCTTGATCCGGCGGTTGGTGGCCGATCCGCGCCGTTGGCTGCGTCCCTCGTTGGCTGCGCTCGCGCCAAAGCCCCGCCGCCGCCATCTTCCTCACGCTGGACGAGCCACCGGGCGATGGAGGAAGATAGGGTGGTCGCGCCCGATGAGCTCGAGGACGCCGCCGCCATGGAGCTCGAGGTGGATGAGCGCCGCCATGGAGCCTGCGCCGCTATAAGGTCCTAGATGGCTAGAGGGGGGTGAATAGCCTATAAAAATTTTCTACAAGCTCAATTTAACAAACTGATTAGTATAACAAAAGGCGTAAACGCGGTTTGCACTAGCTCTATTGTCTTGCAAGCCTCTAATGACAATTCTAGATAAACTCTATGATCTCTATGTCACTAATCTAACTAGTGAACAATTCTAAAATGATCCTTGGGCTGGCAAGAACAACTACACAAGCAAAGCTAGCTCTCTACTCAATATAAGATAGGAAGGTAAATGCAAGAGATAGTGCTCGATATACCGACGTGTAGAGGCAATGAACCAATCACCAAAGTAGAGGATGAACAATCAAACACAATATGATGGAGAGCCAATCACCGAGACAATGAACACGTCGATGTGTTGACCCGGAGTTCACTTGTACACCGACAAGCTAGTCTCCGGTTGTGCCAACTACCACAAGGATGGTGCTTGAGCTAGGCGGTGCACTTGCTAGCCCCAAGCCACCACTCACAAGTGAGGTACCCAAGACACGAGCAATGTATTCCTTGCACTTTGTCTTCCCGACGAGGAGTGCGTGATCCTCTCACAATCACCGGAGGTGGCCAAGAACAATCACCTTCTCTTGTCAACGCCTCCACCAAATCACCAAGCGGCTAGGAGCGGTGTCTCCAAGAGAAACGGGAAACCAACCGGCTCACAACGATCCCCAAGTGCCTCTAGATGCAAGAACTCGATGCAAATGCACTTGGATCACCTCTTCTCTCAAGAATGAAGCTCACAAGCAAGAATGAGAGAGAGATGGAGTTGTTGCTCAGCTCTAGGATGTTAGGATTGATTCAAATGACCAAGAGTGAGAGCAAGAGGCAGCCAACCAAGTATATATAGCCCCATCATGAATTCCAACCGTTGGGGGCAAAATGTGGTTTTGGGAGCGACCGGGATACCGGACTCACTCACCCGCCAGTCCTGGGTCGATGGGTCCGGCCAAGGGTCCGGTCACACCAGACAAGTGTTGATATTTCTTACACGATCCCAATTAGGAAGGCGAAAGAAATATATATGGGATATCTATCTAATCATGTTAGCTTGGATATGGGATTAACCTCATGATCCAACAAAGCGGAGTTAGGCGATGTTAGTAGTGGAATGTAAACTTAGCATCATTATCCATAGTGGAGTTAATCTCACCAGGATATGTACTCAAGGTATACCACTCATTTCTAGGCATTACCTATACACTAGTCTGTCACCCTAGCAACAACGCTCAAAGAAATGCGGGTATGGTATTTGTTGATTGGCCTTGATAAAAGAATGAACATGATATCTGCAAGCGCCTGAGATAGAAATACCAATTGTAGCACTTCACCGGGAGTAATCCAGGTATCGTATTTATATTTTACCACAGGGAAGGGAGTCTATGGAAAGTAGAGAGAAAAGGATATCTAACGATTTATGAAGTGATTTATTTATGAGATCCACTTACAGTTGTACATTGTAGAGTAGTCATATGCATCTAACATTACTCAACAGGATAAGTCACATGATAAAGATAAATATATAAATGATAAATACCCAAGTCTAAGATCATCATATGCCACTAGTATCATACGAGCAATTAGCATGTTATAGAAAGAATATTCCTAAGATACTCCTAATCATATATGTCAAATGAATACTACAATTAGTGCAATACATCTAGCTATCATGACAAGGTTGGATTACTTCTACACATGGCAAGCATTACCAATAACAACCAAGGATCTAAACTTGATTATTACCGTAATTATAAGCTCGACTAGTCCTACATTCGAGGGTGGATTCCAAAGGACTCAACAGACTGTCACTCCCGCGATCTACCACACGGCCCGAATATAGGGTGCAATTACGATAAACGTTGTATAAACACCACGTTTACACATTGCTTATCACCCACATAGTGATCATCTATATGGATGCTATACAATTCCATGCATAAAATATAAAGCAATCTTACTAAACTAAACATATAATCATAGCATGCATAAACACATAACAATAAGAATATAATAATTATATAGATCAAAGCCATAACAATAGTGTATCAATAATAGTACTTACAGATCGAATTCAAGAGCGAAGAACAATGCTCTTGCTATTGCTTGACTATCGTGAACTCAAGATGAACTTGATCTTGAACTAGAACTAACTAGTTAGCTAGCTACTTCTAGTATGATGAACTAGGGCTTAGGTCTAGACTTGGCTGGTCTTGATGGGTATGAGTTGATAATGAATATGATTATGAATTTGATAATAGCCCTGGGGTCAGCTGGTCTTCTTATATAGTACTTGGCGATGAACGTGAACCCTTAGATCAAACCGACCTTCAATAACGGTGTAGATACAACCTCAAAGTCGGTAGTAAACCGACCTAGAAAGGAGAGGTCGACAGGGGTGACCACCCTCGCGGTCGGCCTATGTGGCACCGGCGGCCGCCAGTTGGAGTGCCACCTTGGCATCCGATCTTTTCTCGTATCCTCCGGTATCTTCTAGAATGTTTTAGTCCACTTTTCGGGTTGAGTTACTTCACGGTCAAGTCTTGTCATCATATGTCTTGTATATTCCGAACTTTCTCCATTCTTCTCGGCATTTATATATTAAGTCCCCGAAAAGTCACGTAATACCAAAAACTCGTGGAATTATGTTAGTTAGACCCCTAGACTTATGTTTGGTCTTTTGACTTGAGCCTTTATTTCATGTTAATTAACTTATAATATTATGCTATAACAGGTGTCAACAAGCTCCCCCAAGCTTACCTCTTGCTAGTCTCTTAGCAAGACACATGATATTATATTAAACTACTTACTTGGATCAGGAGTTGCTGCAACGCTATCACACCTTAAAAGTACACATGCTTTCAAACAAAATTTCTCTCCAGATAAAGATAAACTTTTTAAAACTTCAACTTACCCATATTACCTCTTACCTTTTGGGGCTTATAACTTTTTCTTCAATCTTGGGTAATTGAAAGATAGAACGAAGTCGAGCACTATATCTCAAACTCTTTTGATCAACTGTCCTTCTAGAGTTTTTGCTGATTTTCAAATAAAACTCAAAGTTCCTCAGTATGACTTTCTCTCTAATCTCTCATTTGTGGTATTTGTGGATCCTCTCTAAGGCAATAAGGTAGTGTTGCCTTTCTCTCATAGTATGTAGTATTTTTGGCTAAGGCAGTAGCACACTATGCCTTCTTCTCTCTCACCCTATATTCTAAGGATTATATCTGGAGTTCATAGGTAGGAGAAAACTAAACTTTACTTACTAAGCATATATTGTAAATTCAAGCAATGGATCCAAAGTTACAAGTCACACTGATCAAGTGGTGCATGTGTATGGTGGATAGAATATATATGTGGTAGAGAATATAGTAAAGTATGTAGAATAGATGAGGGAAAATCTTACTTTTGCTCCTTGAAGAATCTTCTCTCTTGTGGAATTTGAAAACTTTGTAGAGAACCTAGGTTGTATCTTTTTCTTTCTTTATTTTTCTTTTATGGAGAGGCGAGCATCTAAGTACCCATTGTTTTCATCGGACACTTGTCCATTTTTTTAACTCTCCTTTATTCTTTCTTTTTCTCAGGGAGGTAGGCTCTACTCGCCCGTAGGACACTTGTCCATTTTTCATCTCCCTTTCTTTTTTTTTAATCTACAACCCAAATCTCTTTTGCAATAACTTTTGAGAGATAAACAAATGTAATGGAGCTTTTGTAAGATAGTGGCTAGCAATGAATGAGTGGATGGGTATAGGGAATATTTTTGGTTGCTCTCTCCTAGGATAGGAGTAGAACATTTTTGCCGCTAGAGTGAAATGGATAATGGTATATATATATATGTGATGAGTATATATGTGGTGGATGCGTATTTCCAAGATGGAAATAGCATATAAGTGAGTGGAGTCGAGTGAAGTGGAATGTAGTGTGATGGAATGAATGGAGTGTACATGATCAGCATGACAAGTTTCTAAGGGTCGACAAAGATTGAACAAACTCAATGCAAAGCAAGCAGCCTATATATATAAATCAAAAAGGTTTTCCTAATCTAAGGAGCATGTATATATGGCTGTGGTAGGAGGTTCACACTCTTGTCACACAGGAACTTATCATGTGCATTTTCAATTTTCAAAATATAAATCTCCGAAATCTAGTGTCACTAGGAGTAAGATCAAATAGCAAAATCAGTTATCATATATCATATCCGTCAATTACCTAGACTTTTAGAGCAAGTATTTGCAACCCATAGGTTTCAGGTTTAGAGTAAATATTAAATCAAAGTAATTTTGCAAATGGAGCTCAAGAGAAATTAAGCTTGAAAGCTAGGTACTAGAAAAGTATAACAACGGAGCAACTATTCATCATCTCCATGTTTGGCAGATTTTAGAGTTCATTTTAGTTGAGCAAAGTAAACTTTAGTATGCACTCTCTCTTGATTCTTTTATTCACACTTAACAAAAGACTCTTTAAACAACTAGACTTTATAAAACTAGACTCTTAACAAACTTTCTAGCAAACAAAACATTTAACTAATAATAATAATATATATAGATAGTAAGATACTTACCGGATAACTAGGGGTTGCACTCCCCAAGCTAGATTGGAGTGTAATCTTTAATGATGTAGAAGTTGAGGTAGTTGGCGACAAGAGTAGCGCCTAACATATCTCTTCTCTTCTTGAAATCTGTTGATCTCAAATAGACAACAAAACTAGTGGAACTTGATTAAGCATTAGAGGTTAGCCACGTTGCTTTATGTTGCCCGGGATATATTTTTGGATTTTTATTTTTCAAATTTTTATTTTTCAAATTTTTATTTTATTTTTATATATGCAAGAAAAGATAAATTACTCATGCATCTTTATTTTATTTTTTATGCCACCACAAAAAATAGCCTAGAGGTGTAACCTCGGGATATTAGCATGGGGCTTAAAGGTTTTCAAAACAAAAGACAAAATATTTTTGTTGTTTTCAAATGCAGATATAAAACATTGAAAAGATAAACATAATATGGAAAGAATAAAATATGCAATGCGGGGATTTTATTGATAACTTACCGACTTACCTTTCGGTGAGGATTCAGCTTTTTTAAAGTCCACCGAACAGACTTCAAGTTCGCTCTTTACTCCCATGGTATATGTTGTCACAATCGGTGGCACCGATGATTCTATAGTCTCTTCCTCGATGATGTTCGGGAGATGTCTTCTTCTTCCTCCATCTTCTAGATGATGAACTTTTCTCCGAGTACTTGATTCTCGTTTTGTCTGTGGATGTATTAGGTGTAAGGGCTTTAGCCTCTTCATTTACCTTATCTTCTTCTAGATTCTTGATCCATCTTCTATTATGGCGGCGACAGTGACTGTTCTTCCCGGGAAATTTATGATAATTATAACTATTAAAGTAAACACGTACCTTCTCCTTAGGGAAGTGGAAATGAATCTCTCCCGTATGGATGTAGATAATTGCACGAGTAGTGTTGAGGAATGGTCTCCCAAGCACTAGTGGAGGATCTTCTTCTTTCCCCATGTCCATGACTACAAAGTCAGTGAGAACATAGTGGTCCATAATCTTGACTGGTACATCTTTGGCAATTCCTTCAGAACTCTATAGGATTGGTCTCGCCATCTGCAGCTGCACATATGTTGGTTGCAACGGTAATTTTCCAAATAATAATTCATATGTAACTTTTGCCATTAAGTTAATGCCGGATCCCGTATCGCAAAATGTATTATAAAAAGTTAAACATTGGATAGAACATGCGATGGTAGGCGCATTCGGATCGCCTTGTTTACGAAGCATTGGAGACTGGAGTAAATGGTCATTATAAGATTTTATTTTATTTACCACCATTACCTTTGTAGGTCTGTGGCCGTCTTGTTCTTGTTCCGATTCCTCCTTCTTGTTCTTGAAAGTGAATTTCTCCCTTTTCCCTTTGATATTGAAACAAATCTTTGCACCGGTCTGCGTAGATGACAGCTTTGGTTGAGCATAAGAATGGTCTACCGAGTATGATTGTTGCTCTTTCATTTCTTCCAGTGTCTACGATCGCGAAGTCTGGCGGCACGTAAGAGCCTCCCCGATTCCCATACACACATCTTCAAGGATCCCCTGGGATAACAAAATGATTGATCTACAAGCCGCAAACACATATTTGTTTTCCAAAGTGGTTCACTATAAATCTTTTCATAAATTACCTTTATTAGTATGTTGACGCTTGAGCCAAAATCACGAGAGAGCATTGTCGAATGTGTGTTGTCCAATCTTGATTGTAATGACCGGCCTCCCGGATCTTCCTTCTTAGGTGGCATCGAGTCATCCAACCAACGGCTTTCCCGAGGTCTCTATAGTAACGACTGCATTATAAATATCGACAAGGTTTGCGGTTTCTAATTCTTCCGTCTGCCCCCCGAATCTTACCTCGTGGTTAGTGGAACAGATAATTGAGAAATCTGAGATTTTATCATTTTATTAAAGTTATGCCGATTCTTTATAGCTGAAGAAAAAAGCTTTCTAAATGAGTATTAATAAGTTCAAGAGCTTTATCATTAGTTGCTATTTTTCTAGACAAATTCTCCATGGTTTTACCTTGGTTAAGGACAAGGTCTCTCAAAGAAGGTTGATAAGTATTAAAGTTGTTACCTAGATTGTTACCTTGGTAGTTACTTTGATAGTTGGGCCTCTGTTGGTTCCAACCTTGATTTTGTTGAGGACGGAAATTATTGTTGTTATTGATGAAGTTGATGTCCTCCAGATCTCTCGGGCAATTCCGCGCCAATGTGGCCTATGTTTCCACATTCTTCACACGTCATGCGAAATCTTGAATTTGCATAATCAGCCTTGGCGTTGAGGATCTCTATCCTCTAGCTTCTTCATTATAAGGTCCATCTTAGCGTAGATAGCATGTCTACTTCTTTAAGCTGGTGCATTCCTCTCTTACGAGGTTGACGATCTTCACTCCAACCTTGGTTGGAAGCCATCTTCTCCACAAGTTCTCGTGGCATGAGTTATTGTAAGTGATAATAAAGCACCACCACCAAGCGGCATCCATAGTTTCACGAGCACCGAGAACAAGCCCATGATAGAAAGTCTGCATCAACAGCCACTTCTCCATCCCATGGTGTGGACATTCTGAAATGTAGTCTTGGAAACGCCCCCACGCTTTCGGGGACTGATTCATCATGTTTGTTGTTTGAAAATTCGATATCTTCCCTCTTAAGGCATTTGTCTTGCCTATAGGAAAGAACTTAGCAAGAAAGGTCATGGAACAAATATCCCATGTTGTATTCTTATCTTTAGTAGCATAAACCCATTGCTTAGCTCTCCCCAATAGTGAGAATGGAAAGAGACGAAGCAAGATTGCATCTTTGGATACGTCCTTCATAGTAAATGTGCTGCAAATCTCCAGGAAGTGTTGGAGATGAGCACTTGCGTCTTCATGTGCCTTTCCACAAAATTGACTTGATTGCACCATATTGATGAGCCCTGGCTTAAGCTCAAAGCCATTGTCTCCAACCTCTACCTTCGGACCAACAAGAATGTTGTCCGTGGTAGGAGCTGAGAACTCACGAAGTGTCTTGGTTGCCATAGCTTCAAATTCAGGTGTTAAGTTTCTAGTAACTTGATTAACTTCCGGATCAGTAGACCTTGGATTCTCAGAAGATGAGGATGATGATGATGTAGGTGCTGGAGTTTGTGTGAGTTTTGCTCAGGCCTGGCTGATTAGTTTTTTAGGATCTTCAATAAAATTTTCTGGAAGGTTCCAATTCATACATATATTTTTCCTTGCATAAGATCAAAAACAAATAGAAAACAAGGTTGAACCTGTTTGAGTATGTGATAATGGGTTCTCAATGCATTATGTAGTGTAAGTGATCTCTCTTGTTTCCTTATATGATGTGTTCATAGGATTTTTGGCTAGCACCCTTTCTAACTAGTAAAGTCGAAAACAATACCAACTTAATTGGGAATAATACTTTCTAAGTCTTGGCTAATACCCTTCCAAACTAGAGACAAATTGGAAAGAAGCACTAGAAAAACTTATGAAGTTAAGAAAACACATTTTACAATTTTGAAAGATTGACTATGCTCTTCCAAACTAGGAAAGTTTTGAAAAACAAAGCCAAGATAAAATTATTTCTCTAAATAGACTACGCCTTCCCAAGAACGGCGCCGAAAAATGCTTGTTGATATTTCTTACACGATCCCAATTAGGAAGGAGAAAGAAATATATATGGGATATCTATCTAATCATGTTAGCTTGGATATGGGATTAACCTCATGATCCAACAAAGCGGAGTTTGGCGATGTTAGTAGTGGAATGTAAACTTAGCATCATTATCCATAGTGGAGTTAATCTCACCAGATATGTACTCAAGGTATACCACTCATTTCTAGGCATTACCTATACACTAGTCTGTCACCCTAGCAATAACGCCAAAGAAATGCGGGTATGGTATTTGTTGATTGGCCTTGATAAAAGAATGAACATGATATCTCGCAAGTTTACGATAGAAATACCAATTGTAGCACTTCACCGGGAGTAATCCGTATCGTATTTATATTTTACCACGTGGAAGGGAGTCTATGGAAAGTAGAGAGAAAATGATATCTAATGATTTATGAAGTGATTTATTTATGAGATCCACTTACAGTTGTACAATGCAGAGTAGCCATATGCATCTAACATTACTCAACAGATAAGTCACGGGATAAAGATAAATATATAAATGATAAATACCCAAGTCTAAGATCATCATATGCCACTAGTATCATACGAGCAATTAGCATGTTATAGAAAGAAGAGAAAGAATATTCCTAAGATACTCCTAATCATATATGTCAAATGAATACTACAATTAGTGCAATACATCTAGCTGTCATGGCAAGGTTGGATTACTTCTACACATGGCAAGCATTACCAATAACAACCAAGGGATCTAAACTTGATTACTACCGTAATTATAAGCTCGACTAGTCCTACATTCGGAGGGTGGATTCCAAAGGACTCAACAGATCAGTAACTCCCGCGATCTACCACACGGCCCGGAATATAGGGTGCAATTGCGTATAAACGTTGTATAAACATCACGTTTACACATTGCTTATCACCCACATAGTGATCATCTATATGGATGCTATACAATTCCATGCATAAAATATAAAGCAATCTTACTAAACTAAACATATAATCATAGCATGCATAAACACATAACAATAAGAATATAATAATTATATAGATCAAAGCCATAACAATAGTGTATTAATAATAGTACTTACAGATCGAATTCAAGAGCGAAGAACAATGCTCTTGCTATTGCTAGACTATCGTGAACTCAAGATGAACTTGATCTTGAACGAGAACTAACTAGTTAGCTAGCTACTTCTAGTATGATGAACTAGGGCTTAGGTCTAGACTTGGCTGGTCTTGATGGGTATGAGTTGATAATGAATATGATTATGAATTTGATAATAGCCCCGGGGTCACCGGGTCTTCTTATATAGTACTTGGCGATGAACGTGAACCCTTGGATCAAACCGACCTTCAATAACGGTATAGATACAACCTCAAAGTCGGTAGTAAACCGACCTAGAAAGGAGAGGCCGACAGGGGTGACCCCACCGGCAAATGGCCTATGTGGCACTAGCGCCGCCAGCCGGAGTGCCACCTTGGCATCCAGTCTTTTGGTGTCCTCTCGGTATCTTCTAGAATGTTTTAGTCCACTTTTCGGGTTGAGTTACTTCACGGTCAAGTCTTGTCATCATATGTCTTTTATATTCCGTAACTTTCTCCATTCTTCTCGGCATTTATCTATTAAGTCCCCGGAAAGTCACGTAATACCAAAACTCATGGAATTATGTTAGTTAGACCCCTAGACTTATGTTTGATCTTTGACTTGAGCCCTTATTTCATGTTAATTGACTTATAATATTATGCTATAACAGGTGACAACCACAAGCAGCCTGGCCCACATCTGACCCCCAGCTCGAGTGTCCAGTCGATGCTTCCGGTGCCAGCGTTCGGTCGACCCACGAACTCAAACCGAAAAACATGCTCTCTGTAACTTCGATCGGAAGCATTGATCAGACCGGCCCGTCGGATTCGCGTGCTTCCTGGTCGAGGGTCCGGCCGGTGAGTCCGGCCACCTCTCGGAAGCCGCGAATTTTCATCGTTGTGTTGTCGTTCCTTCGCCTTTGCTCCAAACCGACTTCCGTCACTTGTTTCTTGTTGCCAACACGTCGAAGAACACCCCGACACCATGTGTTAGCATTTTGAAAACCATTTTCGACAAGTACAGAGTTAGCTCTTTAGGTTAGAATGCATGCATATGAATTTTGAACCTAAAGGCACTGGAGGACCGATATGTACGATAAGTTTCCCCTCTTTATAGTACGGCTTATCGATCCTATAATCACTCACACCCTCTATGGTGTCTTGAGTGTAAAATCAAAAGGCCCTATGGTTATACCTTTGCCTTGGGCTCAATTGATCTCTAAAGTTCACCAAATTGGATGCTTGATCATCTTTTGGATCACCTCGATCCATCCCGCATGATCACCATGTTCCAACTTCGCACGACCAATCTCCAATCTAGTCAAACACTTAGCATCGAGAGATTAGTCCTTAGGTGTCACTAATTATCCAAAACCAAACTAGAGATCTTCACCCGCCACCGTGCTCGCCGCCGCCGATCCATGCTCAAAGCCGCCGGATCCTTGCTCCTGCGCCGGATACGTGCTCGCCGCCGGATCCGTGCTCGGGGTCGCCACAAATGCCCCATGCCACCGCCGCCGTCCGGGTTCGTGAGGGAGAGGGAGGGGATGGAGAGAGGGGAGGGTGTCCTCGGGAGAGAGAAGTGAGGGAGAGAAGTGAAGTGTTGGTATATATATTTCGCCATGATTTTCCGTGGCGGGCTATTTATAAAAAAACCGCCACGGTTAATCGATTAATCGTGGCGGTTTTTTAACAATGCCCACCACGGTTAATAGGGATTAACCGTGGCGTTATTTTACAAAAAACCGCCACGGTTAATCGACAACCATGGCGGTTTTTTTCCGGCCGGGGGAGGGGTGCTAGGCCACCTATTTTTCGTGGAGGTTTCTCAAATGCCCGCCACGAGGAAATAAAATCCAACACCATGCAAAATCAATCCTGTAGTAGTGAAGGCTTGAGCTTCGATTTTGTCAAGGTGTTCATCGGTACATTGTTATACTCTTTGATATATTTATATCTTTGGTATATTCATTACTCATTGATCATCTATGATATTGTTCTTTATCTTTATTATATTATCATTTGCTTTGTTTATTGTTTGCTTTAATATGTCTAGTAGAGTTATTTATTTACTATGGATTGCATGCTTAGGATTGTATAGCCCTCATCTTGTAACGTGTAAGATAGGTGTTATAACTTATGTAAGCGTGGTGCTTATATATGTTGTATCCGCAAATGCCCCCTATATGACGAGGTTTGGGGTAGTTCGTAGAGGTGACAACTCTATTGAGTCTTCTATTGTCCTCCCTCTCCATATAGTTAATCTGTAGATCATGTGTCGCAAAGAAGGTGAAGATCTCATTATTGAATCCTTCCTAGTTGATGATCCTTAAGTTTGTTATGAAGTAATAAGTAGTAGCTATGATAACAAGATGTTTGCACTAATTAGAGTCTAGCAATAACATGTGATGATAGTTACACATAAGTTTTCCTTATATTGCCCCATATGAGTCCTTAGACTAGAATATTCTCGTTGAATCTTTATCATTTCAAGATGGCTTGATCCCCGTATTTATCATTTATCTTATTGAACATTTATCATATATATATCTTTATTTTATTTATTATTATTTTATGTGACATTAACCCTGTTGATGAGTAGAAGCTTTATCATTATTGGTTATTGACATTCCATATATAAGGACTTTATTAGTATTAACATTAAGTAGATTAATCTGCCTTCCTAGTGGTAATACGACATCCTTTTCACCCTTAAAATGCTACAATGGTATAGATTATTCTCGTCCGCTTGCAAAGTCTTTCTATATTCTTTATCCTTTATCCTGCCTAGTCATATCATTTTATGCCATGTTATACTTTCTAGTTGCATAAGTGGACTGACGACCGCTTGACTAGAAGTATAGTTTATTCTTTGACTAGTGTATAAGTGGCTTTATGATTGTTATAATACCAAAGATCTTGTTTGGGGTCATTACTCTTATAGTTTTGTCACCTAGCTTCGTTCAAGTATGAGAGGGCGCCATAGTATTTGAAGGGCTAGAGAGCTATATTAGTGATGTCGTTAAGCAAAGGTCAACACTCACCCATTGACACCATTTAACCAAAAGCCTTTCATTCTTAACGCTTTGTTGTAGAAAATTCCAATTTACTTTGTCATAAGCTTTTTTTCAAAGTCTATCTTAAAAACAATTCCGCCTCTTTTTTTTAGTGTAACTCATGTATTGTTTCATGAAGGATTACCGCACCTTCCATAATATTTCTCCCCGTAAAAAGCCTATTATAGAATTGAACTCAGATAATATTAGGCCCCCGCTATTTTGAGGTGACTCAAATTTTCAAATGCTCAGCGACGGCTACTTCCGTGATTTCCATCCAACAACAGGCATCAACGCATCATCAGGCGGGAAGAGATAGAGAGCACACAAAGGTCACCTGTAAGTGAGGAAAGGTGATAATTTTGTCCTCGGATGGATATATGGTGTTGTAGATACTTGAACAATACACCTAACTTCTATTATAATGTTGTTATCTCGTGTGTTTTTGTCATAGGAAATCGCTACTACTACTCACGCTTATTGTCATAGCACCAATAGAGCAGCTCGTGCTATACTATTGCACTTTTTGGCGCTTTAGCGCTTATAGCGCCGCTAAGCTCAAATAGCGCCACAACGCGCTATATGGTGCTATTGGCAAATTGATCGGCCCAAATTAATTGTTAGTGATTGAGTGATTTCTGAACTTTATGGTTGTTTGCTTATGTAGTTGACTTGATGCCTTCATGGTTGTTTGTTTTGAGGATGAGAACTTTATTATATGGTTATCATTATCACTTATCAAATTATAATTGTGTACTTGTCCCGATTTCCTCGTTATTTGAAACAAATAGCGCTATATAGCGGCGCTATAGCGTGAATCGCATGGTGACATTACGTTGCAAATAGCGCCGTTATAGCACGAACATAGCGCCGCCATAGCGCAATAGCATCCGCATCAGGCTGCCGCTAAATTTCATAACGCGCGATCTAAAACATGGATCGTAGGAAATCTGCGACTACTTGTTCCATATTTTCTTTATAGATAAATATACATGCTCAAGAACAATTATCGCTCAGAGTACTACTACTACTACTTTGTCTTACAAAATGTGCCTATTAAATGAACTGCTACTAAACTACGCTTTGTTCATATTCCTCTATTCCTCGAACCACATTTTTTTTTTGTGATCTGTGCCTCTATGGTTTGTGTAGTCCTCATAGACCGCCTAATACAATTGAACCAGTATAATATTAGGGCCTTGCTAATCTCCGTGCGATCAAATTTTCAAATCTGTTTAGGCGATGAAGCTACTTCAAAGATTTCGATCCAACATCGGGCAACAACACATCATCAAGCTGGAAGAGACAGAGAGCACGTAGTGTAACCTAAATTTTTCACGCCTATTAAATGAGGTGCCTTGGGATAGTTGATTATGCGACACTCGCAAAGAGTGGGCGAAAGGAGGACAGGGAATTGGCCGCCAAAAGAATCCGTAATCCTTTGGACAAATATCCAGAGAACCTTGCTCGAGCTTTTTGCGTGCATTGCTCGAGCTTTTTTTGGCGTGCATTGAGCATACCGCCGGTGTCACCGACAAGGCTGAAATTGTTTGGACCTCGTGAAGAGGCTCGGTCTTTATCCGGGATAGTTTTAGATAAGGCAGCCCGCCCTTCGATGTCATTGGTGTAAGGGAAAGATATGAGCTCGTAGGGGCCCCCTGGCACCCCGCAATGCATGTATGCGTCTCGCGTGGTATGTCTACATGGGTTGATTGGAAGAGAGATGATGGTTCCACGGGGTGGCTTACGGGAGATGTTACAGTTGACATTTCTTAACGCATCACGTATAAATCCGCAAGCGCACGGAATTGTCGTTGTAGCTTTCACCCGAAATATTCGTGGTATCGTATTTTCCACAGGGAAACGGTTGCGCTCTAATCTTTGGAGCAGGGCCACCCTAGGATAACTATGGATAGTGAGGTATCTTTATGGGCTTAGGTTTCGTGCGTGGATTTCTAGGGCTTGTTATCTACTTGCTTCGGGCACCGGCCAATGCCCAACCGGGAAGCTTCCTAAGCAATTAGCTCTACGACACACGAACGTGGGGGGGGATTTCAAGGACCGGACAAGGCTTGTCACGACCAAGCCGCCTACCCCCTCAACCGTGGGATGCACCGTAAAAGATAGGCAACCCCTAGCCTGCACACCACGCCTACACTAGTGATTATCACTCTAGCGTGTTAACAAGGCTTACCCGGCCCCGGTCCTTCTACTAGAGCACCGCCCGAAGGAACGACTATCAATCCCGCAAGTCTACAAATTGACTAAGATAATATACTTGAAGAACAATAAGCCGAAAGATAATCACAAGCTTTCACCAAAGTGTAAGTAGCTTGTAGAGGTACAAGCGCCGGGTGCCGACAACTCCGCACTCCGACTTCCTAGGAACCGCGGCACACCAGGGCGGACCGACAACCTCCGTAGAAGGAACCAAACTTCCTTCTAGCCTTTCCTCTCTCACTCTCCATTAGAACGAAGAGAAGAAAGAAGAACAAGAATGGAACTCTCTCCTCTCTATTACATTGTGGCTCTTCCTTGTGTTGTATGGAATTGGTGTGTGTTGAGGAAGAGGGAGAGGGCCTCCTTTTATAGGTAGAGGAGAGGGGCTCTTTTGGAAGATGGCCATCCCCACATGGAAGGAGCAAAACCGACCTAGGAATACCTTCCAAGTTCCGCCAAACCGACCATCCAACGCCGGTAGTGCCCGTTATGGAAGGTAACAAACCGCCTCCCCGGCCGGGCCCCGAACCGCCTCGGTAGGTGCGGCCACACCAGGTGCGCGCCAAGACACCGCTTTGAGGCCCGGCTCGGCTTCGGCTTCGCGTGGTGGCGTTGTTGGGCCTCGAAAAGTTGTAGGGCGGTGTTGGCTCGGCCCAGTTCTGCGTGTTTGGTCCATTTCTCCCTTGGGCTTGATGTTCTTCGTGAACGCTTTTCGAGGAGGCGCTTTGGTACATTTTCCACTTGTTTCTTATATAAATCTGCACAATAATAATTTGGACACTACAAGTGGAAATATGTGAGTTATAAATGTATATGAGTATGATAATGTATAGTTTCACCCCCTTTATGGTAGGATGTTGACGTTAAAAATGTGTAGTTAGTGACCGTCAACAAACTCCCCCAAGCTTACCCTTTGCGCGTCCTCGAGCAAAAGATAAGTACTTGGTTGTTGATCGAGTTGTTTGCTATGCCGCTTTACATTTTGCAAGTGCCGTGGTTATAATAAGATTTTCTACTAGAGTTTGAATAAAATGGCACATCTTTTCTCACCCTTTTATTATCTTTCATCGTAGCGGGGCTTTTTAGCTTTTCTCAAAGTTTTGGGCGGTTGCCGATAGAACTAAGATAACAAATACTTATCATTCATCCTTTTGATCAACTTTTTATCCGGGATTTATTTATTTAGATTATATTTGTTTTTCGAGAAAGTATGGGCTTTATTGCTAATTTTTTTGGAGAGGTGGGCTCTTCTCGCCCTAGACTTTTGTCTTTTATTTCCTCTCTTTCTTTTTTTTAGAGATGTGGGCTCTACTCCCCTCTGACTCGTGTCCATTTTTCATCTCTTTTTTTTTTAGCATAGCCCATATCATTTCTCTCTTTTTTTTTTTATCGTAGATTCCCTGATGTCAAGTTTCTCTTTGGGATGAAATCATAGTAAATCTATTTGTACCATATCATACTTGGCAACAACTTAGACTAGATAGAGCCTATGCAACCCACATGAATCTGGGTTTTTCGAGACGAGTTTTTTTAGACTTAGCCACTAAACCCAAACTTTAGAGAAATTCGAATTATAAACTAGGCACAGGCAAAAACATAAGACAGAGCAACTATTCATCATTTCAACGAGGGACTAAAACTAAACATTTTCATAGCTCATATGTATAGGAGTGGAATTTTTGTCTCCCCCTTTTTTTTTTTAGTATAACTCATCATTTCATAAGATAGAGAATATAATCAAAATGTGAGATACACGTTACCTTTCTTGGAGTCCTCCCCAAGCTAGCTCTTTACTTACCTTTCATGGTTGTGCTAGCTTGAGCGCCGCAATGATTTGAGTTGTGATTGGTCGCGTGGTTGGAGGCTCCCCCAAGCTTGTCTTTTGATGTCATCACAAAAAACAGGACAAGGAACTTGGGGTTGAAAGGTTTATCTCCTCTTTCTCTCATCTCTCCTCCTTCTGTTCTCTCCCCCTTTTTATTATTATTGTGAGATGTGAGAGTGAGAGTTTTGCACAAACCACCGCTTGAAGAGGAAGGAGTTAATGGTAGTCGCTCGTTTCGCCTTTTCTCCATCGTGAATTGTTCGGTGTTTGTGCATTTGTGTTGGGGAGATCTCGGATGGGTGTGCTTGTATGCTTGAGAGATCTCCCCACACTTATTCTTGTACCTGCTTTTATTTTAAACAAAGAAAACAAAACAACAACAAACACAGGGGCTCTATCGGCGAGAATACCGTGGAGCCTTTATTATGATATTTTATTTTATTTTATTATTATTATATATATGTTTTTTTTATTCACCTCAAGCATCACTCAAGCAAGGCTAACATAAAGAAGCATTGAAAAACATAGCCTTGATCATCTCCAACATAAGATACTCCCATAGATCATGACAACAGTGCTCTAAGTTCATTAACCTAGTTTTGACACCAAGTCAAAGTTTTGATTAAAGGAGATCATTTTTAACCTAAGCACCACGCTTAATTTAAAAAGACCTATGGATGTATTACATGCGTCCATGTAGGTGCACCCAAACTCAAAGCATATGTCATGGCATAGGAAGCATAAAACTTTATTTTCATGGAGACAAAAATGAGTGAAGAGATGGTGAACGTTACCTTTGCATACCTGAGTGTAAATACCGACAACATTTATGGATAAAGCGTTGAAGTTGATGTCGCGGTTTGCATGATGGCTTAGCCCAGGTGCATCTCAAGGCTAGGCCACACACACACACATAACATGTGTGTGGGCTATTGTCCTTGATGATAGCAAAGAAGAATGAGAGGCGAGCCCCTCTTGCTTGTTAAAAAGCAAGGAAGGGTGGAGTCAGGCAAAGACATTAGTATGTTTCTTGACCATGTGGGGTCAACTCTGCTCCTCTCTCTTATTATTATTTTTTTTTTTCTATATTTTTTTTTTTTTCATCAACACTCTCTCTTTTTTTTTTTTACTTTTTTTTTCTATTTTTTTATCGCCCCTTTTTTTCTTTTTTTTATTATCTCTCCTTTTTTTATAAGACTTTTTTTTTTTTTCTCTTTCCATCCCTTTTTTTTAAACCCTTTCTCCTTTTTTTTTCCTTTTTTTTAGCAAGGCAGGGCTGACATCATCTTTTATTCATCATTTTTTTTATGACCCCTGGTGGATGGAACTTGAGATTGCCACCATCTTCCCCCACACTTAGACTTTTGTGTAAAAGTCAAGTGTGCGTGTCCTGGTCTCCTCTTGAGCATCTTCCATCACCCATGGGCATCGTAGTTTTTTTTTTTTTTTGATGTAACCCCATGTTCTCGAGCGGCCGCATGCCTCTTTGTTCTTCTTAATCGATCTCCACCTGAAATGGTTAGCGACAAGAATACCCCAAGGTGCATACTAACTTGATAACATGTTCTTGCTTTTATTAATAAGAGAAAGAGAGATTATTATTATTGTTATGAAAATAACAAATAGGGAAAACTTTTTTAATGAGGAAATAAAAGAGAGCTAAACTATTTATTTATTCTTTTTTTTGATAATCCTGGTATCTCCCAATTAGCTTAAGTTATGGTCGTAAGCTTGACCACGGGAAAACATCTTGCGGTGATGGTGGTGAAGTTCCCGCCACCACCAAGAATTTAGCATTACGCTCAAGCGCAAGGTTAAGCGCCATTATGCTACTACGAGACTTGCAACCATTCTTTAAAAGGGTTTACAAAGAGAACTAAGAGATGGTTGTGATCTTCGTCGAAGCACTTCGGCTAGAAGCAAGACAAACTCGAGAAGACCCAAAGGTGAGCATGTAAGAAGTCTCAATTGACAACTTGTTATGCTCAACAACATATTTCTGCTTGGTCTAAAGAGTTGTCGCTTCGTGCATGTCCATGGCACATGAGGTTTTCCCCTCACAAGATGTGTCATGAAGGACGGACGTTGAATCTTGACCATTGTTAAGAACAACGTTTTGCTGGGCGTAGGGACATGACTTGTGTTCGTGTGAGGGCTTACAGTGTTTCGTTTCACTAAGATGTGTTAACAACTTGGGTGAAGCGAATAGAGTTATAAACTTCGCCTCCTCGAATGGATTTTGTTGGGAAGATGCTTCGCTTTTGGGATATCTAGGTGTAAGAGGCGGAAACATTCTTTCCCAACTTCTCATCATGGCTCTCCTCTATGGGTTTTTCGTGAAAAAAGCTCTTTTTTTTTTAGGGGTAGCCTATGAGAAAATTGGAAGTCAAGGATGAGATAGATATGAAAGTTTAAGTGCACCTCGGTTTACGAGGTTCGGTCATCATCCTTGAATTCAATCGCGAACTCCGGCGACGAAGCATTCCTTCCTTCGGTGTTCGTGGTTCGGAGAGGGGCTCAACGGCCGGTTCCAATGGCGGTACGAGGAATGGCTCGACCGATGAGGACTCCTCAATGCTTGACATGCCCTTAATATGGAGGGGAATAGGTTCTACACCGAGAAGCAAGCTTCTCTAGGATGTGTTCAAGGGTTTTTCTATGTTCCGCTGTAGGTTTACGTGCAAACAACCCTCCAACGGTCATGTCAAGGCATAGGGCAGCATCTATGTCAAGACCCGAAAAAACATATGCGAAGGCACACTATCGGGTAATGACAAGTCTGGACCATCATGTATTAGCATTGTAAACCTGGCCCAGGCTGCACCTATGGACTCCTTCTCATCCTACTCGAAATCGAGGATTGTCCTTGGTAGGAAGTTGATGGGGAAGAATGCTAGACAAGAAATTGTCTTTTGAGTTTTTTCTCGCCCCATTCAAACTTCCTATGACAATAGTGTACTATTGTTTTGCTTTCCCTATGAGGGAGAGCGTAAACAAATTCCACATGTGAATTTCTTGATCATGCTAGGAATGCCGAGGCATGATCATAATTCCTCGAAATCTCGTAGGTGGCAACATGGATTTTCAAAATGGTCACCGAGAGATGGAGTGCCCAACCAAATATTTTTTTAATTAGGGTGAGTTCATAGCCAGATAAAAATTTTGGTTTTGAAAAAGATTGTGGCTCTTGTGAACTCCCCATTGAAGCGTAAGGTTTTTGAAATGGAGTAGGCTTCAATTTGAAAATGAAAAATAAATAACTATTTTTGTTTTTTTTTTAGATACAACACACGGGTGCTCTAGGCTCGGAGAGAATTACGACTACCGTTCCCCAGCAACGGCGCCTGAAAGCTTGTTGACATTTCTTAACGCATCACGATAAATCCGCCGCGCTCGGAATTGTCGTTGTAGGTTTCACCCGGAAATATTGTGGTATCGTATTTTCCACACAGGAACGGTTGCGCTCTAATCTTTGAGCGGGGCCACCCTAGGATAACTATGGATAGTGAGGTATCTTTATGGGCTTAGGTTTCAGGGGATTTCTAGGGCTTGTTATCTACTTGCTTCGGGCACCGCCAACACCCAACCGGGAAGCTTCCGCAGATTAGCTCTACGACACCCCGAACGTGGGGGATTTCAAAGGGACGGACAAGGCTTGTCACGACCAAGCCGCCTACCCTCAACCGTGGGATGCACCGCAAAAGATAGGCAACCCCTAGCCCGGACACCACGCCTACACTAGTGATTATCACTCTAGCATGTTAACAAGGCTTACCCGTCCCCCCGTCCCTCTACTAGAGCGCCTTGAAGGAACGACTATCAATCCCGCAAGTCTATAACACTAAGATAATATACTTGAAGAACAATAAGCCGAAAGATAATCACAAGCTTTCTCACCAAAGTGTAAGTAGCTTGTAGAGGTACAAGCGGCGGGTGCCGACAACTCCGACACTCCGACTTCCTAGGAACCGCGGCACACACCGGGCGGACCGACAACTCGTGTAGAAGGAACCAAACTTTCTTCTAGCCTTTCCTCTCTCACTCTCCATTAGAACTAAGAGAAGGAAGAAGAACAAGAATGGAACTCTCTCCTCTCTATTACATTGTGGCTCTTCCTTGTGTTGTATGGAATTGGTGTGTGTTGAGGAAGAGGGAGAGGGCCTCCTTTATAGGTAGAGGAGAGGGGGCTCTTTGGAAGATGGCCATCCCACATGGAAGGAGCAAAACCGACCTAGGAATACCTTCCAAGTCTGCCAAACCGACCATCCAACGCCGGTAGTGCCCGTTATGGAAGGTAACAAACCGCTCCCCCCGGGCCGGGCCCGAACCGCCTCGGCCCCGGTGGTGCGGCCGCACCAGTGGTGCGCTACAAGCACCGTCGCCGGGGCCGGGCCGCGCTCTGGGCTTCGCGGGCGGCGTTGTTGGGCCCGAAAAGTTGTAGGGCGGTGTTGGCTCGGCCCGCTTCGCGTGTTTGGTCCATTTCTCCCTTTGGGCTTGATGTTCTTCGAGAACGCTTTCGAGGGAGGCGCCTTTTGGTACATTTTCCACTTGTTTCTTATATAAATCTGCACAATAATAATTTGGACACTAAGTGGAAATATGTGAGTTATAAATGTATATGAGTATGATAATGTATAGTTTCACCCCCTTTTTGGTAGGATGTTGACGTTAAAAATGTGTCGTTAGTGACCGTCAACAGTTACTACAGAGGGGCAGGCCTCTGGGCATGTGCGTGGTATGTACAGTTCGGTTGGTTGGAAGCCTTGGTGCTGCGACATATGCAAAAAGAGGAGATGCGAAAAGGGGAAGGTGACGATCGAAGCACTTGGCACAATGTTTCAAGCTGGAATAGATGAGCTCGGGACTAAGTTGGAGGTGATGGAATCACTATTCAACGCCTGCCAACACCTCTAGCCCTGTAGGTCATCTATAGAGCAGCTGCGCCTTAGCCATTGACGCAACCAGACCGGATGCTGCAGTTGAGATGGAATTGGAGGCTGACGTAGTTAGAGTAGAGTCTGGAGTTGCAATAGATGAGCTCAGGGACCTGTAGTTGGGAGTGGCTTCGAATTCCCTTCGATTCGCCCGCCCAACCCTAAGTACCCGCATGGATCTCCAATGCTATCACCGAAGAGCTTCAAAAGACGGGGGCCTTCTTGTGCTACTCCTCATGAGTGGTACATGCAGCAGAAAGCGACCCCACAAACAGGGCAAAATGTGGCGTTCTCGCAGCGTTCTGAAAGAGGTGTTTTGGCGTGACACAAACGAAGAGGCTGCGATCAATGTCGGTTTCGATGACTTCTTTGACCTCATGACACTAGATGTATTAGATGTGTCCATCCTTCACGCCAAGATGACACCGTGAGTACAATTTCTTCTATTGACTCACTTGGGATGCCTCTTCATCTATTTGCTTGCTAAATTTGCTTTGCATGCCTCTATTCTAGATGCCCGCGAGGGAAGCTAGGGCCATGTCTTTGTCGCTTGGCTTTCTTGATCCCGAACCATTGACCTTCGAAGGGCCGACCGGGCAGGCTAGGTAGTGTCACACCCCAAATTTTGCCTCTTTTGAAATAGATAAAAATTTGATTTATTTATGTATTTTGGTGCTCATGAAACATAGGAAAATAATGTTTTCATTTAATTAAAATTTATCTTAGGGGATAGCAACATTTATGTGGCATGCATGCGGGTGCATATTTTATTTTGTGATGGTTGTCTTTTGTTTGAAATGAAAAGATTTCAAATCCATTTGAAAAGGGTGTTTGAAAAGGTATTTAAATTCTCTTGAAAAGCTCTCTGGAAATTAATTCAAATAAAAAAAGTATTTCTCTCTACTTCTTTTCTTCTTTTCGGCCACATGGACCGTGTCCATTGTTTTGGTCGAGAGGCCTACCTCCTTTGCCTTGGCTCTCGCCGGCCTATTCCAGTCTTGGCCGCCACACCTTGGCCCGATTGGGCACCAGCAGCTCAACACGGCGCCCGGCCTTTGTGCATCGTCCCCGCTCGATTTGGGCGGCCGGGGGGATGAACCCCTATCCCCCCATGGGCCGCTTTCGGCTAGGCTTTCCGGGTTCGGCCGGGATGACGGGCCAAGCCCTTGGCGTTAGAAGACCGCAATCATCGGAGATCACGGCCTAAACGTGGTCGCTAAGATAGTTTCCTTGTATAGCTCAATCGTAATCACTACATACTTTCCTATTGTAACCGATCAGGATAGATCTTGCCAGACCGGATCCGACCTGTAACCCTGCTCCCCGGACTATATAAGGAGAGCAGGGATCCCCCCCGAGGGACACGATATTCTCAATCAATCAATAACAAACTAAGCAGGACGTAGGTTTTACACCATCAAGGCGGCCGAACCTGGGTAAAACCCGTGTGTTTTGTCCTTCGCTGGCTCGCTTAACGCCTCGTTAGCCGCCTAGCGCACCTCTACCGCTCAATCTACTAGCCGGGCATACCCCTGCTAGACTATCGCCGATAAACCGACGACAACGACGACATCGCGGATACTGCGTCGCGCTGATGCCGCTTCCCTTCCAAATGCGTCGCTGCCTTCCTTCTATCGCACGCTAGCTCTATAAAGCGCGGCCGCGGCGCGTCGTCTTGGCCGCTTCCCGACGCTAACGAACTCGCTTTGCCCTCGCATTGAGCAGCGCTGCCGTGGAACCCTAGGCGGATTCGCCGTCGAGCTCGTAGTCGACCTCGCCATTCTCGGCCCGGCCAACCGCACCGTAAGACAGACCTGTGTCGAGCTCCGCATTGTCCGCGGACGAACTCACGGCAGCACTTTCCCCTATTTTTCTCACACTTCATCGCCGTCACGTAACATCGCCGTTCTTTACAGTTCGGGAGCCGTCTGCCACTTCCCACCGCACGTCCTCTAGCCGTCACCGCCGTTTTTGCCCCTAGGTGAGATCACATCGACGCGTTTCTTTTTGGTACCGGTCCCGCCATTTTGGTGGCGAAAACGCTTAGTTCCGGTGCTCGCCGGTGAGCTACCTCACCGCCGGGCCATGTCTCGCCACCGCCGTCGGCTTTTTGCTCCGGCCGGCCGCGCCACCCGCCCGCCCTGGAATCCCGACCGTCGGATCCCGATCCGGTGGCCCTGGATCGTCGATACCCCTTCGGGGTCGGTTTTGATTAAGAAGGAATCTAAGTTTAAGGCAAGTATAGCATGGGACTATCCAAACATTATAATCATAATTCATATGCATGTGTCCTCCTTGACAAACTTAAAGATTATAACATAGTTATTGTTATCTTGTACCTTGTTGCCTATGGGAATGCTTGCATATGGGTTGTAACTTTTGCTAGTGCTCAACTTAAGCAAATATGATCTCATGATGAATAATGTTTTGAATGAGATGATGTTGACCAACCTGGACCATAGGGCAATAACTCATGCTTTTACATGATGCTCTTGGCTCTCCTTAAGGACTTATCCTTTGGCAAAAGCTGGGACTTATAGTACAACTGTGAGGGTTATATGGCTCTGACTTTAGTCGGTCAGAGGACCTTTTCCATCTTGTTAGGTTCCCAAAAGGCGCAAGAGGGGCTACAATTGGTTTGATCCTGGCCTGCCAAGGGGGTGCACCTTGGTTTATTGGTATTTTGTTAGTCACACCTTGGAGGGAGGATCCTACCAGTCCATAAAGGGAATCCTTAGCGGCTCTGACATTTTATAAGAACCTCTAACAGGCTTTATATGATTCTTGGTGTTTTGGGCCTTGCTAACCCTGGCATTTGAGAATCATGACTCACAGTGAAAGTGTACACCTCTGCGTAGAGTTTGATCAAACTGATATATCAGCCGTGCTCACGATCACGAGCGGCCCGGAAAACTGAGGGAATAGAGTTGGTGCTGAAACATGGATTTAAGTTGATGATGGACTTGGTTCTGGATGATGATGATGATGAAGACGGCTATGACGAGGACGTTACCATAATGTTTCATGTGGGTTAATTGGGGCTTAAGCACAACTTCTTGCTTAATTAATTTTAAAATGTTGACTTACTAAAATGCTAACCGCAGTTAAACCAATGTCAGCCTTTTGAGCCTCATAACCCCATGTTATATTTGCTGAGTTCGACATGGACTCACCCTTACAATTTCCCACTCAATCCAGGATGGTTGCAAGATTGCTAGAGTTTTGAAGGAGTCAGGCTTGTGATCAACCAGTCAGTTTGTCCCTGTGGCGTGGAGGCTTCATCCCCGGATCGGAGTGTCTTTCCGTTGTTCACGCTTTGAGGTTATGTTCTTATATTAAGTTTGTTATATATTAAGCATCATGTTTTGATATTTCCATTAATTGTAACTATATGTGAGATTTGACTTCCTGGGCTCACATATGGTGTGTATCTGGTTTTGTTCTTAAAACCGGGTATGACAGGTAGCATGGGCATTACATATCTAGAATGGGGCCTAAGGAAACATCTTGACAAGGATTTTGTCATGTTTGCGCATAACCCTAGCGGACACTAGATTGTTGTTGTCATTGCTATCAAGTGGAGGAGGGTTTATTTCATTGACTCTACGCCCAGCTTAAAGTCAGGTACGCTTCCGTTGAAAACTCCAATAAAACAGTGAGTGTTTCCTAACCTACAACTGACCCATGCATTTTTTTCTTAATTATGTCACTAAAAATAAAAAAGAATGTGACATCTTACATTTTACTCATGTGTAGGCTTATTGAGCGTGTTTTCAATCCCACGGCTAAGAAGGTGACAAGGACGTAAAAAGTTTTTGGTTCACCCCAAATATACGAAAGTAAGTAGTGTTTCACTTGAAGTTGTGCGCTATGCTTTCCATTCAGTGAATAACCACTGTTTTGTTGAGATATTAGGCAATTTCTAGATTATTTTCATAAAAATAAATCATGATGAACTCGAGAAGCTAGATTAAGGCCCTATTTGGTTCCCATGGGACTAGGGACTAGGGACTTAGTCCCATTTAGTCCTTAAATTACCAAACATAAGGACTAGGGACTAATTTTTTAGGCCCATTAAGTCCCTATTCTATTAGATTGTTGGGAGGGGCTAGGGACTAATTTTGTAGTCCCTATTAGTCTCTAGTCTCTAGTCCCTAGCTAGTCCCATGAACCAAACAGGCCCTAAGCATGTGAAGCATACTAGCATAACACAAAAGCATATCAAGATCATAGCATGGTTCAACATCATATAGCATAACATGATCATAACAACTAGTGTAAACATGTGTATCATACTAGCATGACATACCATCATATAACAAAGCATAGCTGTATCCAAAGCAAAGTAAGTTCTCGCCTCTATGGTTGATTTAGTCAAAATAGTCTCTGCGATCCCAATTATCCCAATTAGAAAGGCGAAAGAAATATATATGGGATATCTATCTAATCATGTTAGCTTGGATATGGGATTAACCTCATGATCCAACAAAGCGGAGTTAGGCGGTGTTAGTAGTGGGATGTAACATAGTATCACTATCCATAGTGGAGTTAATCTCACCAGGATATGTACTCAAGGTATACCACTCATTTCTAGGCATTACCTATACACTAGTCTATCACCCTAGCAATAACGCTCAAAGAAATGCGGGGCATGGTACTCTTGATTGGCCTTGATAAAAGAATGAACATGATATCTGCAAGCGCACAGATAGAAATACCAATTGTAGCACTTCACCGGGAGTAATCCGTATATCGTATTTATATTTTACCACGGGAAGGAAGTCTATGGAAAGGTAGAGAGAAAAGGATGTCTAATGATTTATATTGTGATTTAGTTATGAGATCCACCTTACAGTATTGTAATGCAGAGTTGCCATAAGTATCTAACATTACTCAACAGGATAAGTCACAGGATAAAGATAATAATAATGGTAAATACCCAAGTCTAAGATCATCATATGCCACTAGTATCATACGAGCTATTAACATGTTATAGAAAGAATAGAATGAATATTCCTAAGATACTCTTAATCATATATGTCAAATGAATACTACAATTAGTGCAATACATCTAGCTATCATGGCAAGGTTGGATTACTTCTACACATGGCAAGCATTACCAATAACAACCAAGGACGAAACTTGATCATTACCGTAATAATAAACTCGACTAGTCCTACATTCGGAGGGTGGATTCCAAAGGACTCAACAGTCTGTCACTCCCGTGATCTACCACACGGCCCGAATGTAGGGTGCAATTGCGAGATAAACGTTGTATAAACACCACGTTTACACATTGCTTATCACCCACATAGTGATCATCTATATGGATGCTATACAATTCCATGCATAAAATATAAAGCAATCTTACTAAACTAAACATATAATCATAGCAAGCATAAACACATATCAATAAGAATATAATAATTATATAGATCAAAGCCATAACAATTGTATTCTAAATATAAGAGTACTTACAGATCAAATACAAGAGAGAAGTCTCAAGAACGATGATCCTTGCTACTTCTTGGCTATCAGGAACTCAAGATGAACTTGATCTTCAACTAGAACTAGCTATGTAGCTAACTACTTCTAGTATGAACTAGGGCTTAGGTCTAGACTTGGCTGGACTAGATGGGTATGAGTTGATGAATGAGTATGATAATGATTCTCTCTGATAGCCCTGGGGTCAGCTGGTCTTCTTATATAGTACTTGGCGATGAACGTCAACCCTTGGATCAAACCGACCTTCAGCAACGGTGTAGAAACAACCTCAATGTCGGTAGTAAACCGACCTAGAAAGGAGAGACCGACAGGGGTGGCCCACCTGGCGGCCGGCCTAGTTGGCACTGGCGGCCGCCAGGGTGGCATGCCACCTCGGCGTCCCGTCTTTTCTGGTGTCCTCTGGTATCTTCTAGAATGTTTTAGTTCACTTTTCGGGTTGAGTTGCTTCACGGTTAAGTCTTGTCTTCATATGCCTTGTATATTTCGGAACTTTCTCCATCTTTCTCTGCAATTATCTATCAAGTCCCTGAAAAGTCACAGAATACCAAAACTCGTGGAATTATGTTAGTTAGACCCCTAGACTTATGTTTGGTCTTTAACTTGAGCCCTTATTTCATGTTATTTGTCTTATAATATTATGCTATAACAGGTGTCAACAAGCTCCCCCAAGCTTACCTCTTGCTAGTCTCTTAGCAAGACATAAAATATTATATTAACTACTTACTTGGATCAGGAGTTGCTGCAACGCTATCACATCTTTAAAGTACACATGCTTTCAAACAAAATTTCTCTCCAGATAAAGATAAACTTTTTAAACTTCAACTTACCCTTATTACCTTTTTTACCCTTTGGGGCTTATATCTTTTTCTTCAATCTTGGGTAATTGAAAGATAGAACAGTCAAGTCGAGCACTACATCTCAAACTCTTTTGATCAACTGTCCTTCTAGAGTTTTTGCTGATTTTCAAAATAAAACTCAAAGTTCCTCAGTATGACTTTCTCTCTAATCTCTCATTTGTGGTATTTGTGGATCCTCTCTAAGGCAATAAGGTAGTGTTGCTTTTCTCTCATAGTATGTGGTATTTTTGGCTAAGGCAGTAGCACACTATGCCTTCTTCTCTCTCACCCTATATCTAAGGCTTTATATCTGGAATTCATAGGTAGGAGAAAACAATTTATTTACTTACTAAGCATATATTATAAATTCAAGCAATGGATCCAAAGTTACAAGTCACACTGATCAAGTGGTGCATGTGTATGGTGGATAGGATATAAATGGTATGGGATGTAGTAAAGTATGTAGTGAATAGAATAGATGAGGGAAATCTTACTTTTGCTCCTTGAAAAATCTTCTCTCTTTTGGAAACTTTGTAGAGAACCTGGGTTGTATCTTTTTCTTTCTTTATTTATTTTTCTTTTATTTAGAGAGGTGGGTTCTACTCACCCTCGGACTTGTGTCCATTATTTCCTCTCTTTAAAGATGTGGGTTCTACTCACCCTCGAACACTTGTCCATTTTTCATCTTTATTATTATTTTTTTAGAGATGTGGGCTCTACTTCGAACACTTGTTCATTTTTCATCTCTTTTGTTTAGGGAGGTAGGCTCTACTCGCCCGTAGGACTTTTGTCCATTTTTCATCTCCCTTTCTCTTTTTCTCTTTTTTTTTTAATCTACAACCCAGATCTCTTTTTCAATAACTTTTTGAGAGGTAAATATAATGGAGCTTTTATAAGATATTGGCTAGCAATGAATGAGTGGATGGGTATAGTGAATATTTTTGGTCGCTCTCTCCTAGGATAGGAGTAGAACATTTTTGCTGGCTAGAGTGAATGGATGTATATGGTGGATGCGTACTTCCAGGATAGAAATAGCATATATGGATGGAGTCGAGTGGAGTGGAATAAGTGGAGTGGAATGAGTGGAATGTACATGATCAGCATGACAAGTTTCTAAGGGTCGACAAAGATTGAACAAACTCAATGCAAAGCAAGCAGCCTATATATATATTTTTATCAAAAGGTTTTCCTAATCTAAAGAGCATGTATATATGGCTGTGGTAGGAGGTTCACACTCTTGTCACACAGGAACTTATCATGTGCATTTTCAATTTTTTAAAATATAAATCTCCGTAAATCTAGTGTCACTAGGAGTAAGATCAAATAGTAGCTCGGACTATCATATATCATATCCATCAATTACCTAGACTTTAGAGCAAGCATTTGCAACCCATAGGTTTTAGGTTTTGAGTAAACATCAAAATAATTTTGCAAATGGAGCTCAAGAGAAATTATGCTTGAAAGCTAGGTACTAGAAAAGTATAACAACGGAGCAACTATTCATCATCTCCATGTTGGCGATTTTAAGGTTCCTTTTAGTTGAGCAAAGTAAACTTTAGTGTGCACTCTCTCTTGATCCTTTTATTCACACTCTAACAAAAGACTTTTTAGACTCTATTAAAAACTAGACTCTTAACAAACTTTCTAGCAAACAAAATATTTAGCTAATAATAATAATAATATAATATAATATATATATAGATAGATAGTAAGATACTTATCCGGATAATCAGGGGTTGCACTCCCCAAGCTAGATTGGAGTGTAATCTTCAATGATGTAGAAGTTGAGGTAGTTGGCAACAAAGGATGGCGCCTAACATATCTCTTCTCCTCTTGAAATCTATTGATCTCAAATAAACAACAAAGCTAGTGGAACTTTGTTAAACATTAGGGGTTAGCCACATTGCTTTAGTTTGCCTGGGATAAATTTAGATTTTCATTTTTTCAAATTTTTATTTATTTTTATATGTAAGAAAAATAAAGGATAACTTGTGCATAAGTACTTTATCTTTATTTTATTTTTTATGCCACCACAGCAAATAGCCTAGAGGTGTTAAGCCTCTGAGATATTAGCATGGGGCTTAAAGGTTTTCACAAAACAAAGCTCAAAATATTTTTGTTATTCTCAAAATGCAGATATGAGATACTAAAAAAAATAAACATGATATGCAATGCAGGAATTTAAATATGGATAACTTACCGACTTACCTTTCGGCGAGGATTCGGTGTTTAAAGTCCTCCGAACAAGACTCCAAGTTCTGCTCTTCACTCCCATGGTATATCAGTTGTCACAATCGGTGGCACTGATGATTCTATGGTCTCTTCTGATGATGTTCTGGGAGATGTCTTCTTCTTCCTCCATCTTTTGGATGATGAATTCTTCTCTGGAGTAGTTGATTCTTCTTTCTCCATAGATGTATTAGGTGTAATAGTATTGATTTCTGCACATACCTTTTCATCTTCTAGATTCTTGATCCATCTTCTATTATGGCGGCGACGAGCTGCCCTGCTTCTCCCCCTGGGATTTGTATACTCATTATAACTATTAAAGTAAACACGTACCTTCTCTTTAGGAAATTGGAAATGAATCTCTCCTGTATGGATGTAGATGATTGCACGAGTAGTGTTGAGGAATGGTCTCCCAAGCACTAATGGAGGATCTTCTTCCTTTCCCATGTCCATGACTACAAAGTCAGTGAGAACATAGTGGTCCATAATCTTGACTGGTACGTTTTTGGCAATTCCTTCAGGAACTCTATAGGATTGGTCTGCCATCTGCAGCTGCACATATGTTGGTTGCAACGGCAATTTTCCAAATAATAATTCATATGTTACCTTTGCCATTAGATTAACACCAGATCCAGTATCGCAATATGTATTATAGAAGGTTAAACATTGAATAGAACATGCGATGGTAGGAGTACCTGGATCATCTTGCTGACGAAGCATTGGAGATTGAAGTAAATGGTCATTATAAGATGTTGTTTTATTTACTACCATTACCTTTGTAGACTGTGCCGTCTTGTTCTTGTTCTGATTCTGATTCCTCCTTCTGTTCTGATTGTAATTTTCTATCTTCGGTTCTAGAACATAACGATTGGAATTCTGGGAATAAGTAAGAGAGTTGTGTACCTTGTTTTTGAAAGTGCATTTCTCCTTCTTCCCTTTGATATTGAAAACAATCTTCGCACTGTCTGCGTAGATGACAGCTTTGGCTGAGCATAAGAATGGTCTACCAAGTATGATTGTTGCTCTTTCATTTCTTCCAGTGTCTACAACCGCAAAGTCTGGCCGCACACGTATGAGCCTCGATTCCCACACACACGTCTTCAAGGATCCCCTCGGGATAACAGAATGATTGATCTGCAAGCTGCAAGCACATATTCGTTTTCCAAAGTGGTTCACTATAAATCTTTTCATAAATTACCTTGGGTAGTATGTTGATGCTTGAGCCAAAATCACAGAGAGCATTGTCGAATGTGTGTTGTCCAATCTTGATTGTAATGACTGGCCTCCCTGGATCTTCCTTCTTAGGTGGCATTGAGTCATCCAACCAACAGCTTCCTGAGGTCTCTCTATAGTAACAACCTGCATTATAAATATCGACAAGGTTTGCAGTTTCTAATTCTTCCGGCTGCCCCGAAATCTTTCCTGGTGTGGTTAGTGGAACAGATAACTGAGAAATCTGAGATTCTATCATTTTATTAAAACTGTGCTGATTCTTTATAGCTGAAGAAAAGCTTTCTAAACGAGTATTGATAAGTTCAAGAGCTTTATCATTAGTTGCTATTTTTCTAGACAGATTCTCCATGGTTTTACCTTGGTTAACAACAAGATCTCTTAAAGAAGGTTGATAAGTATTAAAATTGTTACCTGGATTGTTACCTTGATAATTACCTTGATAGTTGGGCCTCTGTTGGTTCCAACCTTGATTCTGTTGAGGACGGAAATTATTATTGTTATTGATGAAGTTGATGTCCTCCAAGATCTCGGACAATTTCTGCCGGTGTGGCCTAAGTTTCCACATTCTTCACATGTCATGCGAGTCTTGAATTTGCATAATCGCCTTGGGTTGAGGATCTCTATCCTCTAGCTTCTTCATGATAAGGTCCATTTTAGCGAGATAGCATATCTACTTCTTTTTCAGCCGGTGCATTCCTCTCTTGCAAGATTGACGCTCTTCACACCAACCTTGGTTGGAAGCCATCTTCTCCACAAGTTACGGGCACGAGTTAATGTAAGTGATAAGAAAGCACCACCACCTACAAAGATCCATAGTTTCACGAGCACTGGAACAAGCCCATGATAGAAAGTCCGCATCAATAGCCACTTCTCCATCCCATGGTGTGGACATTCTGAAATATAATCTTGAAAACGCTCCCATGCTTCGTGGGGGCTGATTCATCATGCCGTTGTTGAAAATTTGATATCTTCCCTCTTAAGGCATTTGTCTTGCCTATAGGAAAGAACTTTGCAAGAAAGGTTGTGGAACAAATATCCCATGTTGTATTCTTATCTTTTGTAGCATAAAACCATTGCTTGGCCCTTCCCAAAAGTGAGAATGGAAAGAGACGGAGCAAGATTGCATCTTCGGATACGTCCTTCATAGTAAATGTGCTGCAAATCTCCAGGAAGTGTTGGAGATGAGCACTAGCATCTTCATGTGCCTTTCCACAAAATTGACTAGCTTGCACCATATTGATGAGCCCTGGCTTAAGCTCAAAGCCTTTGTCTCCAACCTCTACCTTTGGCCCAACAAGAATGTTGTCCGTGGTAGGAGCTGAAAATTCATGAAGTGTCTTGGTTGCCATAGCTTCAAATTGAGATGTCAAGTCTTTAGTAACTTGATTAACTTCCGATTCAGTAGGTCTTGGATTCTCAGATGATGATGATGATGATGATGATGTAGGTCTTTGGAGTTTGTCCGAGTTTTTGCTCGCCCTTGCCCGATTAATTTTTCGGGATCTTCAACAAAATTCTCTGGAAGGTTCTTATTCATACATATATTTTTCCCTGCATAAGATCAAAACAAAATAGAAAACAGGGTTGGACCTGTTTGAGTATGTGATAATGGGTTCTCAATGCATTAGGTGATGTAAGGGATCTCTCTTATTTCCTTATATGATGTGTTTAAAAGATTTTTGGCTAGCACCCTTTCTAACTAGTAAAGTCAGAAACAATACTAACTTAATAGGAATAACACTGTCTAAGTTTTGGCTAATACCCCTCCAAACTTAGAGAAAGCTGGAAAGAAACACTAGAAAAACTTTTGAAGTTTTGAAAACACATTTTGAAATTAAGATATTGACTATGCTCTCCTAAACTAGGAAAGTTTTGAAAAACAAAGTCAAGAAAAATTATTTCTCTGGATAGACTACACCTTCCCGAGAACGGCGCCGAAATGCTTGTTGATATTTCTTACACGATCCCAATTAGGAAGGCGAAAGAAATATATATGGGATATCTATCTAATCATGTTAGCTTGGATATGGGATTAACCTCATGATCCAACAAAGCGGAGTTAGGCGGTGTTAGTAGTGGGATGTAACATAGTATCACTATCCATAGTGGAGTTAATCTCACCAGGATATGTACTCAAGGTATACCACTCATTTCTAGGCATTACCTATACACTAGTCTGTCACCCTAGCAATAATGCTCAAAGAAATGCGGGGCATGGTACTCTTGATTGGCCTTGATAAAAGAATGAACATGATATCTGCAAGCGCACAGATAGAAATACCAATTGTAGCACTTCACCGGGAGTAATCCAGGTATCGTATTTATATTTTACCACAGGGAAGGAAGTCTATGGAAAGGTAGAGAGAAAAGGATGTCTAATGATTTATATTGTGATTTAGTTATGAGATCCACCTTATAGTATTGTAATGCAGAGTTGCCATAAGTATCTAACATTACTCAACAGATAAGTCACGGGATAAAGATAATAATAATGGTAAATACCCAAGTCTAAGATCATCATATGCCACTAGTATCATACGAGCTATTAACATGTTATAGAAAGAATAGAATGAATATTCCTAAGATACTCTTAATCATATATGTCAAATGAATACTACAATTAGTGCAATACATCTAGCTATCATGGCAAGGTTGGATTACTTCTACACATGGCAAGCATTACCAATAACAACCAAGGACGAAACTTGATCATTACCATAATAATAAACTCGACTAGTCCTACATTCGGAGGGTGGATTCCAAAGGACTCAACAGTCTCCGTCACTCCCGCGATCTACCACACGGCCCGAATGTAGGGTGCAATTGCGAGATAAACGTTGTATAAACACCACGTTTACACATTGCTTATCACCCACATAGTGATCATCTATATGGATGCTATACAATTCCATGCATAAAATATAAAGCAATCTTACTAAACTAAACATATAATCATAGCAAGCATAAACACATATCAATAAGAATATAATAATTATATAGATCAAAGCCATAACAATTGTATTCTAAATATAAGAGTACTTACGGATCGAATACAAGAGAGAAGTCTCAAGAACGATGATCCTTGCTACTTCTTGACTATCAGGAACTCAAGATGAACTTGATCTTCAACTAGAACTAGCTATGTAGCTAACTACTTCTAGTATGAACTAGGGCTTAGGTCTAGACTTGGCTGGACTAGATGGGTATGAGTTGATGAATGAGTATGATAATGATCAATCGATAGCCACAGGGTCGGGTCACCGGTCTTCTTATATAGTACTTGGCGATGAACGTCAACCCTTGGATCAAACCGACCTTCAAAGAACGGTGTAGAAACAACCTCAATGTCGGTAGTAAACCGACCTAGAAAGGAGAGACCGACGGGGGGCCCACCACTTGGCGGCCTAGCCTAGTTGGCCACCCCAAATGGCGGCCGCCGCCGGTGGCATGCCACCTATCTTCTAGGCGTCCCGTCTTTTCTCGGTGTCCTCTTCGGTATCTTCTAGAATGTTTTAGTTCACTTTTCAAGGGTTGAGTTGCTTCATGGTTAAGTCTTGTCTTCATATGCCTTGTATATTCCTAACTTTCTCCATCTTTCTCCACAAGCAATTATCTATCAAGTCCCCTCAAAAAGTCAAAATAAAGAATACCAAAACTCATGGAATTATGTTAGTTAGACCCCTAGACTTATGTTTGGTCTTTAACTTGAGCCCTTATTTCATGTTATTTGTCTTAATATTATGCTATAAAAGGTTTTCCTCGCAAAATGCCTCTCGAATGGGGTTTATCCCCAGGTTTTCTACTAATTTTGCAATTTTCTTGTTCCTCTTGTTGTCGGGAATATTAGCACTCTTCTATGAAGAAGACAAGTTAGCATTAATGCAAACGGCTACAAACATCATCATTGTTTTCTTCTTCTCGGGGTATGACACAAGATTTAAGGAGTTCAAGTTCTTTTGCCAATATTTTTTCTGCTCTTGAGCTCTTCTATGAAGAAGACAAGTTAGCATTAACCTCATGAGCTTGCTTGACTATAGATTGCGACTATAGATTTAGCAACCATCTTGTAGTCATGAAAGCTCTCCATAATGTACAACTTAGAATATGTATTTGATGGTCGTGATTCGGTTGATAGTGTTGCCTCCTGGATTCTTCTCTCCGATCTTCTCTAGAGATATTTCCCTCGGGCAAGCCAACAATAATCTAAAACATTTTAGCCTGTGCCAAAGCGTGGCCTTAACTCACTACCTCTTAAAATATGCACTAGAAAAATATTCTAGCCTCAAAGACGTCGCTTGAAAACAACCATAGTTAAATCAAGAAAAAAGGCTATAATAAGGTTTTTGGATAGTTGAGTATTAGGCAATTTCAGTTAATTTCATTTAAACATGTGAAGCATACTAGCATAACACAAAAGCATATCAAGATCATAGCATGATTCAACATCATATAGCATAACATGATCATAACAACTAGTGTAAACATGTGTATCATACTAGCATGACTTAGCATCATATAACAAAGCATATCATGATCTAAAAGCATATAGCAAAGCATGACATGATCCAATAGTATATAAGAAAGCATGATCCCGGCAACGATGTAAACATAGCGGTTCATACACGGCATGCAGTTGAACATGATGAACAATAAGATTAGAACATAGATGTTGTTGGGGGCAATATTAACGATGCCCCTAATCCACGCGAAATCAAAACAAACCCCAACCGCCTTCCAAACTATGACTAGTACGGTCTATGAACCCCGAGCTCGAGCTCAAGGCGGGTCTCCGAGCTCGAGCTCGGAAGCCCTCGCCCTCGTCGGGACCGCGATTACAACTTACCCGAACTCCTTTCTCGGAGCTCACGGCCCCACGCGAGCTCGAGCTCGACGACTCAAGGGTTCCACCGGAACGCACGACCGCGAGTTCCTCGAGAGTCCGAGCTCCCAACTCGTGATCCGTCAAGCATAACTCCACAAACTCCAACTCGCACAACCTCCGGTGTATGCGGTCCCGCATCGCATGACCTCTCGCCACGCCAGCATCCTTCCGGCTCATGAGCTCGCCACACGCGACCTCCGTCCACGAGTCCGTCCGCACGACCTACGGCCACGGGAGCCGCACCGCTCACACCAGCGCGACACACCCGACTCGCACAACCTTGGGCTCGGGAGTACGCTGAACCCGCGAGCTTTCGAGCTCATGCTCCTATCCGACTAAATCCTGTGACCCCGGAGGCCGCAGACGGCTTGGATCTCCAGGCTTCGCACGACTGAGCCCGAAGCGAAAGCGAAGGTTATGAGCCTCAACTCTCCGGGACCACATACGCGATGCACCACACATCTCAACGAGGGATTGGAGGAAGTCCAATCTATCGAGAGCCGTATGACGCCGCCCGAAGTGCGGATATGCCGCGCCTCCGCGGACGCGGCGTATCAAGCCGGATGCTCGAATCCGCCTCTGACAACCGCTACGGACAACCACTATGGACAAGCCGACCTTTTTCGCCGAGCTCTCCCGGCCCACACATCTTCACGCAACGCGCCGCGACCCCCACATCTATCTACCCCGGCTACGCCGCAGCCCCGGCGAGCAAAGGAGCGTGCCCGGACGGGCCGTCAGCCTACGATGTCCCCGCGCCGTGCCCCGCCGCAATAACGACGGCTACAGCACGCGATGCTCCGACAACCGAAGCGTGCCCGGCGTCCCAGGCGACTTTGCACTTTACCTCCTCTATTTTGTGTTCTTCACACCTTTAGTCCTTCTCCGGTGGCACCCATGTATCCCTCCCCCTTCGACTATAAAAGGAGAGCCTTGGCCATCGGGAGAGGGGATGGATCTTCTTCCCTTCGCACTCCTCATTCGAACACACACAACTCACGAGACTTGGGAGCCGGCCTCCTCCTCTCTCGACATGCTTGTATTAAGCCCGTCTGAGCGTTTGAGCTCGACCACATAGTGACTCCGACTGGGGATCGGACTAGGGGCCCGATTGCCACAAACCGATAAATCTTGTGTCTTGTGTCCCTTGAGCTAGGCCATCGAAGTCCCACACGAGCCATTCGGCCGATTTTCGCGTGGCGTGGTATATCCGCCATATCCGACCACGGCGGTTGGCGCGCCCGGGTAGGGAAGCGCTTCGTGTGATGATAGTCACCGCTTCGATGGCTTCATCCGTTTCCTCGCCGGCGTCCGTAGCACCCGTGCGCGCCAGGGCGCTCATCTTCATCGGCTCCGGCCGCTCGTCGGGCGCCTTTCTCGACCGTCCCGCCGCACTGTCGCCGACTCACGAGTTTAGTACGCTCCATCCGCGCCGCTCACGGATCACTTCTTCGTCGCCATTCCCCTCGAGCAACGAGCTCAATGAGGAAGGGCGCGGGGCTCGAGTCGCCCCTAGGCGCCAACCGGGCGCGCACGACCGGGTTCGCCGTCGTCCCGCACCCGTGGGGTCCGCCGACGCCGGGCCGCGCTTGCCGACCATGCGCTCCTCCCCGCCCGCACAAGCGAGGGATCGGAAGACCGCTCCTCTCCTCCGGTTACTCACGGACAGCCGGCGATCCGCACGACCTCGCGCCGCGGCCTCGAGGTTCGTGCAAATAAGTCGCGCTCCGGTCGACCTCCAGGTCGGGGGCCGAGAGGCACGCTGTCTCACGTCCACACGTGGGAGCTCACACGACCGACACCAGATCTGCACGCACGGTCTCGCGACGTCCCAAACGGGGTCGGGCGCTGCCCCGAAGCTCCGCCGCGACGCGTGCACGAATTCGGCCAAGGTCGCGGGGGCCGATCCGCCTCCAGGCTACGCGTGCGGTACCAAAGAGGAAGCACGAAACTCCACCCGCCAGGCTGAAGCTCGATCGACCAAGGTCATGGGTCTCGCCCCGTCCGCGCGACCTCCGGCCCGGCTGGCGGAAGGCCGTCCCGCATGACCTAATGAGCCGCGAGTCCGGCTTCGCGCCACCATCTCATCTCGCCGACCAGCCCCTTCGACCCCCACGGCCCATTAGCCATGAGTCAACCGGCGCCTACAAAGTCGCGTAACATACCGCTTAGCGTCCAGATGGGTCGAGCCAGCGGCATCGTTTGTTGACATTTCTTAACGTATGCGTAAGAATCCGCAAGCGCACGGAATTGTCGTTATAGCATTTCATCATATCCGAAGTATTCGGTATCGTATTTCCACGAGGAACGGTTGTGTGACTTCTCTCTGAATAGAGTCACCCTAGGATAACTATGGGTGGTGAGGTATCTTTTTATGGGCTCAAACTCTCTGCGTGGATCACTTGGCTGTTATGTCATCACTTCGGGCACCGCCCACGCCCAAAGGGCGTGTCCGGCAATTGCACCGCGCCACACCCGAACGTGGGGGGGATTACAAGGACGGACAAGGTTTCATAACCGGCCGCCTACCCCCTCAACCGGTGGGATGCGCCACAAAAGATAGAAAACCCTTAGTCTAGACACCACGTCTACACTAGTGGTTATTACTCTAGCGTGTTAACAAGGCTTACCCGTCCCCGGGGTCCTTCTACCGGGGCACCGCCCGAAAAAACGACTATCAATCCCGCAAAGTCTATAACAACAAGATAATATGCTTAAGAGTAATAAGCCGAAGAGGGACACAACCATTCTTACCCAAAGTGATTAGAAGGTTGTAGAGGTACAAGCGTGGCCCGGTGCCGACAAGTCCGGCACTCACGGCCACCCGAGATCCCTTGATGCACCGAGAGGCACACCGGGACTCCATGGAGAAGAGGCCAAGCCCTCTTCTAGCCTTCCTCTCTCACTCTCCATTAGAACTAAGAGGAAGAAGAATAAGAA
>JADLZK010008529.1:0-40364 GCA_015847255.1 Hyparrhenia diplandra | reverse complement strand
GACATAAATGCCGCGAATGTTATTATTGTGGTATCATCACAACGCCGCTAAAAATACTTGGTGTCAAGATTTTGCACCCGTGAAAAGTCAATTGAGTGGAGTGGATCCACCTGCGGGTTAATATGCCATCCGCTATGAACTCATGTCGAAAGTAAAGATGATTGATTCCAAACAACAAAAAAAACAAAACGAATTTTTTGACCTTTTCAAAATCTAATTTGACTATTCGCCTTGCTCAACATATTTTGTGTAAATTCCAAAATAAATTAGCTATTGTTATAATATCTTAATGATCTAATAAGTCATCATAACAAAATTGATAATATTTATATACATTATTCAAATAAAACGAATGGTCAAATTAGATTTTGAAAGGTCAAAGAATTGCATTTTTTTTTGGTTGGATTGAGGGAGTACTCCACGTTTGCCGACCGGCGTGGGTTTGCAACTCATCTACGTGACACGCGATACTAAAAGCGCGCGGAGTAATAAAGCGATCGGGCTCAGGCCGAAGTCTACTTCACGACGCCGCCCGCCACCTCTCCGCACCGCGCACTGAGCCAACTCACTTCCACGCCCGCCACATCTATCTCGCCGCCGCCGCCGCCGCGTTTAGCTTCACGCGGGCCGCCTTCCACGTACTCACCACCGCCGGCGCCGCGTCGCCCCCGCGCGCACCATGCAGCGGTCACGGAGATGCTTGCATTGGTTGCCATCCGCGCCGCCATGAGGCAGAGGATCCCATGGATCGACTCCTCACCATTCCGCGCCGCACCGTAGCGCATGGCGAGGGGTGCGCGGCGACGCCATGGTGGGACAGAGCATCCCACCGGAGTGGGTTTTCCAACGTAACAGTGGAATGGCGCACCGTCACCAATTCGCCATCGCCGGCAACCCGAGGCGTGCTTCGCAGCAGCCCGCTCTACCCGGCTCATCGATGGCCACGGCACTGCCGCGCCCCGCCGACATGCCGCGCGCGCCGATGCGGGCATCAACTCGCCAGCACATACACGCCTTGCTCGCAGATGAACACCGGCTACCGATGATGACGACACGCACGAAAAAGTTATGGGGATCGGGCAACGCGATGACGGCAAATGACGTGGGGGCACCAGAACCGGCGGGCACGCCTCCGCGCACGTGCAATAGCGGTGTTGAGCGACGAGCCGATGGTGGCGCCGTGATCCAACGGGTTTTCGGTTCGTCCGCTCTCCCCGCCCGCCTAACCGCCGGTGCTCAACACGGGTATCTTCGGTGCAAATAAGTGTCGCTGCGACGATTGCCGATGGCTCCAGTCCTGAGCGTGGAAGTCAACCGGGGGGGAGTGTACCGCAGATGAAAGCAAGTGTGATCGATGCAGTCTACTTTTGTTCTTCGTTGATGGCTTGTGGGCATGAGTGTACTTTGTTCTTCCAATGCAGGAGTTGCTCATAGTTGTAGGTGACTAGCTAGATATAACAACTTTGGTAGCTTTTTGAAGTGTGCACGCGGCCGTAGGTGATGCATATATGGTGTGCATATGTTCGATCCTTACCTAGCAAAGGATGTTCAAGAAACGTAGATCCGGATGGAACGAAGACCGAGATGTTTTAATTAGTTGTAATATAATCCGTGGTGTTATAATGCTCACTCGCTTCGTCTACCATTAATTCTCGCGCCACGCAGCCTACGGTCGTCAGCCACCCCGGCCGGCTATAGGCCGCCTCTCTCTCCTTCTAGTTTGCCACCGAAACTCGCGACAAGCTTGAAGGCGCAATTCCCGCTACCGAGGTCACCTTTGAACGCTATTGTCCGCCCACACGGCGCTCGAGCTAGCCACCACGGTTTGTTCCCATCCCCGCCGACCGAGCCTTGAAAACCGGCGAGGCCGCACTTGCCTCCATCCCATCCATGTAACCGCCGTCCCGCCGGCCGGAGTGGGCCGCCCCTCGCTCCGGGCAACGCCCCGCCTCAACGCCTGCCGAGCTCGCGGTAGGCGGAGCCCATTCAAACCCGCTCATCCGATAGCATAGATAGGAACGCTAGGGTTCTCGGGATCACGGTGTTCGCCCTCCCGTCGCTAGAGACATCATCTCCCGTGGTGCCGCGCCATGATGGACTTCTCCTCGAAGGGGTGATTCAATCGGGCGCGGTTTCTAAGACGAGGAACAAAAAGAATGCAAATGATAGAAAAAGATTGACACGCATCATATTAATTAAACCGATAAAAGGAAATAAAGATAACCCAAATTAACAAAAGATAAAGAGATTGCCATGCAAATGAGATTAACCAACAACCGATTCCTTAGCAAATTAACCACACACGTATCATTGTATCTTTTACACATCCACACAAATCAAACAACGTATAAATTAACATTAAAAAAGAAGAGAACCTAGGCCGCCTTCTTGGCCTTCTGGTCCCTCCGCTTGGCCGGCTTCCCCGCGTCGCCTTCCGTCGCCTCTCCGCTTTGGGTGATCCCCTCGGGTGGCATCGGCCGAGATCCGATCCGAGGGCGAAGTTGGCCCTCTCCCCGAGGGGCAGATTCACCTTTGGCAGGCCAACATCGCCGGCCAGGCCGCTCAGCTTGGTGAGGCCGCGCGCTGAGGCGCTCCACAAAGAACTTCATCTCCTCCCGGTGGCGCCATGTCGACGATCGTGGGCGGCGAGTCCGCTTTCCTGTGAGAGGGGCACGAAAGAGAAGTTAGTGTTGATAACGGAGGGGGGCTGGGGGGGGGTATAAATGTGGCATTTCCAAAAGACGTTGCTCAAAAACGATAATCGACGACCGCCGCGCCCAATGGCCATCTCCTCGCACTCAACGGCGATCGTATTTTCCAAAGCACAACCGACAGCTTAATTAATTGTTTGTTTTGACAAATTTTACATTGAACAAGTTAAGATTCAAATCAAATTTAATATAATATATATTTTGTTAATATATACAAACAAAAAAAACAGAACATATATTAAAAATGATTAAAAAAGAGGAAGGCCGCCGGCCTAGTCCTCGCCGTCGTCCCTCCTCCTCCTCCTCCTCCTCACTGGCGTCGGCCCTTCTTGGCCAAGGCCTTGAGGGACGATCCCGCCAACTCTTCCACCTTTGGGGGCGAGTGGTTGATCTTTCATCCAGAGGTCGATCCACCCTTGAAGAAGACCATGGCCGTCCGCCAGCTCCTTCAAACATGAAGGCAGGCCGAGACGATCGAGGGTGAAATCCCTCTCGATTCTTCCTCCGGATAGCGGCGCCGGACAAGAAGCTCATCGGCCGCCGGGCTTAGCCGGGAGGCCGTAATCCTCCATGCGGTCCCCCCGCCAGGGAGAGGGCGGGACGAGGAGCCGGCACCATCTGAGCTCGGACCCGTTGTCCACCGGCCAGCCCACCACCGGATCCTGCCCTTGCCCTCCGCCGCCCATCTCCCCCCCCGGTGCGCCTTGTTGGATCCCGAGCCCGAGGCGCCATGGCGCCGATGATTGCAAAGAGAATGTGTCAGGCTTAGAGAACCGAAAGGATGAACGCCTTTGATTAGAGTGTGTGCTTAAATAGTGAGTTAGCCTGGTTGCTCCACTTCCCCACGATCGAACGCTGCGCCAACGCAACCGCCATTGGAATTCTGGGTACAATCGAACGCCGCTAGTTTTAAATAGCGGCTAAGGAGCGGTTTACCTCTAAAACAGCCTATAGCGAGCTAATAGCGGCTAAACGCTTAAATTGTACTTACATGAATGTAAATAGCGGCACCCCCCTCGAAAAGGCTATAACGTGGCTATTTAAAACAAAGTAGTGTACAGGCTCAAGAGAACTCTAATTTTCCTTTAATCTCCGGTCAAAACTTGTAACTAGTCTTTTTCTCCTCATAGTAACTCCAAAATTGATGGTTTTTCTTTCTATTTTTTTAAAATCATGCTCTATCGAGCGATTGTATTATTATTACTTCTATTACTATTTGTCATGTTTCATCGATAACATTTGAAATTTGAATTTCAAAAAATTACAACTTCAAACAACATTTTTTGGAGCATCTAATGATTTCAGCGTAAGAAGTCATGAACATATAAAAGTTGTACAACTTCTTATGATGCACACCTTTACATCGGTCATCTTCACCTCGACGACATCATGGTAACATTGTTCACAAGATTTACACATCCACATAGAGTTTATATGAAACTACGAGACATCTCTAAGATTTGTGAACAATGTCTAACACTATGCCGATAGGGAAACAACCAAATTAAAATGTAGATCTTGCAGCTTCGAACGTGAATAACTCTCTAGTTGAAAACTTTTTGGTTTGACATTACCTTGTAAAGGAAAATCTAGGTCTCAATTTCAAAAAATGGAAATTGAAATTTAAATGTTTCATGACCTTGATAGACAAACCACCACCCAAGACGATTGTAATGTAGTTCTCAATTATCCATGAAACTTTGCAAAGATAAAAACGTTTTGATTTGGCATCATCTTGTCATGGAGAAACATATGTAATAGTTTGAAAACATTTAGCTTAGAGCGCGATTTGGGATAGTTTCGTCTCAAGAAAAGGCGCCCGCCCATTTCTTGACGCCACGCTATCCGCTTACATGGGTCATGTCCGCCGCCGACCGCCATTTGGAGGCCACTCGCCTTTAAAACCTCCCCACGCCTATGGCTTCCAAAGAAGAACCCTACTTTTTGTTTTAACTGTGGTCAAAACTTGTGACTAGTCTTTTCTCCCCTCATAGTAACTCTAGATGTGATGGTTTTTCTTTCTAAAATTTTTGTAAAATCATGCTCACAAGAGATTGTTTTCTTACTTCTATTATCCTTTGTCATGTTTCATCGACAACATTTGAAATTTGAATTTCAAAAAATTACAACTTCAAACAACATTTTTTGAAGCATCTAATGATTTCAGAAGAAGTCATGAACATAAAAGTTGTATATATAACTTAAGATGTACATATTTTATATAGTAGGTCATTTCTTCATCCGATGACGCCGCAAAGAACATTGTTCACAAGATTTACACATGTGTCATAGAGTTTATGAAACTAGAAGAGAGATTTCTAAGATTCGAGAACAATGTCACTATAGCACTATGTCGGATGGGGAAACAACCAAAATTAGAATTGTACGTCTTGCTAAGTTATGAAACTCTCTAGTTGAAAACCATTTATTTCGACATTATCTTATAAAGATAAACTATGTCTCAATTTCAAAATGTTGAGAATTGAAATTTAAATGTTTCAAGTGACGCCGATAGACATACCACCAACATAACGATTGTAGTTCTCATATATCCATGAAACTTTGTAGTTTATTACAACATTTTGATTTGAGATCATCTTGTCATGGAAAACATGTAATAGTTTGAAAAACATTTATCTTACGTGACGCCAAGACCGATAGTTCGCGCTATCCATTTGGCTCGACACCTCGCCGAGTGCACCGCCCCACGCCCGCACCGGGCCGCGACCCGATTATTGCTGCTCACCAAGTCTTCGCGCACAAAACATACTATAAGCGCCGCTCCCGAAGCTAGTTTCCACCAAAAAGCTCCCGCCGTGTCGCGCCATGAAAAAAAAAACTTCCGCCCGACATGCTTGCAGAGATCGACGGATTCGGTCGCCGAGGTCTCTCCCGCTCCCACCTTAAGATCCAATGGCCGGGAGGGCGAGGGCAGCCGCAAGCGATGGTGGCGGAGGAGCCATCGGTGAACCAAATTCATGTTATGTTCATGCCGCTCTCGCACCCCGGGTAAGATTGATCGCTTGTTGCGCTTATGTTCATCATGGGAGTAACGGCCCTATTACGCCTCCGGAGACGGCAACGAAGCATCTCGACATATCCCGCATCAATGGGCTCGCCATCAATCCGACCATCGCCTCCGACCGGGACTCCGACGCCTACATTGATCGACCGCCAGCCGCTTGCTTTGAGAGCTCAACGTATATGGGGTCGCCCGAACTAAGCTTTCGAACTGTCCGCACGAGGTGGAACGGATATGCGCCTTCTCTCGCGGCAGTCCCGACGCCATGGCTGCGGGTGGGGTTTTTGACGAAATTATTTTCTGCTTGATCAAACCGCTGGTCCTTTAGACGCCTACGGTTTTTGATCCTCGCTTGCGACCGACAACGGCATCCAAAGAGAATATTGACACGTCGTCGCGCCCGATGCCACGCATCGACGAGTACCGAACGCCGTGGGAAACCATGGAGCTTTGTCAAGGAGACATCGCGGCTTTGCCAAGAAAAAGAGGTCATTCACCACCGGCCAGGCGGCATGGTACGCCGCAGCCCGGGCCCGCGACAAAAAGCAATCCGCCACGACCACCTCTAAGGGAGCCATGGTTCCCGTGATCATGGTTGTCCCGAGGAGCACAACCGGGCCTGCCGACGCTGCTCACCGTCACGGCGCGCTCATGGTTCGATGTGACCCCTCCCGACCTTATCCCGGAGCCTCCCCGCTCTAGAACTACTAGTCCGCACTGGGTAGAATAATGGGCTTAAAACCATGTTTATATATGTCGATGGTGTTTGGATGATTATCATGTTATCCGGATGTAATTCATGTTATGTTCATGTTTGCGATTCTCGCGCTATGCATGTCCCCTTGACGCTATACCGAACGCTACCGTGTCCCCGGCGGCTCAGCCGCCGCCTTCGTGAATTACGCTGTCCCGCGACGGCAACCCCTCTCCGACATGTCCCCGCCCCGGACGAGGTTCGGTGAGTGAGTGAATGCCGCTAGCGGCCGCCGCTCATTTCGGCCAGGAGACCTCATTTCCTGTTGACCGGCGCACGCCGGAGTCCACGCCCGTGGCATGCTCAGCGAACGTCACCCCCACGCGACATTGAGGCGACCGCGAGGTCGTGGAAGTATGGAACGCCGCTGAACGGCGGGGACGCCTTCAACTCGACGGCAGCGATAATATGATGACATACCAAAGATCGGGCGCATACCGTACACGATTGCACCCACGGCGATTTGCTGGTGCCGCCCATCAAGCCAAATCAGGGAAGTGATTTCGGGGTAACGCGCGCAGAGCTGGTCCCAATTGCCCCGAGATTAGGAGTCAACACTTGCAGCCCCCGCCGAATGGGAGCCTCGCCGATAGAGACCGGCATCGTACCGCGAGATAATATGATGACACCGCGCCATGCACTATGGCAAATAAGCGCGACTCCACACGACAAGATGCGCAGTGCAATGATGCACCCATATATGGTGTAAATGTTAGAGACGCCGGGGCATCAAAAAGCTTCCGCTAGCTTTTCATTACGCCGGATTGGTTGAAACGCGATTGACTGAGTAGCATGCCGCGAGAACACGGCACGATGTTTTAATCCATTGTAATCTTGTGTTATATTTTGTATGCTGTTGAACGCACCGCCACCCGGTGCGTAGATATTGCCCCTCGCTGTTCCTCCGACAACTCAACCACCACTTGCCAGCCGCTTCACCTCCCCGCCGTACTATGTTCTCCTCACCAAGGTTGAAAAGAACGCCCCCCACCGTGAGAATGTTTCAATTCATGTGTTCGCTAGACCTTCCGCTTTTGCTATTTTCTTGTGGAGCTGTTGATCTTCCTCTCAGTAGCATGCCGCCATGCACTCGATGATCCTTATGGATGAGCTCTGAACAGAATTCATGTGTCACCCGCTCGCAAGAATATGAATGAACATGTTTTACGGTGTATAATTAAGATTCGACCGGAACAATCCACTAGCATGGATGTCGATGGGGGAAACGAGAAACCAAATTCGAGATTTAATTGTAGATCTTGCTAGGTTATGAAACTCAGTTTAAAAACTTTTTGATTTTTTAAATTATCTTGTAATGGAAAACTAGGTCATGAATTTTTTTAAAAATGGAAATTTAAATTTGTTGGATGACCTCCGACAAACTACCAATATAAAGACTCGACACAGCCGAAATCCATGAAATTTTTGTGGCAAAATATCACCTTTTGTTGTGGCTTGATTTATTAAAAAATGGTATTTAAGAATAACTTAAATTTGACTCCTTTTGTACAAATTTTTTCAATAAGACACGGGCCGCGACGGCAAAAGTCAAACGGGAACTATAATTTGCAACGGAGGGGCATTGGAAGTTTGGGATCATGATTTGCCGGAGAAAAAAGTTCCAACAGTTTGCAAACATTTAGCCCCCTTTGGCCCAACCGTGAAACGCCAGACGGCATCGTGACGTGGCAAGTGGAGATTAGAAGACAACATTGGTTCAGCACCCCCCGCAATGGGAGCCGATTTTTATATGCCAAACCCGCCAATCACAGAAAACGCTGTGTACCGCAAGGGCTTGGTAGGATCCGCAAATGAGTGTACTGACGTTCTTCCTCGCTGCAAGGTTGAAATAAGCACGCAAATCAAGGCGATGATGCTCTCATGCAATGTATGTCTAATATATATGTGTGTCTCAAGCCTCTAGCTAGATCATCTAGATCGAATGCTTTTGCTAGCTTTTGGTTGTGTGCATGCATGGATTGGTTGATGTTCGATTGATCCTTCCGAGTAGCATGCGTGATGAACACCGGTGAGATGTTTTAATTTTGTAATCTTGTGTTATATTTTGTCCGTGGTGTTGTGTTACTCTAATTCATGTGCCGCGGATGTTTGATTAATTGCATCCGAAAATGATGAATGAACAGAGTGACAATGGTACAAGATATTCATGTTTTGCGATGGTGTATAATTAAGATTCGTGAACAATCACTAGCATGGATGTCGATGGGGAAACAAAGAACCAAATTGAGATTTAATTGTAGATCTTGCTAGGTTATGAAACTTTCTAGTTTAAAACTTTTTGATTTTTGGCATTATCTTGTAATGGAAAACTAGGTCTGAATTTTTAAAAATGGAAATTTAAATTTTTTGATGACCTCCGACAAAACTACCAATATAAAGACTGTAGTTCCCAAATATCCATGAAATTTTTTTGTGCAAAATATCACTTCTTTTGTTGTGGCTTGATTTATTAACAAATGGTATTTAAGAATGACTTAAATTTGACTCTTTTGTACAAATTTTTTGAATAAGACGACCGGTCAAACTTAGGGTCAAAAAGTCAAAGGAGCTATAATTTGAAACGGAGGGGCCTTTATATTTGGGATCATCTTGTCATGGAGAAACATGTAAAAGCCTGCTTTGAAAACATTTAGTAGATTACACATACTACACACATTGGGATAGTTTAGTATGAAGAAAGACGCAGCGCCAGGTAGCGGCGCCGCATGCGCTTTTTGACGCTTGGCTCATAGGCGCTTTTGCCGCATCGCCGCCTAATTAAGCGTCCGACGCTTGTGCCCGGGCTTGAAGGAAATCCTACCGTGACAAGCTAATTATAGTATTGTTGACTAGTTATTCGCTTAATGAAGCACCTACTACACCGCTGTACTAGTAAAGTAGAAAAAGTTTTACTATGCCTTCAATGTTTAGCATCCCCATTGTACGCGCCTCATGCCCGCCGCGGAGGGCACCAGCCATCCCACGCGGAGGTGATCGCGCTGCCCGCACTGGGGATTGACGGAACGACAGCGGGCGCACGTGGCTCCACCGTAACTATAGCGAGGTGTGAAGCATACGCAGCGATTCGCATGCAAAGGGCGGATATGATCAAAGACGCGTCACGGGAATAGTCCGCAGAGTACCGCATACATGTGTACTATCGATCATTTTTATATTGCCAAAACCTTACTTTTTACGGGACTCACGCGCCGCCAAACGCTTTCGTTCCTTGTCGCAGGCGCCGGTTGTTGCCTCCGCTCCCGGCCGTCCGTCGCTACTAGACACTTCGAAATGTGCACGGGCCGGCTACTCTAGAGGGCAAGAGCGAGGGCCAGCGCCGTTGTCAAAGAAGAAGGGCAAGAGGCCGGCAACACGCCCAAACGCTGATGGCTTGTACTCCGCAACGTAGCTTGTCTTGAAATTAAAATACCCTCCGTTTTTTGTACTTGCAATTTTTTTGACTCATATAAACCGTGGTTGACCTCTCGCCTTATTCAACTTTTTTAATAAATATTACCACTTTTGTTATGACTTATTACATCACTAAAGATATTGTAATGACGTTTTTTTGTTTTTTAATTTACATAAAAATTTGAATAAGACGAAAAAATAAACACAATTTATATGAGTCAAAGAATTGCAAGTATTGTGGAACTGAGGGTAGTATCAAGTAATAGGTCACTTAAACAACAATAAAAAGACTAAAACAATGGTAATCAAGTGACAAAACTGACGGAATGTAGTACGCTGCTTGAAGAAAGAAAGAAACCAACAAATACAAAGAAGAAGCACAAATGCAGACCAAGTACTTTATTCAAAGTTTTCATCTCTGGTATTTTCCTCCCCGTTTCCAAATTATAGTTCACTTTGGCTTTTCTAGATACATTGGTTTTGTTATGCATCTAGTTATACATTATGTCTAGATACATACTAAAAGAAATGGATCTAGAAAAGCCAAAGTGAACTACAATTTGGAACCGAGGGAGTACAAACTAATCCTCAAGGAATTCACCGATAAGAGTTTGAGGATCAAGGAGATCGACTACGCCAGCAAGATGATTGCCGAAACTCCTCAATCCGCCTCGGTCCTCCTCGCTGATTGGAGCCCCACGAAAAGCCGGAGCATGGATACACAAATCTCTGCAGTTTGGGCTGACAGAGCCGCCAAACCCGCCGAAGGGCCGAAAAAACGCCGCGGCCCGATGAGCGCCGTCACCGAGGAAACGCCGCCGCGAGACGCTGCAATCGGGATTCACCTTGTACACATTCGTAGTGATTACTTTGGTTGTGTGAACGCTAGTGTTGTCAATGCATTCTACGGCGAGGTCAAAACTTAATAAAAACTTGTGCTCCTTGAGATGGCTAGTTTTTATTAAAATGTGGAATCGCCATGTTTTGTAGAATTATTTATTTTTAACACCAACATATTACGTTTTATGAAAATTAAATAATTCTACAAAATATGGCCAGCCATATTTTTAATAAAAACTAGACATCTCAAGGTGCACAAAAAAAAATTGGTTCACCAAAATTGAGTTACCAAACTCTAGTTATGAATTTCCAAAAGTGACGAAAAGGTCGGATTCCTAACAATTTTTCGCTTTGATTTGAGGCCGATTCCCAAATTAAAAAAAAAATATGATGCCGCATTCCTAAGACAAACTTTCTTCAGTAAAATTCTAATTCTCCCAAAGTCCTATTACTCCAAACAATGTTTAACATTTCAAAATACTAGCACTAGCACACAAGTTACAAATCCCCTTTTACATTAACCGTGGGACCATGGTGTCTCGCATCGAACACTCTACAGCTTGCCACCTCGATTCCCCTCAAATGCTCCATAGTACTATGGGCGCCTTCTCTCGCAGCCTCTCCTCGTCTCTTCCTTCTCCCATACTACACACCTACTAGTAGTACTACACAATACACCGCCTTCTACACCGCTGGGTCACTCGCCTTCGCCTCGCCGCCTCGTCTCCATCCCGGGCAGGTGCACCTCTTTATCACATCCATGCAAATGCAAGCTAGATATGGTTTTTCATGTGGTTTTTGAAACAAAGAAATACATGAGTTTTTTTTTTTTTGTATGGTTGCAGATCCGATCGAGTCCCGGCCGCTCGTTTATCTCGACTTCATGTGGTCTCCCTCAAGTCCCTACCGCTCCGATCTCTAGTGTTGGGTTGGGAAGGAGGCCGAAGAAAATGTCGCAAGAGAAGCACATCCGCTTGGGTAAGCACCAAGTCTAGATTCTAAAGTGCATTATCCTTCCTTTCTTGAAGTGTTTTCTCGAATGGATCTAAAAAGTTTTTGTGTTTGTCTTGCATATCTTTTGTGACTCATGCTACCTTCTACAACCACGTAGATCTACGCTGAGATTATCAAAGGATGAGGAGGAACGACGTGCACAAAAAAAAAGTGAGCATATTGTTCTCCTCTAATCGACACCACGTACCCGTAAGTAGACTCAAAAAAGTTTGCTTGTTTCTTGAGTTGACTTTGACGAGTGGGGCTCACGGCCGTAGGACTATAATCTCCCCGTAGGTCTCGAGCCCCTCGTCATGGCCATGGCTAGCGCTTAAGACCTCGCGCTGAGATTATAATCCCCCCGCAAGCTCCTCGAGGGTGTCGCCGCCCCTTACCGAAGTCCGACCCGAGAGACGCCCATATATGTCTTCGTAGCTTAGGTCTTGCTTCCTTTTTTTGACAATGTTCGCTTGCTTTTGCTTCATCTTGTTTCAAATTTTGTTATGTCTCACGGAATACTATTAAATCACCAAAATCAAGCACCGCAAAACAACCTCGTTTCCTCCGTAATGTTGTTATATTATCAAAAAAATTGTTCAAATTTGGAATGCTCGCTCTCTAAGAATCAATCGAACCTCATATTGCTAGTTTGTGCATTGTGGCTCAACAAACAAATTCAAATTGATAAGAGGCAAATTTTGGCCTTGTGTTGAAACAAATTTGTCATCGAACACTCACCATTCTCTCTCTCTCGATCGAAACGAGCATGTGAAATGACACCATACGTGACCCGCATAAAGACACCTACTCTACACAAAGTGTTCGTGCATGTCATGATTACGATTCTACGACCCACTCACGGCCGAAAAAGGAGTCTCAGAGTGCAGTGCGATGACACCGCGCTGCCCGCACCAAGGGTGGACGGAACGACGAGTTTTTATATTCCCAAAAAAAAGTTTTGACCAAAACCTTTTCCAACAAATACTACGGGGGACTCAAGCCAAAATTAGAGGCAGAGCCGGCCGGCCATAGGCCCGTGGCAACGTGAACGCGCCTCGTTCCTTCTCGCACAAGCGCCGGATTAGTACTACTCCTAGAGAGAGAGGCCACCGGCGGGCCCCACAATTTAAAAATACCTAAAAATGTTATAACCGACAAAACCAAAAATCTAAATTAAGTTCCGACACGCCATTAAATTTGTTTCAATTAATTCTTCAAAACAAGATATCACATGGATATATTTAGATAAAATTACAAGTGGGCCCACACAAAGGATATAAAGTATATGTATGAATGCGAGAAACCGGTGTTGTGTGGGCACTATGAGCAAGTTTTGAATTGGGATTGATCGATCTAACAAAAACTTTTGTTTTGAGGGCCTGAAGATTCCCAAATTTTTGGGCATTTGAAAAAAAAAAAAAATGATGCCGATTCCTAAGACAAACTTTTGTCGTGGCTAAATTTACTCCAAACAAGTTACAAACTTTTGCCGTGGCTAAATTAACCGTGGGACCATGGTGTCCGTGATCAAACACTCTACGCTTGCCACCCTCGATTCCCCTCATACAAGATGCTCCATATATAGTGCTATGGGCGCTTTTCTCTCAGCCTCTCGCTCTTCCTTCTCCCATACTCCCATACTACACCTAGTACTAGTTACTTCTCACCTCTTCGTCCCGACTTTCCAAACTCATCTCAACCAAACAAGAGTAGAGAGCGGTCCGACACAGGGGTCCGCTCGCCAGATTGCCGACGCCGCCGTCTGCGGAAGTCTTGGCCGCCTCGATCTCCGGGTGTTTTGGGCGAGGCCGAAAAAAATGTCGCAAGAGAAGCACATCTTCTTGGGTAAGCACCGAAATCTAGATTGTAAAGTGCATTATCCTTCCTTTTTTTGAAGGTTTTTTGAATGGCTCTAAAAAGGTTTGCTATCTAGCTTGTAGTACAACATTGCTCAATAATTTTGTTGTCTTATACCTTTTCCCGATTCATCCTAGGTACAAACACAAAGACCTATGCGAGATTATAAAAGGATGGGGAGGAGGCGAAGAAAAATGTCGCAAGAAAAGCACATCTTCTTCGCTTGGAGATCCTTTTCCACCTCTCTTCTATTTTTCCTTCTTGCAAAGCTATCTACCGGCCTCGGCCTCATAAGTGAGGCAGTCTGCTCATGCCGCATGCCGTGCATCCTATGCCTTAGCCCGCCCTCGCTTTGATTGAATGTCGTAGCTTCATGCCGACCTTGGCCGCGCCTCCCCACTCATCCATGCCGCCGAGTAATTTGAAGATAATAGATTTTGCGCTAGAGCCCGAGGTGTGGTGCGTCCAAGTGAATAGTAGCAAAGAGCGGTTAGATACTCATTATCCCTATTAACATTGACGAGAGGGGGCTCGCGATCGTAGGACTATAATCCCCCGTGTAGGTCTCGAGCCTTAATCATGCCCATGGCTAGAGCTTAAGACCTCGCTACCGAGATTATAATCCTCGCCGAGGGCCGCAAGCCGCCTCGACGGTGTTGTTGTCTCATACCGAAGTCCGACAGAGGAGGGCGCCTTCTAAAACGATGCTCCCTACTCGAATCAGTATTGAACCCTGTATTGCTAGTTTGTGCATTGTGGCTCAACAAACGAATTCAAATTTTGATTTGTTCCGTAAAGAGGCAAATTGTGGCCTTGTGTAGTTGTGTTGAAACAAATTTGGCATCGAACACCACCTCATTCTCTCTCTCTCGATCGATCGAACAGCATGTGAAATGACTCCATACGTGACCCCCGATGTACAAGACCCCCGCTAATAATAAACTAAGTCAGAGGCATGATATTTATATAAAAATGGGCAACGTGAACGCTTCGTTCCTTCTCGCACAAGCGTCTGATTAGTACTACTCCTAGACGAGAGGCCACCGGCGGGCCCCACAATTTAAAAATACCTAAAAATGTTTTAACCGACAAAACCAAAAATCTAAATTAAATTCGACATAATCAGAAATTTGTTTTGACCGAAACCTTTTCCAACAATACTTTACTTTTTACGGACCGGGACTCGCGCGCCTAAGCAGAGGCAGAGCTCTACCGGCCGCTAGTAACGTGAACGCTTCGGTTCCTTGTCGCAAGCGTTGGATTAAATTATAGTGAAAATTTTGTCTCGCGGTTTCCAAGCACGCAATGTGCCACGCCTGACGAGCCGCAGGAGGAGGCAAAGATGAAGCCGAACGAGAGAAAAGAGCATGGCACCGGCTGGCCCCACAATTTAAAAATACCTAAAAAATGTTATAACCGACAAACCAAAAGTCTAAATTAAATTCGACATACACCATTAAATTTGTTTTAATAAATTCTTCAAAACTAGATATCACATGGATATGTTTAGATAAAATTATAAGTAGGCCGCACTAATAATAGTTTTTTTTTTTTACAAGGGCACTAATAATAGTTGGTATAGAGTATTAGAGATATAAAGGAGGAATGAGTGCGGAGAGTGTCAGAAAGAAGGGTGATGACCAGATATATAGAGGAAGTTAAAGAAATTCCTAAATTTACGTAAAAAATCCAAAAATCCTGAAAAATCCAGATTTCATAAGAATTCGTGGCGACATGGGTCATATTTCATAAGGCATGCGAATTCGGGTCATATTTCTAGCGGCACACAAATAACGGGTTAAATTTCATAATTTCTCGTTAATTGTATACATGAAGTCGCCAGAAAGCAATGGTTTAGCAGCCCCCGCATAGTTATATCTTGTTGGCTACTCTACTAAGCAACTCCCCGTCATATTTTTTTCTAGGGCAAAAATCGATGAAAAAACTCGATGGTTACACTCCCGCCCACACCTAGGGTGGCCTCGCCATATGTCTTACCAACCTCATCATCTTTGTGGATGCGACGACCTTGGAGGCGCACCTAACACCGATCTAGCGCGAACGCTAGGAACTAGTCTCTAGGTGTCGCCTTACAAATTTATGTGACTCATTCTATCTAACTTGTACAAAAATTGTGTTGTCTTAAATACCTTTTGTCGGGTTGATCGTGTACAACCACAAAGAACTAGGCGGGAGATTATGGGTGTGTTTGGCAGTGGCTTCTGAAGGGGCTTCACTAGAGGAGCCGGAGCCGCTTTTGAGAAGCTCGAAATTGGGGCTCCTCCAAAACGGCTCCCGCCCCTCCTTTTTCCACTAAAAAATGGCTCCAAACGGCTCCTCCTCCTGCATCGCTTGGTAGGGCTCCTCCGAGGAGCCGAGCCAAGAAGAAGCCCCGCCAAACATGCCCTATAAAAGGATTAAAGAGAATATCATATCCATCTGTCTATGGTGCCGAGCAATTTGAAGATAATACTAGATCTTTGTGGTGCGCCCAAGTGAATAGTAGTATAGTAGCCGTAGTATGTTGCGTATGGTGCCTTCTAAACAGATGGTGTGCGATGAATACTCCCTCCGTCCCAAAATCTTTTGAACCTATTTTTTTAACAAATTTATTTGAAGATACAAATGTTGCACTTATTTTGTAAAAATCGAGTCAAAGTTGTGACACGAAAAACCGAGAACGACTAACATTTTGGGACGGAAGTTTGACTATTAAGTATATAGAAAATAATAATATTGATACTTAGATCTCCAAATAAAATTTATTACGGAAGTATGATCCGATATCAATCTAATGATACTTATTACATATTGTAAACATGTAGTAGTTTTTTCTATACATATGGTCAAAGTTATAAAGGTTTGACTTATCCACAAACTAGCCGTGTGTTTGGTTAGAGAGCGGAGCGAGCCGGGTTGGGGTTGAACCTCTTTTTCGGGTGTTTGGATGCAGAAGGAAGGAACGGAGCCAACCCATGAGAGGAATATTCGCCGAGGATGCGGGTCGGCCCGCTGCCCGTCCGCTCTCGCGCGACGGAGCGAACCCCCGCTTCGAAACGCGGGTTCCGCTTTCCCATCCCGCTTTCCGAAATCTCGCAGACGGCGCCGGGCGAGGGTCGCCGCCCTCCTCCAGCCCGGGCGGCGCACCTTCCCGACGCCGGTGCGCACGCTGGGCGAGGGGCGGCGCGACATGCAGCTCTAGATCAAATTTGGCATATTTTGAGATCGGAAGGAGTCGCTTGGCTTATCACCAGCCTACCAACCATTTTCTCTCACAAAGATCAGCCAACCGCCATTTGGCACAAAGATGAGCATGTACCAAATTAAACAGTTCTATGTTCGGCCTTGTGGCCTTGTGTCGAAACAAATTTGGCAGCCCTAGATCAAATGGAGACGCAGAGCTTGGCCAAACTCTCTCGGCTCTCTTCTCTCTCTCTATGCGCCTTTTGTCTCTTCCTTCTCCCATAATGCATCGAACAGCCCTGGCAAATGACTCAATATGTGACCCTACAGTGGCCATTGTAGTCAACGCCTTCTACAAACCCGCGGCCGGTGGAAAAATGGAAAAAGGAGTTCTCAGAGGATCGCTGCAGTGCAGATGACACCGCGCGCCTGCACCAACGATGGACGGAACAACGATGGCAGCGCGGCCCTATTGTACTCAAAGGATTCACGCGCACGGCATACAAGATCTCCCCAGGCCCCAGTGCCCCTCGTACCGCTACTCGCCGACCCTTCACAAAAAGAAAAAGGAAAAAAAAAAAAAAAAAATGATTTCTATTTTTATTCTCGAGTGCCGAGTGCCGCCAAAAAGCCTACAACAAAGACTACTACAAAGATATCGAACTGCTCGGGCCGATTTTGGCCGATTGAATAGTATTCTATGAGAGAATAAGTCGAAATAAGATAAGCCAAGTTATTTTTTTTTTTTTTTGCAAAAAATCCAAGGATGGCAAACTAGTTTAGCAAACTCTTGTAGATGCTATGTCATTTTACTCGTTAAATGTATACGTGAAACCGCTTAGGAAGCAATATTTTTGTTGGCTATTCTATTTTTCGCTGGTGTAAAACCGATGCTAAGACTCTCCACAAAAAATATTTGCTCAAAAACGATCAAACCCCGCAAACCGGTAGAGTTGGTGTGCCGAAGTTGGTGTGCCTCCTTCCACCGGGCGGTCCAGTCCAAGTCAATAGTAGTATATCGCTTGTAGTTGGTACTCATTGTCCCTCGGCAACATCGACGAGAAACATCGACGAGAGGGGCTCGCGCCGTAGGGACTATAATCTCCCGTAAGTCTCAAGGGGTCATGCACATGGTCGGGCGCTTAAGACCGCTCAACGGTCCGAGATTATATTGGCTCCCGATTTGTTCCGAGAGAAAGGTACAAGGGTCGATGTCAAGAGAAAATACTGTTGAATGATCCCTAGTCCAAACGAACGTAGTCCCTATTCGAGTCCGACCCGAGGGACGCCCATATTTGTCTTCGTAGCTTAGGTCCTGCTTTTTTTTCTTTCTTCAAAGAATGTTTGCTTGTTCTTGCTTCATCTTGTTTCATCTTATTCTGCCTCATAGGATATATACTACTAAATCAGCTAAATGATGTTAGCGTAACACACCGCCTCTCTCGCAATATTATTATCAAAAAAATTTGTTCAAATTTGGAATGCTCTAGCTCTCCAAGAATCTTGAAACAAATAACTTAAGATAGAGGGAGTATGTAACTATACAAAATTTGGCAAATTTCCCGATTTGAATACATTTTGAAGTCCAACCTAAGCCTCGCTTTAGTTGGCAAATACTATTTCTAAGCCAACTTCCAAATTTTTAGACTCTCTCCATCACATCACATTAAATACACCAAAAAAAAACATATGTTCGAGCAAAGAAATGTTGGTTAAAAAATAACTAATTACACGCTTTGTTGTAAATGACGAGACAAATCTTTTGAGCCTATTTAGTCCATGATTGGACAATGTTTACCAAATACAAACGAAAGTGCTACAGAGTTCTAACAAAGGCTTTTCCAACTATTTTGCCACTAGCCCCACACTCACTACAAAAACTCATTCTAAGGAACAGAACAAGTGCCCCCCGGCCTGAAGTGAAATGAAACAAACTACTCGCTTCCCACTCTCCTCCCGCCCTCCGCTCAAAATTGAAATTCTGGCGAGCACGGCGCCAATGTCCCGGCTCCTCGCTATCCCTTCACAAAAAAAAAAAAAAAAAAAAAAACCCGATTTCTATTTTTAATCTGGGAGTGCCGCCAAAAGCCTAAGTCTGTTTCAAATTCAAATACTAGTACTATCATCAGTAGTACACAAGTTAAGGCCGCCCCGCAAACTTGGCCAAATTAAACCCGTAGTGCCCGTGGGGCCATGGTGTCTCGCTCCTCGCCGCCCCTCGTCACTTCCTTCTCCCATCTCCCATAGTACCCTAGTAGTAGTACCCCCTTCTCGCCTCTCTCTCGCCGACTTCCAAACTCTTCTCACCCAACAAAGAGTAGAGAGCGGTCCGACACAGGTCCCGCCCGCGCCGCCCCCCTCGGCCGCTCCATCCATCCTTGGCAAAAGCACCTCTTTATCACACCCATGGAGCTAGATATGATTCTTCGTGGTGGTTTTTGAAACAAAGAAATACGTAAGTTTTGTTTTTTTTTTTGTGGTTGCAGATCTGGGGTCCATCGCGGGCCTCCGTGGCCCCCGTGGCGGTCCGCGGCGCTACGGGCGAGGTCGCGCCATCGCCTTGACTTCCCGACCGGGATCCCGGCCGGCGTGGGAGCGCGCGGGCGAGAACGAGGCGCTTATCGCGGCGTTCGACAGATTGCCGACGCCGCCGCCGCGTCCCTACCGCCGATCTCTCGTGTGTTAGCGCCCGCCAAAGAAAATGTCGGAAGAGAAGCACATCTTGTTGGGTAAAGACCTACAGCCCTAGATTCTAGAATCGATAGCAGCCGGATTGTAAAAATCCGTAATCAGCCCAAGAGCAGATTTTACCTAATTTTGCCCATCCACATGCCTACAACCATAAAATCTTTTTCTAGAATCCGTATATCCAAACACAACATTCAGATTTTGTCTAAAAATCTAGATTCTAGAAATCTAGCTAATCAAGATTTTGAGAATCCAAAATCTGATCCAAAGGGTTTTGTTTTGTCTTGCATATCCTCATGCTATCTCTGCCTTAAATACTTTTTTTTCGATTGATTCTAGGTACAATCACAAAGACCTATGCGGAGATTATAAATAGGTTGTTTGGTTGCCTCGCATCCCGCTGAACTAGGGCGGCCGGATGCAGGTGATGTGCGCCGCTCAAATTGTGTGGTGGTTGTTGTTGTTGGCTATGGCTTTGGCTATGGCTGCCTCTCTACTCGCCATTTTAACAAAGTCCAGACCTCCACGTGTCCTCTTCCACATCGAATGTCAAGCGCCAAATAACTTCATACGTAGAAGGTTGGGGTCCGAGAAGCAAAAATCTAGCTAGTTGAATCAAGCACGCCGTAGAGCACCTTTAAACTAGTCAAGATGATAGATGAGCTCGCAATGTGAGGTCCAAGTGAACACGTATCTTGTCTCGTTACAAATTTATGTGACACCCGGTATCTAACTTGTACACAAATTGTGTTGTCTTAAATACCTTTTTCGGGTTGATCCTAGGTACAACCACAAAGAACTACGTGGAGATTTTAAAAGGATCAAAGAGAAGATCATATACACATCTATCTATCCCGCCGAGCAATTTGAAGATAATAGATCTTGTGTTGTTGGCCCAAGGTGTGGTGCGGTCCAAGTGAATATACAAAAGTAGTGGAGTTGTAATAGGTACTCATTAAGAGAGGGGCTCGTGGCAAAGTAGGGACTATAATCTCCCGTGTAGGTCTCGAGCCCCTCGTCATGGCCATGGCTAGCGCTTTAAGACCTTAAGCGTGGAGATTAGAATCTCGCCGAGGGCCGCAAGCGCCTCGACGGTGTTGTCGCCCCTATTCGAAGTCCTGACCCGCGGGACGCCCATATTTGTCTTCCTAGCTTAGGTCTTTTCTTTCTTTGACAATGTTTGCTTGTTCTTGCTTCATCTTGTTCTCGCTCTCGCATGATACTATTAAATCACCGCTCGCAGTAACAACCCGCTTTCTATGTTATGTTATTATTATCAAAATTTTGTTCAAATTTGGAATGCTCTAGCTCTCCAAGAATCTTGAAATAAATAACTTAAGGGGAGAATTTATCTATACAAAATTTGGCAAATTTTCTCGATTTGAATACATTTTGAATTCCAACCCACGCTCACTACAATAACTTATTCGTGTAGTGTCCCCCGCCGGAAGTGAAACGAAACAAAACTACTCTCGCTCCCACTCTCCTCCCGCCTCCGCCCTCAAAATTGAAATTTGGCCGAGCGCGCGCCAATCCAATCCAATCGGGCGGATCGGATCGCCACGGAGAAGGCCCCCGCCGACGAGACGAGACGAGCACCGAGATGCCGATCGAGATGCCCCGCGGGCTGCCGCTCACGGTGGACACGTGACCCCAGGCTGCCGCCGCCGAACCCACCGCTTCTCACGCACGCCCATCGGGACCACCCGCCGCATCGCCGCCACCGCGCCGCCTCCCGGCCTACGCCTCCCGCTTCACCATCCTCATCGCCTCCGCATCTTCCCCGCCGACCACGGGCGCTGCTCGCCGAGTTCAACGCTAACGGCCCGCCGCCGCGCGTCCCGACCCCGACGGCGACTTGACCGCCACCGCGCCGACGCCAACCACCGCCTGTGTGCCGCCGGTCCCTCCTCTTTCCTCATGTCCCCTCGTCGATTCGATAACCGACCATTCTCATCCATTCCCTTTAACATGGGACCAGCGCCGTGATGTTCCTGTTCGAGGGCCCCTTCGCGCCGTCCCGCACACCGGCCGACCGCCGCCGACTCCCGACCGCCCTCAGCGCCCGACGCCGCCGCACCTCGCCCACCGCATCGACTACCTCTTCCTCGACCGCACCTTCACGCTGGTGCGCCCGCTGGTTCCCCAAGAAGGGAGGACTCCATCCGCCAGTGATCAACTCAAGGCCTGAAAGCACCCGAAGCGCGCGGCGGTGTGTACCCTCGCTCCGCGACATGCTAGGGCAGAGGACGCCCTCGTAGGGGTGTCCAAGGCGTCGGGTCCAAGATCTACGCCGACTGTGGAGAGAAACTTCGACCGCCACCGACGCCCACACACGCCGCGCCGAGATCCTCGCCAGCCGATGACGCCGCCGCTCCACCCGCCCATGTCATCCCGCCGCTCCCGCGCCGCCGGAGCGGGCCACGGAGATCCTCGGCCGCGTGCGCCGCGCACCAGCCCGTAGCCCCCCTCATCATCCGGCCTTCCACGCAGCTGGTACAACCACAACCACGATCCACCGCCACCGGAGGAGGCGCCGCCAACGCAGCCAGCCAAGCCGATGCCGACGGGGGCGATGCGCGACGAATTTGGGGTCCGCACGCCCGCTGTCGATGCACTCGCCACGGGATGAGCCGAGCAGCGCCGGGATCCTCAAGCCCAAATGGGTCATCTCCCACCACGCCGCCGCATAAGGCGGTGGACTCTAGCCCACGCCGAAAGCACCGCCCCCCCCCGGTTTGGCCCCGACGATCCCCTATGGAAGTTGCTCTCGATATCCGATGGAATGTCTATCGGTCACCGCCGCCGCAGTAGCAAGTGTCGCCGATGCCAGGAGCTACCGAGAAGGGCGAGGGAAGTGTTCAATTATTGTGTTGATGAGTTTGGCCTCGGCGATGGCAAATGTAGTAGAAGAGGCCGCAGGCAAAAGAAGCGGGTTGATTTTGAGATCGAGTTGAGCCGCCTGGCCACGCTTTTTGGAAGAGCAAGATTCGGATTATCACAACACGAACCCTAACCGTTGAGTCGTGAGTATTTGAGTGCCGAGATCATTGGTGATGTTGAGCTTCAAACCAATGATTCTCGCCGCCGAAGTCCGGGTTTTATAGCAACAACAAGCTTATCGAAGTAGGTGAGTTAACCAAGCCGCAATAAAGGAGCGTAATTCAGCTTCGAACTGGGTGTTGTGGCAATAGCAAGCCTATTTGAAGTAGTTGAGTTAATCAAAACCGATGGAAGGAAAGAGTTGAATTTGAGTGCGTAGACCAACTTTGTAAATATGACAAAGGGAATGGAAAGGCTGAACTCGGGGCTCAAGAACGTAATCTGAATGTTCGGGCTAGTTTGATGGAAGTTTGCAGCATAAGGTGACCGACGAAGGTAAAGGCGTAATGCAAGTGAATAAAGAGATCTCAGCCGTGCATGTTACGCTTCAGCTACCGAGGATGACCCCATTACTACATCATCAAGAATTGAGAAGAACTCGATCAAGACTCGAAAGGGTGAGCGATTCTTCAACCGTTGTTGGATCATCAAAGGGCCTTAATGTGAAGGTGAGGAGGTTGTACAGTCCATGAACCCGCCGGTTCCACGGCCCCCGCCATCTCTCGCCCAGCTCATGGCCGCCCCAAGCGTTTACCTAGAGGTTGTCCAACCGTTTCTAGCAGCTTCACTCTTCTCGTTGTCGAAAAATTAAATCTCTATCGAACCTCAGATTGCTAGTTTGTGCGGCCCTCACCAAGGATGGACAGAACGGCGGTATTTTTTTTTACAATCCTCGTGTATGATCTCGATGGTGCTACTTAAGAAAAATAGCTAGAGAATTGAGATATATCTACCGATCCAAGAATGATATCTTCTATTTATCGGTTTAATTTGGAGATATATCTACCGATCCAAGAATTGAGATATATCTACTCGATCCAAGAACCTCGTATTGTTTTCTCAACCCCGAAGAAGGGCAGGTTATTATTTATAGAAATGCGCTTTCTAGTGGAAGTGATCAAGAGATCTTTTTTTTTTTTTGAAAAGAGTTTCATTAAACTCAAATTTTAAGAAAGCCAAAGACAAGACAAGATAATACTCAAGTTACCAGCTACAAGATTAAGCAAAAGAAAGACAAAGAAATGCTCCAAACTTCACTACATAACCTCAAGGTCTAAAGCTCTATTACATCGCTTGAAACTAAATTTATTGGAACGAAAGCCTTCACCAAATTTTAGAATCTCCTCCTTCACATGCTCGACGTGTTCCCCGCCTTTATTCTTGAGTAGGATCATCCACCGCTGCATAAAAAGATATTGCAAGATATACAACATCAGTGGGTGAGTTGGGATATTTCTTTTCAATAGCCATTTTATTCCTCAGAAATCCAAAGCGCCCATGCAAGGCTAGCAAAAACAAAAACACAACTCTAGTTGGTAATGTTCCCCTCGCTACGCAACCATCTATCAAGAAAAGTCATCCAATGAATTGGGAGGTTCTATCTCGCCAAATCTCTTTAACCATTTGCCAAATAAATCTCGCCACATGACAGCTTGAAAAAAACATGATCAATAAACTCAAGACCATCATCCGCATAACACTTTCCGATCCCTTCCACCCTCTTTTGAGCAAAGACTGCGTAACTTGTAGCTTGTTGTTAAACATTTGCCATAGGAAAAACTTAACCTTCGAGGAGATCTCGTAGTTCGCCAGTGTGCGCCTCTTCGGGAACCCCTCCACCCCGCCGAGGTCCGCCCGTAATCGCCTCCAACTCCCGGGTACGCTACGCACGCAAGCAAAGAACAGATTAGGAAAACCGGCGTAAGCACAAGGGCAATCGTTTACTCACCGTGAGTAGGAGGCGCCTTCTCCCCACCGGATGCGACGGAGCTCGATACCGCTTAATAGCGCATGGAAGCTTTTTAGGTCCCGAGAAGGAGCTCCAAATGAGCGGGAAGAGGAGGAGACGGAGCCGAGCACGTGGAGGCAGGGGAGCCACAACCCGAGGGTGGGTCCCGCTGAGGCAAAGCAATGCGGCGGGAGCCGAGGTGCGGTGACGACGCCCTGCACTCCCCACCTGCTCCAGCCAGAGAACCACCCTCCATCGTGCTCACAAGTAGGAGTGGTACAAGATGAGGGGTGCGAAAGAGGAATGCATGTAAGAGTGGAGTGAACCCGCACGCAGGGAGGGGCAAAGCCTGAACTCTTCCCCCTCCCTTTTCAAAAAAAAACAAAAAGGTGTGGTGGACGCCGCCTAAAAACCCTTCCCCTCCTCCCTTCGCGGTTGGCGGTCGATTTTGCCGCCGCACCCCATCCGTGGCGCTCCTAGAATATGTATTTATTCTTCTAAAAAATATAATATATATATATATATATTGGTTCTAAGAAAAAGAATATATATTTATTCATGCTTGTAATATTGTTCAAACATGTCGTTGTCACGATTTGTTCATGTAAAATATTGTTCTATGGGAGATGGGGACTCGATCTAACCGGACGTGACGGGGTTGAGATTTGTTTGAGGTGTCCAACAAAAAACGCAATTCTTTGACTTTTTAAAATCTAATTTGACCAAATTGCACGCGCGCGCCAATTTTTTTGACCGATACAAGCCGCCTATCCCAATTTTTTGGACCGAGAGGATCGTGGTTCAATAACTCTTGACATTTTTTTATACTTCGCACTGCAGTTGGATACATGCGACTATAAAATACCCGCCCATAGCCTATACGCATCGCTTCAACTCCTTCACTCCCTTTCCTCCACTCCACTCGCTTCAACTCCTTCACTTCCCCGCCACGCCGCACCGCCGCGCTCCCTAGCCTCTTTCCCCCCGCCACACGCGCCGCCGCCTCCGCTCCTCCTCTCCCTCCCTCCCCCGCGCCGCCGAAGATGAAGTGGCATGTGGAGAGGGACCCAAAGACGGGAGGTTCGCCCCCTGCCTCGTCCCCGGCGATGTCGACGAGGTGAAGACGGAGGTGACGACACCGCCTAAGGTTCAACAAGGGCATCCCGCCGCCCATACGGGTACAACAAGTCGGGCATCCGGTGCCGCCTCGTCCTTGTCTCCGTGGAAGACTAGAAGCCCGCGGCCACTCACATGCATCAAACCCTAGCGACGCCGATGATGGAGAGGCGGAAGCGGCATGCACCGATGGCGTTGAGGAGTTGTGCCCGCAACACCGAGTTGAGGCGCCACCGCCGGGCACGACATGCAGCCGACGCGGCGGCACGACGCCGCTACCGCTGTCGAGGCCTTGTACTTCGCCTCCGCAGCCGGGCGCTGTTGAGGCGGCTAGCGGCCAAGAAGCCGGGCGGAGGCGAGGGCGAAGGAGAAGTCCCCGGCAAAGATTGCCGAGGCAAGCGGTGAGGAAGCCGGGCGCGGAGGTGACGCCAAGGAGAAGGAAGCGAGCCTGCCGCTGGCGCAGTAATAATGCCTCGCTTAAAAAACTTTTTTCCACTCGATGACCCCATTTCCATTACTTTTGATTACGGAAACACAAGCATTCATTAGAAGTTTTACGTAAGAGAAGCTACAAAAAAACGCAGACATGCCTAAGAGACTCTACTAAGCTTAAAACTCAACACAACGTAACCTCCCTTGAACCCATATATCACGGGCAATCGACAACGACATAGCTAGCTCAAACGGGTAAAAGAAACACCAAAAGTAGACACCAAAAAACTTAGCATAACAACTCCTCTAATCCCAGCCTATTAACATGGCCTCAAACTTAGCATAGACCTATCCTCATGTTATTTCCGGATCCTCATTTTCCCGAGCACTTTCCAGCACTTCTCGCCTTCCATCCCGCCATCTTCCTATATATATATATATATATGTTTAAAACTTAAAAAAACTTAAAATGTGGAAACCAATAGCTATTTTGGCATATATATAGTTCTCGTGAATGGTAATGTAGTAGTTCTCTAGCCACCGCTTTTGGCATAGTTCACTTTTCTTCATCTCGCTGCGCTTCGAACGTGATTTAATTTGAGGATTGTGATTTGTTTTTGTTGACACGATCTCATCTCGACCCCGCATATAATTGTTTCTTGCATATATATATGTAGTGCCTGGAGGTGGTGGTTGTGAAACCCATCATGCGGAAGCTCCGGAAGTTTCGGGCTATTGAGGATCTCAACAAAGGGAAGGCCGAGAAGGAGAGGCTCATGATGCAAAGGCTCGATCAAGTCTTCCTGACCGCCATTGAGTCTCGGCCGTTGAGTACGTGACGCGAATGAAGAATTAAAAGGCCGAGAAGGTACCGTGTTCCCATGACAGGTGCGGGTGCCATTCGGCCCAATGTCGACACCACACTAATTAATGTGATCGATCTTATGCTATCTTGACCACTTTTGGTGATGATGTACTATCTAGCTAAGCTAGTATTAAAAGTATGTGTGATGATCGATGCAAACTCGATGACCGCTTGCTCAATTTGATAAAATATATGATGCTAGTAGCTTGTTCGCATAAATTGTTGACCACACATACATATGCTTCGCACTGCGGCCGATACAAAAAAATCGAAAAATACGATATATTATTATATTGAATTGAACTTGTTGCCCGTGGGACCATCTTGTCTTGTTCGTGGTTCACATCCCAACTCCACTCGCCCGCATGGGGAGTGGACGAACAATACCGACGCCGTAGAATAGTTCAGTGCCCGGCCAACTTGGGTCGGCATTCTTAGCCCGAGGCCTCAAGGCGCTTAAGAATCGACGACCTTAGCGGTCCGATCAAATCGGACGCCACGTTCACCGATGTTGCAAAAAATATCACCGCCACCGCCGGCTTTCTACCGCAGAAACCTAGTACTCGCATTACTAGAGTCACAAGAAAGAAACGCCGCAAATGCTTCCGCAAAATAGATAGATCCAAAGATGAAGAAAACCTAGGTTCGCCGGAAATGGCGAGTCATCCGCCGATCCATCAAAACCAAATTCAAACCCCGCCGCTTAGCTCCGATCTTATCAAAGAACCTCCCGCACGACATTCTCACCACCATCATCTCCCTCCTACCAGCCGACAGCGGCCCAGATCTAGTATTATCCACCCGTGGCGCCCCCTATGGCGGAACTCGCCGCCAACCTCTGCGACGGGCGACATCAAGCTCATCAAGCGCAAGCGCAAGCGCCAACTCCATATATTTGACGCCGTACCGATCGTATCTCGGATCATCTCCAATCATTCGGTAATTTCCACCGGGCCGTGCTTTTGCTGTCAAAGCATAGACGACATCTATCCGATCTACAGTGTCCGGCTTCAATCCCCTAAATCTGATAGCCTTGAGCATCTCGAGCTTTGGAACGATTCACATATCCGTGCCGAGCCGCCGGCCCAATTTCGTTATCCTCCTCCCTTTGCTCTCTCACCATCGCGATGATAGACCTGACCTAGACTACACCATGAGTACGCCAAGTTTCCCTCCGTGCATTTAGATAGTTTACATTTTGCCAATATGAAAGAGCTTACCATCCAAATCCATGGCTATCGGGGACAAATGCTCCATACGCTCCTCTCCAAATGCCCTATACTACGTAGTTTGGTACTCGGCCCGTAAATGTCGGACTTTCTTGCATCCGCATAAACTAATTGTACACTTAGGTCGCTTTGGTCTTTCCGACAAAGAATATTCTGAGTCCGAGCAAATTCTAAAAAGAAGTGGTGATTGAGGATGCCCTCTTTAGAAAAGCTTATTCATTGAACGCCACCATTACTCTGCCCGACTTACATTGAGCCCCGCCTCGGCCGCACGCTCGCATCCAAATGGCTCCAAAGCTTCAGCTTTTGGGCCCTCGACCCGCCCTACGACATTTGAGTTTGGTATTTGTAAGGTGTGTAGTGTGTAAGTTCACCATGCCATTACTTGATTTACTTTATTATTTATACATTATGTCAATACGTATAACCAAAGTTTTGCTTTGCATGTCTATACCTCCTCGCATTCCCATATCCGATGGGAGCTATTAAAGTTTTGGTTGTGTCCATGCCATCTCCCCGACATTAATGATGCCATTAGTCTTCTAAATTGTTTCCCCGCTTCCAAAAGCTCTATGTGAAGGTAACTAACATTTGATCAAAAATTTATATGTACCTTTACATTCCACATTTAGTTTCTAGCTTATATTGCTTGATGAGATTTTTTTACACGCCAAATGTAGCCGATATTTCATGATATTTATGAATTGAATTGTTTATGTGTAATCCGAATTATGTCTCAATAAATGTTCATTTAGTCAAATTGTGCAATCGTTGTCACTACGCTTTGCAGTGTTCAGCTCCCGCATTTTTTGTTTGTTTCATTTGCAGTCTCTTTGAAGGCCAGTCAAAAAAAGGGTGAAGCACCATTATGCCCCTTGATCATCTTGATTGTCTTCAAAGCCACCTTAAGAAACTAGTACTCAAGTAGATTACAAGGGCAGGAAGAGAGATGTGGAATTTGTCAACTTCTTTATTCAAAACGCCAAAGTTCTAGAGAAAATAGTATTTTGGACAGGCGTGAGAAAATGCGATTATGAATATTGGCAACGATAAATGCGAAACTGAAACTAATGTTCAGTGCTTCCAAGGACATAAAAGTAGCATTTCGCCCTTTGTGCCTGCCTCCACTTGACCTTGTGCACATCGTGGATATGCATGATAGGAGTATTGTTGATCTTTATGAGCATTCGCTTGTGTGTGACCGAAAGCATTATGACCAACATTGCTTGTAAACTCTTTGTGTCGTATATTGTACATTGTCGAGAGTTTACAATGGATGGAACTAGAGTTCTGACTGAATTGAGATATAGAGCTGACTCAGAGTGGAATTGGGATGTTAGAAGGCTATCCAACAGTGAATTTGTGGTGAATATGCCTTCTAAAGCTGTCCTAAATCTGCTTGTTAAGATGAAATAGATCAAATTCATTACCTCGATGTTGTTGTTGGTGGTAGAGGAGTATGATGGAGATCCGCAGTCTTTTTCAAACCTTGAAAACAGTTTTGATTAAAGCCTATGGTATACCCCGGATATTGTAAGAACAGAGTTTGCCGTACTTGAACTAGCAAAATTGGTGGGGGCTCCGTAAAAAGTGCACAAACCATCACTAAAATGGAAATCGCAGGGATACAAATCTCTTGCAAGAATCCCTATGAGATCAAAGGTGCCTCGTATGTTCATAAATACCAAAGGGAGGAAAATTCACCGGTTTTACTCGATAAACGCCACAAGTACCTCCCAACCAACCCGATGATGATGACTTTGATCTAGAAGATGATGAGGTAACAGATGAAGATGAGCCTCGAATCCTAGGAATTCAATTTTGCTTCCAACCAATCACCTCCAAAAGAATCAAATCAAAGCCCCCGAACATCTAATCATGGAAAGAAAGTAACAATGACTTTTTAGAGATATTGGGATATGAAATTGAAAATAGTGGGAATCAGGAAGAAGGTGGGAGAAGATACTGAATGTATGGTCCACAACCCCACAACCCCCGATACCCACCAAGGATTTAGACCTTTGCTATCCTAGGGTTTGTGGACACCGAAGAGGAATTACAGCCAGCATAAAGACATTGGCAATAGGTTATTGCCCAAGCGGTTAGCAAAGAGGTAGACAATATGACTTCAACCAATAAAGATGTAGAAGACCAACTAGAGATACGTATAAAAAGAAGCCGCCCGCATAACAAGACACACTAATAGAGTTAAGGATACCGAGGTCGTGGTGGAAGACAAAGCTAAAGCAAAGAAGTCTCGCAAGCATGATGCAAGGGGCGATGTGGACCATATGGAAGACACGCAACAACATGGCCATCAACAAGAAGTTGGTGTCCTCTCCTAAAGGGATTATCTACAAGACGATGCCGCCGAATCAAGACCTCGAAGCCACTCTTGAAGACCAAGATGAAGCCGGTGGCGTAAGAGATGATTCAGCTTTTTGTCCTCAAGCACCCGTGATCGGGCTTCTTTTGGCATTCGGGCCAATGTCTAGAAGCATAGGAGGTGTGATGAGTACCGGTTACCGTGGCCGCTGCGCCTTCGCGCTACAAAAATAAGAAAACTTAGGCCGTGGTTATGCGTGCCTTCGAGCCGCATAGGAGGTTAAACTTTTGAGTCAAGGCGTCGCCGTGTCGCAAAAAATGTTGGTCGAAGTTATCATTTGAACTCGCTTAGTGGTATTATGAAGTAGAGTTATGGTAGAAGTTGAGTTCGGTCCGTGCAAAGACTACGTGAAAGTGCTTTTGTCTTGTAACCGGTAACCCTGTGGCAAGGCCATGGGTGTTCGCTAAGCTTTCAATAAAGCCGGGTGAATACCTTTGGTCTAAAACAATGGATGGAACTTCTACTCATGTGTCAAATTTGATTGTGTGAACGCCTACCTTGTCATCTTTTTTCCTTTGTCATATTTTAAAAATTGAGATGCCGACTTCATAAGACTAATGACGTAACTTGTTTGTTTACTATGGCACTCTGGCCGCACTGGTGATAGTGCACTTTATGGTTTATTGAAACTTTGCTTTCAAGATGACCGCTTGTGGTGTGGAACTGATTTCTTTGTGTACACATCCGTAGTGATTACTTTGGTTGTGTGAAGGCTAGTGTTATCGATGCATTCTCAAGGTGGTCCGATTGAGCTTTATCATGGCAATGAATCAAGACCGAATGGAAGGGTCATTCGAAGTTTTTTTGTTTCCCCACATTCGAGGACAAGCACCGCAAAACCGAGGCTACCTATGCCGAATTGCGCTTGTGCTTGTGGATTGATTATAATGAAATGAAGCAAGGCGTAAAAGCCTCATCTTTGTGAGTTTGTGGATGATGAGGAATGATTTTGTTGGGCTATCCTTCCGCATGGAGGATGAATTTGGAGCCCAACAAAGCAGCCCAAACCAAATGACAAGCCCAAGCAGCTTGTGCACCGCTGATCTCGGTTGATTCAACGGTTGAGATTGGTTCTTGGGAAGCATGTATGGGGTAAGGAAAAACCCTAGCCTCCATTCAACCGGAAACTATGCCACCTCCGTGATGCCGCGGACGACGAAAGCCTTCCCGCTGTACCGCCGAGGACTTGCTCGAAAGCGTAAGATCCTCCAAATAGATCCAACAGAGGAACAACTTCCAACTTGGAGCCTCGCCACGCCCTGCCGCAGTTCCTAAGAAGACACCCGACACCAAGGAGGCGATACTATATAGCAAATGAGCTGTAGCAAATCAATCATCAACAAGATATAGTCGCCATCCGTAAGGCCGCGCTCCCCGCTACCCCCACCCTTGCGGGTGTGCCGCCACCACCGAGAGAGAGAGACGGTGTTGAAGTGTGTGGCAACGCATTATTATATATATATAATATAAATAATAATATGTCCCCGCAGGGTTATAACCTTATAAACTATGCGCCCAAAACGGCCTAGCTCAAGAAAATTAACAAGAGAACGGGCCTAACATGCAGGTCCAAATTCGTGCCCAAAGGAAGGCCTGGCCGCCGAGCGGCGAGGCCCGCTTCAAAACCGGACGCAGCCCGTGCCTAAATTCATTCGGGTACGTGACGATGTCAACATCCATCGATCTAGCAGACTCTTAATCAAATACAAAAATAATACAAAGGCTACCGCCGCTGCGTCGCCATCGACATGTGTCCTCGCAGAACGCTGCATACACCTGTGGACTACGGCAAAGAACGCGACGATCAGAATATGTGATGTGCTTATGTGCACGCCGCATTTAATGCCATTGCTTTACCGATACGGTCCGCATTACACCAAGAAACAAAGATGCATACCGGGCGACAACACGTCAGAATGACCGCTGTCGCAGAAGTAAGTGCATTTACGTACGTGACAACACCGCTAACACATCTCGCTCCTGGAACTATACGCTAGCAGTGGAATCGCAAACTATACGTACGTACGCATAACACACCTCGCCGCAAAAATAAACAACTCGCCCAAAATAAACGCTGCCGGTAGCGGCGCATGTACGCAACCTCCTACAACTCGCCCGAAAATAAACGCCAGGCCTTGCAGTGGTTGGCGCACATGTACGCATACCCTCCTAACACAACTTGTCCGAAAATAAACGCCGACTTTAATTTAAGTGGACCGCTACGCACTTTTATATGTTCCAAGCGCCGGTATTCCGCGCACGCTGCCTCAGAACGGTCGGGCAACACGGACGGGTCGACCACGCCGAAGTTCTGCGGAATCAACGCGACGCCTATAATACTCGTGAACGGCACGCACGGGCGGCGCCGGAAAAGGTGTCCGTAAGCAAAAAACGCCAGCCTGAATTAGGGGTTGCATCCACACCGATCGGTCTCGAAAATGCGCCCGCGGATGAAACGCGCGTCTAAGATACGCTGAATTCTGTAGACACTCGCTTTCAAAAAGCGCCCGCCGTAGAGCGCCTCGTGCGTAGCCAAGGAAAAACGCTGGGCCCGATTAAGAAAACAGATCGCTACATGAACACGCGCCCAGAATGACCTCCTATTATCGACGCATATTGGTCTTGTGGGGACCATCCGTCGCCACATTGACGCCGCCCCAGCCCGCTACCGCACAATGTCACAACACGCACACTGTATTAGCGACGCCTCCTCGCTCACCGGGCGGTTATTAGCCTTTTTACATAGTGCCCCCTCGCCCCGCTGAAATGCTCTGATCGAAGCTTGAGGGCAAATAAAGTCGGGCACCCTCAGATGCCTCCAAGGAGGGAGAGGGCCCCTCGGCCGCAGCCTTCGAAAAGCTCATCTTGGGGAACCTCGCCAAGGAGGAGCCCCGAAAGCATCTCCGCGGGTGTAAGGCTCCTCCCGAAGCCTTCATATCCACCTCCATGAGGTTTACCGATGCCTCCTCAACACGGGCGCCCAACCCAAGCCCTCCGCGGCTACTGCAAGCGCGGTGGTGAAGACGACGGTAATGAAATAGGCACCGTTGAACCAAAGTTTCCCCTCAGCCTAGATCATCTCACGCCCCATGGTCACTTGAGCCCTTGGGCGAAGTTGCGACGCCGTAAAAGCTGCAGGGTGTAGGCGTGGCTCCAAAGATCCCCGGATTGTTGGCCAATCGCCCCGTGGTTGCCTCATGAGGGGGGGAGACAGGCCCGTTGGTATTTTTCATGCCCATAGAATTATTGAAGATGAATAATCAAGCAGTTTACGGATACCGCTGTAGCCTTCACCCAAGGGTTTTAAATATCGTGATCCATAGGGGAAACGTGGGTGAGGGAGACTACGATCTAATCTTTAACCCGCAGTAGCACAAGACTTGAGAAGGTTGAGAGTTTAGAGGTGATTACTAAGATATCCGGATCCTACCCTAGTAAACTTGCTCTCTCTATCGCTCTATCCTGGGGACATCACATAGAGAGAATCACTAACAAAGAATGATTCATCTAGAGATAAATCCCACTAGTCCTATAGACGGAGGTGGAATACAAAGGATCAACGACGCCTACTTAGTAGGAGCTATCACCGCGTTGATCTACCAATCGATCCGAATATAGGATGAATCTAACGAGATACCCGAGCCTAAGCACCACGCTTACATTGCGAATATTACCCCAATCTATTGCAATAGATTAAAGTACTCAAAAAGAGACTCGCAGACGTAAGAACAATATAAACAATGTTGCTTACTAAAAGAAGAAGTTGATTACCGTGAGTAACCTGTGCGTAGGTTAACTTCCACCGAGGGACAAGTTGTGGGAGGTAGCACCGACAAAGCCAAAGACCTCCTCATGTTCCTTCCCTCTCTATCTCTCTTGTTCTAAAGACTAGATCTAATGAGATCTAATCCCTCTTGAATGCTAGCTCATCTAGTTCTAGTTCTAGTCTAGACCTAGGGGAGACTTAGGGCCTCACCGTTGATAATGAATGATAATGAATTAGGTTTTCTCCCCGGGGGTAGGGGTCTCGTTATATAGCCCCGAGGTGGAGTAGGGGCTGGGCAAGCCTCCGTGAGTCAGTAGGATCAAAACCGACCTTGATAGATGGATTCAGATCACCCTCAATGACGGGTTGGGAACCGGCATGGAAGGAGAGGATGACAAGGCCCCACCAGGGCCGGGCCGCCGCCTGGCACGGCCGCCCCGCCTTCCGCCAGTGGGCCCCATCCCTGGGTCGTGGCCTTCCGGGTGTCTTCTCTCGAATGTTCTTATGCGGGTTTCAAGTTGATTGTTTCACTGATAGGTCTTTATGTCGTAGGGCTTGCAAACTCTGGGCATATTCCCTCGCTTAATCCCTAAAAATATATAAATCACCAAAACTCATGGAATTATGTTAGTTAGGCCCCTATACTATGTTGATATTCATTTTCAAAATCTTTATTTCAGTTTTAAAACCCTATATATTTTATGTTATAACAAAATAACAGAGGCACAAGGACACATTTTGTGCCGGGCACACTTTTTTAGCACCCACTGTGGGACTCTCAAGTCTCAAGTCAAGATGCCCGGACGATGAAGGTGAAATCATCAAGCTCGCCTCGAAGACCTCCGCCACTAGAGATGGAAGCTAAGGTGCTGGCTAAGTCATCGCCACCGAATAGTGCTTCCCGCCTTTCCCAAGAACAAGAGCAAAGAGGGATCTTCCGTAAGTCGGAGCTGCCAAGAGTGATGCCGCCTCAAGCAAGTTTGATAAAACCGATGATGAAGACGACAACAAGAGATGCAAGAGGTCATTTATGATGCCGCGGGCAAGACAATGACAAATCATAATGCGTTTTTCTCAACACCTTCCGCCACATCATGAGGAGTAGCTTTGAGCCGAGGCCGATAAATAGTTTGAAGAGCTGTTCCTGAAATTTCCTCTCGACCAACATACTTTCATACCAAATCCATAGCCAAGAAAAGGTGTTGTAGACGTAAAAGAAGAAGACGAGGAGGAAGAGGATGAGGAAGAAGCACCAAAAAAAAGGTAAGTCCAAAACAAAGGCTCTGGAGACCAAGACGCCCCGCCCCCATGTATGGGGACATGGCATTCTGCACACCCGGGAATCCTCCACCGCTTGCTTATATGATCTCCAATGACCAATGGGTGTAGTGGAATCTTTTTGGGCCCGGCTATACCGAAGTTTAATCGACACTAACTCCTCAATGCTCAATAATCCTCGGGTACAAGCTCTGCGATCGATGACAGCCGCATGGACCCTAGAATTCAGGCATAGATATGCTCTGCATAAGATGGCCGATATGATGCGTAACCGGGCTGGTTGAAGCCCAAAAATGGCCTTATATGTACCACCATATCCGTGATTGGTACAACAAGATGGCGCCCCTCCAAGATCGAAAACCCAAGTGACGACCAAGTTTTCTCGACAGGATGATACTACTACCACAGAAAGCACATCGGGCATACTACCCCGACATACCGAGAGCTCGCCATGATGAAGCATGGAGGATCAAGCATTTCCCAATGTCTCTCATAGGACCGGCCAGCTTGGTTTTATAACGCTGTTTACCAACTCTATTGAACCCTCCGTTAGAGCCGGAGCAAAAAGTTTCCATGACTACTTTTAGTGGTTCCAATGAAAAAGAGCCGTTGATCCCGATGGGGATGACACAGATATAACGACGATTTTCCCAAGAGTTCTTACGCAGATTTAGAGAGACCAAGAACTTCTCCTATTCTCCGAACTTGCTAGACAATCAATCACGGGCCGTAGCTATGCGTGGCATGCACCGGATGTGTTTCACCAATTTATAAGAAATCAAGTATAATTCGCAATCATCAATTAATCAGTAGCCTACACTCTGAGTCCATATAAACCCTGGTATTCCGTAAATCTCGAAAGTGATTTCAAACTCATCAACAATAACAACCAAGATCATTGAGCTCAAGAGGGTAAATCCACGTGTATTTCAAACCAAATTGAACATATATTAATATCGTAGAGTGCATGTACCATTTATTACAAACTCAGTTCATAGTAATGGAAGCAGAGTTTTGAAAACCAAAATATCGCCTCAAATGAAATAAAGATAAGGTAGTGCCAAGTAAGTAGTCAACCCCCGCAATGGGCAAGTGAGACAGGATATGGAATGCCTTGCCCCGCCTTTACCCTCATCAAGAAGATACAAACAAGTCTTACAAGATCCATGGTACAAATGTTCACCTCAAGAACAATGGGAATAAAACCCCGAAAGTACAAAAAATACCTCAAATAGACTTACCCGACAAATAAAATAAAAAAGACTCCAAGGATTATGCTAGGCTTTATCCGTATTCGCTCACTCACATTAATTTCAAAATAAAGTTGATTAGTGAGCCTACACATACTACTTGTATTTTTCCGTTAAAAGGGTATTTATTAACATAAATAACCATAGGTCCTGTATAGTCAAGATTAAATAGTTGCTCAAGAATATAAATAACAAAGATAAGTAACTTGATCAATATTTTAACAAAGAAGAACATCATAAATATAGCATATATTGTGATATTAGACTACGATGTCACTGACGAACCTGTGTTCTCACCGACCAAGAGAGGGCGCGATTTGAATCGATTGCAAACCACCGGGCGAACACCCCTCGGCTATACACTTGGACTACTTTGCAAAGGCAGCCCTAATCACTTCCAAGATGTTACGGTCGTGATGTCTCGTCCTCGCCGGCTACCCCTCCTTCGGCCCACCAAGTGAGCAATGAAGACGACGCCAAGGCACATCTACTTGCGCCCAATCAATCCCAACCTACCACGCCCAAAGGAGGAGCGATAAAGCCGGCAAAGCCAGCCCCTAACATTCCCACAAGCTTCGGGGCTCACGACCTCGGAGCCTACTATATGAACAGGTACGCTCAACTTTCACCACAACCCGATAAGATATCACCCCCAATCGATCATGCAAAGACCACAATATCCATCCAATCTCACATGTTTTATAAATCAGTTTTTTAGTAGCAAATTGACAATCACCCATGTGATTGTTCGTAATATTCTCTCAAGTGACCGAAATCACCGCTTCATCGCAATCATGATAACCGAAAGCATTTAACCTAGACTTCTAAATAAGATAGGGCAACTTCAATAAGGATCTTTGTGCAACAACGGTTTCAAATCCATTTTCCTAAACTTAATGCATGAAACATATAGAAGGACTCAAGTCAAATTAATTGAGAAGAATAGAAAGGCACGTAATGCTCCTGGGCTTGCCTCACAGAACGAAAGCACGTGTTCGGGCACTTCACGAAGCCTCATCGGCCGACTCCCCTCCCTCCGATGACCTCTTCCTCTGCACTGAGGTGGTGAAGCCCCTGTCTTCTCCCTCGATCAGCCCTCATCACCCTCCCGATCCTCGAGATGATGCATATGGGATGGAGAAAATATTACTACAAGTGCATAAACATATACTTGCTTGTATTTAAAATGAAATGATGAATGAATGTTTCATGATGTATGATACTAGTAAGTGCATGTCTCTTCGGTAGAAAACACAAACATAACCACCTAAGAAACCCTAGTAATCTACACATCAAGCATAACACTTCTAACTCACTAATTACGTGAAAAGATGCTAGGACCTACCTGCCAAGAAAATGTACCCCTACAGAGTTCTACAACCCAAATTTAGCAAACAAATACTCGTTGGAAAATCCAACCAAATTTCCTACAAACCATTCAATACATCAGCCGAATTGATTCTTTCATCCACAAAACTAAAACAGGAAAAAAATAGAGGCCTTGCTTTCTGCATTTACTCATGACTTAGACATCTCAAACAAATTACTTAAGCATGCACTTCATCTTTAGAACTTTCCGTGCCAGTTATAATTCACTAAAATAAACCTATTGGTCAAACCAAAAGATGAATTGAAGCACATAAATGATATGCCCTAATTATTCACTACAAATACCATTACCATAAATAATATATAGAAGCTAGATTAATAAATTCGACCAAAGCACAAGGCTATCAACCAAGCACATCAACAAGTCCTAATTATGCTAAAGAACAAATAGTAGGCCAACCAAAACAAATTACCCTAACATAAACATGCATTTCTAAGGTATTTCCTATGCAACCCATTTATGATAAATACATAACCACTTGAGAAATTCTACAAAAATTACCAGAGCATCCTACTTGATCTACAAAGGCTACCATAAAAATTTCACGGCAAGATCATGCATACACAACCCTACACAAAAATCACTTGGAGGCATTAAAACATGATGTGAAAATACTTTGTACTATGAAAAGTGTCGACAACAGATTTCTGAGTATGACAAGCTACTAAAACCTATCAAAACCAAGCACACCAAGTTTCACATCCAAAACCCTAGTAATTATTTCCCTATGATTTTCTAAACATCACACTTCAAATGGCACATAAATAGAAAATCACATTTCCTCCAGAACATACCATGCATGATATTTTTCCTGGACTCTACTCACAAAAATAAAAACATTTTTGCAGGAAGCATATTTTTATCTTGTACCAATTAAAAGATATGGATTTTCTCATTTTCCATACATTTATGGCCCTAAATATAACCATATATAAAAAACTGTTGGAAAATAGGGTTTCATATTTTTATACTGTAGTCTATTACCTAACAAGCATGGCAAAACTTGTTTCACTCAAAAACACTTAAAATGACCGAGATATGAATTTTCAAAGCTTTTAAAACGGAAAAAGCAGAAAATAAAAGAAACCGGGCGACGCGTGGGTCCGCGTGTCGGTGAACCTGAAACAGCACGGCGGCGGGTGCGGCGGATCTCCGTCGGGGCGGCGGGTTTCACGAACTAAGGACACCTACGGCATCCCCACGACAAGATCTATCGATCCATGCAAAATCCCCCAACTAAAAATCGGCTCTAAGCGGCCGGCGAGTGGCGTGTGGCGGCGCGGCGGGCGGTCCGGCCATTCCCGTGAAAGACGGCAAATCGGTACCCATTCTCGACTTCTCGAGCAACACAAGTGACATGCAAACTGATTTCAAGCTGTTAGGAAGGTCGTTCGAGAACACACTGTGCATATGCGCGGGCGGGCGACGACGGCGCTGGATCGACGGCGAACGAGTCGTCTAAGGCAAAACCAAGCAACCTACCTCATTTCCGGCTCGGCTGGACTCATGGGTGACATGCATGGCGGTTTTGAGCTTGAAGAAGCTCATCGGCTAACCATGAGCATGCATCGGCGGGCGGCGACCGGCCAATGGCTGGCGACGTCACGTCTCGACTCCACTACGGCAAGATTTACACTCAACCATCTAAAACACAAGCTCCAAGAAATCTGCGAGGCGATGCTAGAACATGCAAAACAAAGACCTAGAAGGCGACCTATGAGCTCGACCGCCCAGCACTGACGGCGGCAATGGTGAACTTCGGCGGCGGCGAGAGGCGAAATGAGTGCTTGTTGTCTTGACCTTTACCTCATTCACCAATGGCAAGAGATAGAGCAAGTCATGGCAAATCTAGGGATTCATTTTGGCGAGGTTTAGTGGGTGGGCGGCGGTGGGAAGCGGCAATGGCGGACGCGAGCGGCGGCGGCCGAATCCCCAGCCGGCGAACGGGCGGCACGTGGGAAATGGAGCTAGGGTTAGGGAAAGCCATTGCCCGCCCTTTATATGTGGCGCGAGCCCGGTTCGCGAAATCCGAGCCGCGGCGTTCATCTTGGCAGCCACGACCACGTCGGCGGCGGTGTCGGCTGTCCGGCGGCCGATAGGTCCCTACCCCCTTCTCCTCGACCTTGCCTCGGTTTTGCTCAGGTACCTCGAGATTCGTCTTTGAATTTGGAAAAACCAAAACACCGATTTTGTAGAGAATTTCATAAGCTACAAAAGTCTCAATATGAACTTCTCCAGATTCGGCCTAGATTTGGAGATATAAATTAAAAACAGCAAGGTATATAACACTTGGATAAAAACAGAGTTTGAATTCAAATTCAAAATGTGACCAAACCTGTTTGGCAGATTTGAACCTTTGCAA